>NTHP01000065.1:533432-615575 GCA_003416845.1 Oplegnathus fasciatus | reverse complement strand
GGGGGGGGTTCAACTTTTTCCTCAAGTTTGACATTCAAGTTCCTTTCAGACCAAAACCTCCCAGGGAGGCTGTGAGTGGCAAATGCTCCAGAAACTCGGTCACTACTTTGGGCTTGATCATCTATTTTATCAGCTTCCTTGGCTCCATAAACACCCTTTTAACACATTTTGTGTTTTACAAATTACACGCAACTGTCAACCAGTGATGTCTTAGTCAGAATACATAAATATAAGTTTTATTCAGTCATCATGTCAGTTACTTGCTAAGAGATTAAACATGATAATGTTCTAACAAGACCATCCAAATGATGACGACAAAACATCTACACACAAAACTGTAATCTTGATTTTCTGCCTCTCCGTGATGAAGCAACATATTTTGGCATCCGACATTATCCAAGCGTATTTACATTGGCTCCACTCTCTTTGTCAGCCACGTAAATTGGATTTTTTTTCCCTCCTCTGTCAGGTACTAAAGTTTTCCTTTGAGGTGTTTTGAAGACAATTTTCTGTCTTGTAACTAAATGTCAAGTCTCCATGATGGGAGAGATGGGAATCAGAGGAGTAATCTCAAAGGTGGCAGCACGGGTGTGTTTGAGCTGATAGCTGCCGTGTCTAACCAGACTGAGTGTGCTCAGCCTCATAAAAAAGGCCCAGGAGAACACCATTCTCAAATAATCACCTGGCATTAGAGAGGGAGCAGCTTTTGAAAATGTATTTACACCGTGAATTGCATTTTACCCCAGAGTTTCCTATCACAGAGGATTGTGTAAGACCCATTATTGGATCCAGTAGTAACAAGGCTTGGGCTTTTCAGCTTCAGAGATAACTGTTTGAAGGATTTTGCCAACTAAAGGGGTTCTGATGGCAGAATCTTTCATCTTGGGTTTAGCAGATGATTAAGATCCCCCACCTCCACCTTTACTGCCCCTCCAGCCAATCCAGGGGGATTGTCTCCTGAGTAGGTCAGTGTAAGTGTGGTCTGTGCATACTAACATTTATGCATGTGTGTGTGTTAAAGGGCCCTTGATTATGCTTTGATGTATGGCACTGTCGACTCCACTGGTGACTAAAGCCAATTAAAGTACAGTTACTTTCTGATCTGAGTTCTCACGTGGACTGTTAACGGTCAGCCAATCTCCCCTTCCACAATGTCATGTTGCCCCGTTGTCTGAACAACAATATGAATTGCTTTGAAGTGGAATTTAGTTTCCTGCTTGAATATCATTTGTGAAAATTTCCAGTCAGGATGTTGGATCAACCAATCAGCTTGCTTTACATACAGGTCCGCTCTGTGCGCTGTTGAGATGTGGGAGGTGTGCACATCAGCTCCTCTGAGGGCCACCGCGGCCCACAGTTACTCGTTACACCCCTCTCTGTGTAGGTTTACAAAGACATTTACATGTATCTCCACAGAAGCATAATTCCAGCTTAATTTGCAACTGGAAATGCATTTTGATAGAAATGTAATGCCGTCTGGATTACTTTTTTTATCAACCTAATGAGAAAATGTTGTTAATGAACGTGTCAGCTAAGTCGCAAAATGCTGACACTGAACATAACTGCTAAATGTTGACTTGTTTTCCTACACTATTCGCTCTTGCAGTACAATATCTGCTTGCAGCAATTAAAGCATGATAAAAACTTTTTTATGGTTAAGGTTATGGAACGATGACGATCTTTGTTAAACATTGAAAAAGCCAACAGTCACTTTGAGCAAGAGACACATTATGTTTACTTTACTAACATGTAACTGAAACCACGGTCTTTCCCTTTCCACATTTCCAGCATTAGCAGGGCAAGCTGTATCTGTATCAGAAACCAGATGGACACTCGTGTTATTCTTACCCATATAGTCGTCTTGTTGGACAATGGGTTAATTACTGTGTCACACAAAAGTAACTGCGAGGAAAAACAGCTTTTTAAATGTATCCTTGGTGGTATTGTCTGTTCGAAAGGAAGCATCTGCATTTCAAATTCTAAAAAGAAAATTATTTAAGTATAATATGCATGTTCAACCTTTGACAAGAGTAGAAAAAGCTGTTTACCTACTTATTTTGGAGACACAAAGTCACTTATTACTGATTGACATTCATTGTTTGTTTTTTTAAGCTGTTATTTGTCACAGTGTACAATGCATTTCAACAGAAAACAGCTAGCTAATTATAACACATGATGTGCCCCTTGAGTGGTTTTACAAATAACAGGGTCATAACATGTCACTGTCAACTTATGCCCTCAGAAAAATATTTCTGTTGTTAGTGTTTTATTTTTTTATTTTAAGCTACAATAAAAACTGTCAAAACAGTGAAGAAGTTATACTGTGCAGCACAGACATTCTTAAAATTATTTACTTGAGGTTCAGAGATTGTGTTGAATCACCAGCTTAGAAATGTGCAAAAGCTGATTATGATAAGCTGGCACTTACAAAATAGATCAGTCACTAACAGCTTAGCAGCTGAGTGGAAGTCATTCTACAAACTGTGCACAGTTGAAGCTATCTGGTACCACAGCAGTCTCATTTGAATCTAAATCACCATCTTACCATGTACATGAAAAGGCTTTGTTTGGTGTTGTTTGGTGCTAAACGAGGCGGCTGGTTTGGTAGTGATCTGATGGTTTGGTTTGTTATGGAGATGTTCCGATACCATTTTTTCCTTCCCGATACCGATTCTGATACCTGAACTTGCGGTATCGACTGATACCAAGTACCGATCCGATACTAGTGCGATAAAAAAATATACTTTATATTATTTTTTTTAACAGCTGTATACTACTAACCCTGTATGGATGTGATATGATTGCTATAATTGTTGTATGGCCTGGCTGAGGTTAAACCCTTTGTAGCAAATACATACAGAGAATGAATGCCATAAAGCTTTCTTTTATTATCTAGTTTGACAGTCAGTCATGACTGAAAAAGAACATAAATAAATAAATCTAGGAATTAATACAGTAACAGTTCCATATGGAGAAGATTTTTGGTGATCACCCACCAAAGATCATCTTTGGTGGGATTTTCCAGTGTAAAATATTGCCAAATTACTGACATTTTGGTAGCTCTGACTAACGTTACACTCTCCGCTAGCACAGCACTGTTGTTGTTTGCTATCGTCACATGATAAATTACCCCATCCCGCATTTTAGGCAGTATCGGAGTCATTTCCGATACTGGTATCGGTATCGGTATCGGAACAACTCTAGTTTGTTACGCTGATCTGTGAGGCTCCTTGTTGTCACAATCAACAGCCAGAGATGGTTCATTCTGTACTGTCTTCAAGTCTGCTGTCTGTTTCTCTTTCTGCTACTGTAAATCAGTAAAAAAGAGACAGAAAGAGAGAGTAATTATGGTGAAATAATGAGGACCAGCTCAGTGCTCTCTCACTCGAGGCTCAGGGCGATCCTCTCCTTGTTATCGCCCTGAGTTACAGCACGTCCACCTTACCAGGCCAGGAATGCCAGGACACTGCCGCCAGGCAACACACACACACACACACACACAATCTCCACATAATAATGAATACTAGTCTCATACTATTTTATTGGAGTCTCATTTAAAGCTGACTCCAGAGGTCTCATTGGGCATAATTGATGCTCAATCAGGAACACATGAACTGACTAATGGTCACATAGAGTCCAATAGTTAGTGTAGTGCTTAGCGTTAGACTTACTTGTGTTCAAATCTCATCTTGGCCAAGGCTGCCACACATGTTCACTCTATCACCATTACTTAACATTTGAACAAGACTAAGAGTAGCATGTTAGCATGCTAACATTTGCTAATTAGCATTAAATACAAAGTACATCTGAGGATTATTGCATTGGATAAAGATGGTTTCTGTCATTTTAGGTAGTTCTTATCACGCTGATGTGTGTTCAAGTGTCTGATAAGTTTGGTTTTAATTAGTTATATGACGATATAAAAATGGGGTGAAACGTCATGATTGACAGCTGTCAATCACAGTGAAATAGTCACGGAGGCACCTGCAGACGTCTTTTCGGGAATTTTACGTTGGTAGGAATGTCGAGAGGATATGTAATTTTAACTTTAGCAGGTGAACGTTAGCTAGCAGTTAGTAATTATTGATTATCGAACGCGTCAGGCGGGTGTATGGGCAGGACCTCGATTCCGCGGCTCATTCCCGGATCACTGCTGCGCAGACTCTGGCTCCAAATGACATCACCAGCGCAAGATGGCAGCGCACGTATCCGGGATATTTTGGCTTAATTTTTGTACAGTGGGAGGAAGTGGAGACGTGTCGTCCATCTTTATATACAGTCTCTGTGCGTAACCATCATCTCCGCTTCTCACAGCAGCAGGTTTTATCTTGTCTTCCAGTTTCATTCCCTCATCTGCCACAAATTCTACATTTAGGAAGATTATAATGTTCTTTTTTTGTTGACACTGTCACTGAGATGTTAATTCAACCACAGATTTCAGCATTGAGGTATGATTGCATTAATGAGCGACAGAGACACAGAGCATCTCCGTAACCATAGTAACTTACTCACTCCTGCCTGCATGCGCATGGCGTGCGAGGAGAAGAAGGGCCGCTGTGCTGCTGCCTCTGTGCTCTGTCTTGTCTTGTTGTCAGTGTTTCTTTTCACTGTTATCAGTTATACATTTGTTTTTCACTGCGTGAGAAAATGGACCTGTGGCGTAAGAGCGTGTAAAAAGTGTCAACTGCGTGAGTGTCACGTTCAATGCGTGAAAGTTGGCAGCCCTGATTAGTTACGTAACGTAACTCCAGGTTCTATGAGTGTAGGCGTAGCCCTCTAAGCTGTGGGCCCCGATTGTTCTTTTAAATACCTGAAGAAAAAGCTGGTTGGGAGTCGACTGTCCGGCCTCAGTTCAAATTATACACAACAAGGTGAGACCAAGGTAGGATCCACGTAGTAAGTGGGCGTAGACTAAAAGTCTTCAGTGCTGCGCAAGCAAGGGATAGCTTTAGAGGGCAGCGCCTGTACTTATAGTGTTACGGTATGCAACTAACATTCCCGCCTATTCATTTTGAAAGAGCAACGTCCAGTGAGGAAACTCAAACACTCAACTGACCTATCGTTTAACTTCATCACTCAGTCACACAGTCACTCAGTTACTCACTCAGTGAGTTGTTAAAAAAGTCTCCTCAGTGAGCAGCAGCCACTAATGCTTACAGTACGCTTCAGCGCTGCTTCTTCTGGCCAGATGTTATGATGTATGTGAGGCACAGGTGGATTTTCTGCTGCATCACAATAGCAGGGCTGCAGAAATCAGCACTGCTCCAGATGCTGTGGCTTCAATGCCAGAGCTAGCCAAGCTAAACTGCTGTGAGTACTTTCTAAACAGTATACATTGCAATCATAAGAGTCGGTGCTCTTTAAGTGCATGCAGCATTAAATTACTGCAGTGTAATTCATCCACCTCATAGGAGGAGGAGAATGCGAAATTCTTCTTAACTATCTTTCCATCTATCTGTTTTTTGGTTTTCTCACAGTTTTATTTAATTTAGATATTTGCGATCATAATATTCAGCCTTGACAAAACAAGGCAAACAAGAAAGAACCTTGGGCTTATTAGATTTTAACAAGGTTTTCTGAGCATCTTTTCTCTGCTGTAATTGCAATGTGTATTTCCCCCGACGGGATGCAGCACTTTTGTTTATAATCACCCGCGTTCGTCAGGATGCAAAATAAGTCAGAGACAGACTCCTCTCCTCTCCGTCACTCACTCGCCAAATTCAAACGGAAGACAAAACCCACAAAATCAGACCCTCATTATTACCAGCAGCGCTTCATAAAGAGGTCTGAGGCAGATAATGAAAGGAAAATGCACATCTCACATTTCTGACAAGAATAGCATGTATCCTACATATGCCTTGATTTAAGTTCAGGTGCATGATTTAAGTGAGTGAACCTGTCAGCGTTTCTCAGTGACTCCTGTAAAGGAAGTAGGAAGGTAAACATAAGCACACAATATTTACTTAAATCTAATTAATTAATTCATGAATTTCATCAGTGAGCTAGTCCGCCCATCAGCGAAAAAATATACTGTTCAAGGTCTTTCCACAGTAAATAACATGCATACATAACACTGACAGCAACAGTAAACATCCTGCTGTCTCCACGAAGGCTGGAAATGTTTAGGCCTACAGGCTTGGTCTTTGAAGTTGCCTGTTTCAAGGTTACACCTGCTTAAATATGAATTCATTTAAATTCCTATTTCAAAACCCATCATTGCACTCCTCACCCTATTTTTATGTGAAAATATAAATGAAAATGTATCAGCGTATCTACACGATTGAGATCCCCCGAAGCCTAGCTTGACAAGGTTAACCACAGCAACAGATCTGAAGGGAGTGAGTGAGGTTTATTTTGAGCGCCATAACAAACTTCAATCAGCCTGTGTTTGTTTGTCAGTGGCAGGGCAAAGCATTTCATCAAAGAGGGCCATGGTAGGGATGGATGCCAGCAGATGACAGTAAGATAGCCTGCCAGAGTTATTACTATAGTCATTTAAAGACACATCAAATGGTCAATCAGTTGCAGACCTATGTAGTAGCCAAACGTCCTGCATAAGAGCATCATTAGTAAACAAGATATTAAGAGATAATATTCATGCAACAGGCAACTGCCAGACTTAGACGGACTGTGAACCATCTCAGTCAAAACTGGCTACTGTTCCATTAATGTATCAGTAAACCAGCCAGTCACTTAAGCACACAAAACGGTGATGGATATCTGAACACCTCATCCATAATCCACGGAAAAACTACCATCAGTGGATTTGGCTATGAAGAGATGACAAATATCCCGAGGGATCACAGGATAATGGGTGTGAAAACGGGGTGTTAAATGTCACACTATGTTAATCATTTTTAACTCAAAAATAAATTCTAGAGGTCAAAAGTCATTCCATATCCTCTGAAACATATGATTGCAATTGACTGACCATCTGGCGCTACAGGGGCAATAGAGGAAGCTCTGTGTCATAGAAAGAGTGTCAGTGACCACATGTTGACTACTACAGCAGTGTTGTGCTCTTAGTTGACTTCTAAATGTGCTGGAGCTATATTATTATATTTTTTTATTTGTTATTTTATAGTTTGTTTCTGCTTCTTCCACATGCTGACCACTGAAAGCTGAAAGAGTTCAAGGCTGATTCCCATGTTAAGTCATGTGAGCATGAATGATGCATGTCTATGGCCCAGTCCCAATATCCACACATACAGACCTTGACGCTCTTCCCAGAAAGTCCTGGACGGCTTGGGGCTGTCCTGCTGTGAAAGTGCTTGCGGGCTGCCTCATGGACTTTTTGAGCCTTTTACGCACACTTTCCTGAAGTGTGAAGTGCTGCAGACTTTGCTTGAGGGATTTACCTACATTATATTGTGTTCTGATGTTAAAACTGGAATGACAAAATAGATAAATAAATAAATAACTCACTGCACTCTGGCAAGAACAAGTTTACACGTACATACTGTAGCAGCAAGTACTGTTGGTTCCTGGTTCTATCAAGACATTATTATGATGATTTGTTTTCAGCTTATCTGATCAAACAACAATACTAACAATATAAGTATAGGCTGTCATTATATTCAGAAGGTGAGAAACAAATATTACATATGAAGAATAAGTCTCACACTTCACTGTACACAGATATGCCTCTGTACCAGGTAATGTGATTTCAGTGCGGTCACATTCTTTATAGTATTTAGAGCTTACATGTGTTAAGTGCTGTATAAATAAAGATCATTTCAATTATTATTATTGCTGAGCAACCACTTTATTTAACTCTGCTAGGGTTCAATTAGGGGCTTATGCTCACAGTATACAGTGAATAAGCCTCACCTCGGCCTTTTAAGTTTGATCAAGCTTCCTGTCAGAACTGCAGTCCCATCTCCTGTCAGAATCAACATTTTTGCACAATGTTGTTCTCGACCAATACACTAAAAAACTAAATTACTCATGTGAGTTGCTGCGTTTTTAACATGTGGGCTTGGAACAAGAGTTTCTGGTTAACCTGTTGTTTATACTGTAGTATTTCCACGTTAGCTACACAGACCGATGTGACACCAATAGGCAGGGATGTAGGACTGGGGGGACAAAGGGGACCGAGTATACAGGGACCTCATGTGAGGAGGGCCCACAAAGATACTAGAATAAATAGCCGTGGATGGGAGGGGCCCATAGAAAATGCCTATGTACAGGGTCCAGAATTTTGTGCTGCACCCCTGCCAATAAGAATCTAATCCATGCTTTGAAACAGCTCTCTGAACGCACAAGGATCTGCCTGTTGTTGTGGTCGTGTTTTATACTGTACCGCCTTCATTCATAGCACCCCGAAAGAGCATTATAGCAATGCATATGGCACAGTAATTGCAATTCTCAGTATGTGGTAAACTTGACTGCAACAAATGCCCCTGTGCAGCTATCAGGTTAATTATCTTATGTATGCTGATTTATGAATTATGATAGCATACCATCTTGTTTTCTGTTGTTTGGCGTACAAAACTACAGGGTTGGTTATATATAATCTATTTCCTTCTGTATTATTAGCTGTAACTTTAAGCACAGCCACAGTTTGTATTTGTATTTTGCGTTTCAGTGTCAGGGTTATTTCAGCCATCATCGACTCCATCGACAGACTTCCAGTCACAGTGAGTATACTGGCAATTCCACCCACTGTTGTATACCACAGCCAGCTTTGATTTTGAGGTAGACATTGTGACCAGGAGTATAGTCTTAGGTGTTTGGATGCAGAACCTCAACAAAAACTGTGATCTGCATGTTCTGTGAGTGTGCCTGTGCATCTGTAAGGATGAATGAACAAGATTAAGATTTGATGAGATTCCAGATGGCACAGAGATTAGACATGTTATCATGTATATATTTGCTGTGGCTTGATGCCTCGCCAGTGATACATACTCCCTGAGTAGCTGAAAGTACCAGTGCACCTGTAGCATAGAATTTCATGGCTGTTTTTAAAGGTCTATTCTGGCCAAAGCAGAGGAGAGGATATTTGCCAACCCATTTAACAGCCAAGCAGAAAAGAAGGCAGAAAACTTCCTGCCAACTGCAGTAACACCCAAACATGTCAATCAAACAACTACACATATTGGAATACACAAACACACATAAGCGCAAACACACACATACAGTCCAACACAAATCCATAAGCAAACGTAATTTCACACACAAGCTGACACCCAGTGACGCACAGGCACCCAGCAACGCATTCAAGCATTCAGGCAGATCGATAGGCTTTCAGGAAGCCAGTAACACCCAGGTTGAGCCCCTGAGGCTCTAACCAAGTTACTCAGCACTTTCCCTGGCCACTCAAGAGGAGCCATGCTGGGCTCTGGGCCAAGAGCCAAAGACAGGAAAGTAGCATACGGGTGAGAACAAAACTTTTGACAGAAAGTAATTCTGTCACTTCCATGCCAGCAGCTATCATTATCTCCTTAGTGAGTGAGTTCACAGTTCACTTGAAATGTCTGGTTGAAGGTCTTGTTGAGGTATGGCCACTGTTGGTGCAGTCAAAAGTGCACTGTCAAGGATTTGAGGGTTTGACAACTTTTTCTATACCATTTATCTGGGTTGCCCCTCTGTATTACAGCATCTACATACAGTCAGTGTGTTTCAATATGCTGTTGTTGTCTGAAGTTGTCGTCTGGAAGGCATGTCTCACAAATTAAAACACCAAAATGAAGCCACCAGGGACAATCCTGAATCTCCATTCTGTAAAGCACAGATAAAGTGTGCTAGGCATGTGTTTTATTTCATTAGATGCTGTTTTTCTGACATTTTATTGTCTATTTTATATTTAATTTATGCTTCTGACTTGCTGTACTTGCTTTCACCCCTTTTTCTATTTACTATGTTTATTGTTATGCGGCAACATACCAAGACAAATTCCTTGTATGTGAAAAATATGACCATAGAACACAACATGTTTCACTGGAAATAGCTTTATTTATGATGCACTCAGAGGAGAGAGGACAGACAGAGATGGAGATTGAAGGAGGGATAGAGATTGAGGACATTTTAGCTTGTTGTGGAATACTTTTTTTTGATAGGCTACTCCTTCAGGAGAAACTTATTAACTGTTTTTTTCTTATACCAGAATATGAAGCATGAAGACTGCTGAGGAAAAGCTGAAAGACTCTGTAAAAACGGATTGATGCGTTAACTATGAAGACAAGAAAATGAATACTTTTGTCACAGTCCGTCTCCCAGTCCCTACTCTCCAGCCGTAGTTCTAATTCCCCATGCCTCTTTTATGCCATTCTCCATCCATCCCCCAGAAGTCCTCAGACTTTCCCCCCTTTTCCCATCACAGGACTGCACCACCCATCTACTCACCAGTTTCCACTTCTCTCATCAGCCCTACAGTTACCTGGGGCTCGTTCAGCCCCGACAAAACGTAGCAAAGTGTTAACTTAAACGGAAATGGTGGTGCGTTGAACACCCTGTTGTGTTACGCAAGCATTACAACTAAGGCAGCTGAGAAGGCCATTCTTTGCATGCTTCTTTGCGAAGAATTTTCAATACGTGTTTAATGCTATAAAATATGCTTGATGTTACAGTCACTGCCCTTGCCATCCAGAATAGCGAAGAACATCCCAATCGAGTGAAGGGGTATGTAGAAACTGTGGTTCCTAATTATAGTAATCCAACATTTGCCTCGCATTTCAGGATGACAAAGCAGACATTTCAGGTGAAGGATAATCCACGAGACTGTGTTACAATCTACAGTATAAGAGCTACAGTAATTATTTTAATATGAGTATTAGGCCTATCATTATTGCTGATTACTGTATGTATGTATACACACCGCTGCTGATAGAGTAACACCTCTGACACACCCACCAAACGAGAGAAAACATACCTCAAAGCCTGTTTCACACCATTTCGAGGAAACATGTCCTTCAACCCGGAAACCGTAGCAAAACGGTGCACACCGTTTTCAGATTGAACGTGCCCCTGACCTTCCCCACCGACCTGGCTCACCTGTCTCCACTTCCCTCATCAGCCTCACTCATTATATAATGGACCATTTCCTTTGTTCCATTGTCAGTTCGTCTTAGTTGCCTGGTTGTTTCGTTCCTGTCTTGCCGTGTTGTGTTTTTGCTTTGGAGTTTTCCGTCAACTTGAACCTGCTTGTTTGCCTACCTGCCTGTCTGCCTGTCTGCCTGCCTGCCTGCCTGTTACCTCTGAGCTATCGATTTAAAATAAACCTTTGAACTGCATCAGCTCTGCCTCTGTCATCTGCGTTTGGGTCCAGTCCTGCTTATCCCTGATACGTGGTAGCTTTAGCACTTTGCATTTCATTGTTTGTAGTTACTTTACACGTTTTTAATTGAGCGTGAAAAATAACTTTTAAATTAAATTATCTTTACTAAGTCACTTAAAAGCATGGTAGTTTTATATCTTGGTGTAATATAACCGCAATATGTCACAAAGAAACAGACAAAATGGGTGATTTCTAGTGTTCCAGTCTAAGCCACACCATTACCCCTGCTATCTAAATTTATAAATGTATCTTAATACAAACACAAACAAGTGTTGCTAATTGAACAAGTATGGATATAAATACAGATAAGTAACTGAGGATAAACACAGGATACTGACTAAATGTGTCACCCCACGTACTACTTGTGTTTACAGGTATACAAGTTGAAAGATGAAAAATTTCAAAGGGATGTCACATTTAGCATGCATCTTTCCCTTTTGAGTGAGTTAATTTTAGGTTAGGTTTGACCCAAAGATGGAGCATGAAAATGTAAAGTGAACTAGACAGCAGTTCCAATTCTGAATGACACCTCTATTCTCTTTGAAACTGGAAAACTCAGTGTTTGGCTGAGTGCACATGTTTGCGGTCTTATCATGAAGGAACAGGTATTCTAAAATAACACAAAACGGCTGCCTATGTCTTGTCACTAAAACGGAACTTTCCAGCTCATAATTAGAGTAATACTTTTTGTAGTGCAGGGAAATAAAATATACAAGGAATGCATGGAGAGGGGGCTATAAAATAATGAGGTGCAGATACTCGTGTGGATGGTTTGTTTGTGACAATGAAAGAATGAGAAATACATGGCTCATTTGATGGCTGTCCTCTGCAGCTGCTACTGACAAAAAACATGTATATAGACTATAAACATAACTCCAAATGCAAGAAGCAACCACATACACCCACCTAGTTTTACAATTGCAAACTCACACACGAACACACACATTCACTACCTGCAACACGAGCATGTAAATATAGAGCTAGAGCACTTTTAGTGCTGGTGATAAAATGACAACCCTAATTATCTGATGAAATAAAATCAGCTTGATAATCTTTTGATAAAAGACACAATAATTACATCACTTTCAGAAAGTATTAGACAAGTGACACCCGAATAAGCTCATCAAATTGAGGAACAAAGGTCTCTTTACCAGTGTAAACAAAACATTCTCCTAAAAGGTAAAATTAACCGAGCTATTAGTTTTGTAGTGATGTGTTCCATTGCATTATGTCTTAATATTATCCTCTTTGATTGATAACATTTACACAGAGCAAGTTCTTCTAATTAACAATTTGATTTACAGCAAACAAAGTTTTCATATTGATGGTTGGAGTAATTTCTTGTTACTTGTTCTTTATTTTCATGATTTTTAAATGACTTGGTTTTGCCATATGTAAACATGTCAACAGGATATAATATTAATATTGTGAATATTATGATAAATATCATTATTGTGTGATTGGGAAATATCATAACATGTTTTGCCAAATCTCCTGGAACTAAATACCTAATGGAAATCAATACATTGAGTCCCCATTCTGCAAAGTGCATGTACAGTATAGTGTATAGAATATACAGTACAATGGCAAATCAAAGTAAGCTCTTTAGAACTTTTTTTCATCATTAAAAGAAACTACTGCAATCTTGCTCATGCTTATAGAAATGGAACCATATCTGATCGGCAGGGTTTCTCAAACTGTCACACCAGGAAAGTTTTATTGACGTAATATCCAGTTGTTCGAAACAGTGTTATAAGAACTCAGTGAAGCTACTGCCTAGCCAAATTGATCTCCTGAGTACGGTAAAACACCCAGCACAAAACTAGAGCTAAATTTAAAGTACAACTGTTATTTCACTCTAAGAGTAGACCATGCAGACCTAAAATGACCACATCCTCTTCAGACCAGCTAAAAACTTTACGGGAGCCACCTCCATGTCCAAGAGAATGCTGTACTGAAAACAATTTTAAACATTTAGTATGTTCCAAACAATTTCAAAACTTCAGTCTCGTAGACTAGAAAAAGTCTTGTTTACAGACTGAAAATGCAGTTGTAGAGCTTTTACTGGGAGACAGCTGCATGAGAAGTAAATGCAACAGTGCATAAAACCTCCATTTAAACATTGTGGTGGAAAAATATTCTACTGTGGGAATGTTACCAGTGACCAAAGAGAAGTACCATTTTATTCTGCAGCGGCATGCCATCCCTTATGGCTTAAAGATGTGTTGAAAAGGACTCATCCTCTCGCAGGACAGTTAACTCTAAACATACAACGAAGGAGAGCGAGGTGTGTTTGAAGTCCAACAAACTGCCAAGACTACTGACTCTTGTGGCTTTCTCTCTTTAGTCCCCAGACCCCACAGAATTGTTTGATATATCTGAAAAGACACTACAGGTATGTTCCACAACGGGGCTCAAATAATATGGATTCTCAAATCCTGCAAACACTTGTGCAATCAATGCCAGTCAGACTGCAGAGCTGCCTGGCAGTAAGCAAAGAATGGGTAAAACAAATACTGGACCGTTAATTTTAAAGTGAACACTATAAATGGCTGGTTCAGTCAGAGACACTTGAATGAATTCACAATCTTATGCAGATAGTTATACGGTTAAATTTGGTGGAAAAAGCTCTGCTCTTTGATGGGGCTCTCAAGGTACCCCAGCAGCAATGAAGATTCTGCTGGGAGAACTAAGTCCGATTTTAAGAAATGCATATATGAACATTTAATATTCATTAAATCAGAACTATCAAAAGCCTCAAGACGTAAGGACCAGGTTGGGTTCATCAGCATATCAGCACAGTAATAGTGAGAAGATTTAGGTTGTAACAGTGCGCACCTGTATGAATATGATTGGTTGCTTCTAGTCAGCTGGTAGCCAAGCAGCTGATGATGATGATGATGATGATGATGATGATGGGCAGATATTTATTAAAGACAAATGATAAACGTAACAATGCATTTAATAGTGTGCAAAACAATGGCTGGCACAGGCTTCTGGAAATGCAGTACTTCACATTCTGCAGCCTGTGTGTTTAAAATATACTGTACATTCACAATCTACTGACTACTGTTCCTAAACTGCCCAAGTAGGTGTTCAGGACAAAAAGACAAAAGATGTGGAAGAAGATCCTTTGTGTTACATTGTCGAAATGTTAGCTCATATTAGCTGTAACTTTGTGGGAAATAGATATTAATGGTATTGAACTTATATCTTATAATTTTTGAATTATTCTAATAAAAGCTCACCAATCTGATCAGTGTGTTGCCTTCCCATCCTCCATACACTCATCTGGTCACCCCCAATGTCAAATGTTAAACAAATACATGATGATTACAAATCCAAGCACATATTTCAAATCTACAAGATGTTACTGAGCAGGTTCACAGCTGGTGCAAACTGCTCTGATCGACTGCGGTCTCTGATCATTTCGGGCCATCGCTTTCTTTTAGAATCAAGATGTGCCAACGTCTGGTCAGAATAATGTAATATTAATCTTGACAGTTCCTATCAGCTTGCCAGAATCTGCTCCCTAAAGTCCTTCAAAGCTGCAATTAAAAACATCATGTTACTAATTGATGAACACCCTCCTAGTGAACAGCCTGGATTGAAGTAAACATGTGAAGTTTATTTTTCCTTCCAGGAGTGCTGTGAATGATGTTTGTTAGACATACTAGCAGATGTACTGCAATTTGCATCAGAAATGTAAATTTCTTCCTTGCAAAGTAGGTTAGGCAGAGACGACACATGAGTATAGGAAGGAAGCAAGAGTGTTCTTCTTCAGGGGTGTAAGAAGGAAAGAGAAAGTGGGAGAGACAGAGAGATAGTGTATCAAACGATTGCCAATTGCACCATGATTGCAGATGGGGTCTTGGCATCACTGTCCCTGTCCCCCTGATGCCCTGTGATTGCAGCCTCTACAGGCAGCCTCTCAGGGCTGCTGATGCCAGTTTGTGTGCCAGTGGACCAAGATGCCAGTTCGCAGCCACCAGCAGATGTGCTGACAGAAAGGTGAGAAATCCATCTGAATGTCATACAAGATGAAAATTGATACTGTAAGTATAATCAAATAAAATAGCATCAATAAAGTCGCCTAACTAATCAGATTGACAGCACATAACTCAAACATGAGCTGATGTGGTGCCTTGTTGATCTTAACTGCATGCCTTTTTTTCCTGAAGGAAAACTGTCTATTAAAAAGCGTCCATTATCAATATTTCAAAATTAACAATGGATCAAATGACCTTCCACACCTTTCACATACACATAGTATGTGAAAGGCATCATCGTGGCAAACCCACAGAGAATTATCACTAATTATTACCCAACTCTGCAGTTCTCCTCAGCCCTACGGGACATCTTAGTGTCTATATTTTGGTTTTCCAGCCCACAACTTCACTGATTTCGATTCACTCTCACCGCTCTCATAGCATTGTTTTCAGCCGCAGCAAGCAGCTCTAATAACACACTGCAAGCTACCCACCAATTGGCAGATAGACAAAGTTAGTTAGCTAATAAACACTAAGGAGCATTTAGCTGCTAAGAGCCATATATTTCCCTCAGGAGTTAGTAATGAGCAAAACAGAGCTAAAAGAGAGTGAATATTGCACTTTTATATGCAATACACATAAAAGTATATATATAATATACAAATATGCTGGATATGTTTTCCATGTCAACTTAAAAGGTGATAAAATGTCAGTGTTGTGTTCACACCTTGTTTCCACTGCCCCCAAGTGGCCAAAAAATCAGTTATCGCTGGTTTATAAAAGAAGTCTGGCTTATCACAACTTGGGTATAGTTTTCAAAGTTTTAGCCATCATTTTCATCAAGTTGGATGGAGCAAGAAACACAAGCATTCGAATGATCAGATATGTTAATCCACCCAACAGTTTAGCAGATTATGGAAACCACTTTGTGTGGAGGTAAAACCTAAAGTGACCGCACCCATAATGTTGGTAAAAATACCTAATTGTACTGGAAAACTATGTACTGTAAGTGTACAACTACGTAAAGTACGGTTGGTAAAATTGGAACCAGTAAATCTTCCAGATAAGTTTTTTAAAACTTCTTTGTCTGAACAATTGTGTTTCTTGCCCCCTCGATGCCTCCATATTCCCAAATGGCAGAAATAACGGCCAAACCAACAAAGTTAAGACCCAAGTGATAAACAAGAGCTTTCCTTTAAGGACAAGCATACTGGCCAGCAGACGTGTCTCGCAAATCTCAAAGCCATAATTCCCACTTACCTTGGGGAACAACAGAAAGAAAAGATTTTTAAAAGATTCAGTGTTACATTCTTTATACAAAATATTTGTTCATATTAGCTCATCCTCCATCGCTCACCATTACTTTGTAATTTCATGAAATACATTTTTCAGTGAAAGGGAGTAAAGTTTATCACATTTTGGCTATGACATTTTGAATTAGCCCATAGATATATCCTATCGAATAATTCATAAACTCTGCTGCACGATATCGCTGTAAATCATGTATTAAAAAGCAATACAGCAGCCCACATATGAAGTAACTGTTTGTTATTCTAGTCTAACATTTTCTTTTGTCATTGATGATTTGCAGTCGGCCATAAAAGGATTTCAGCTTTACGTTCCACTCCCTCCTCTTTCCTCTCCTCTCTTCTCCTGTACCATTTACTCTCCTCTTTCTCCTTCCATTCCAGCCCTCCTAACTACCATCTACCAGCAGCCTCCAGTCACAAGTTGACCCACATAAGGTCGACTGTAGCTGTGAGCCAGATAAGTCCACAGGGACCCACATGGATTCTTCCTTTATCTTGGTTCACTCCTTACCCACACTATCACCTGTTACAAAACAAATACCATACCCACGGTACACATGTCGTAAATATGATGCAGAGATTCACAAACATATTGTATGCAGAAACACCCATGCACAAACTCACACACCAGTACACACATACACACTTGCATACCCATACCAGTAATGGCCTTTCCTGTAATTATAGTCATTTGTCAAAAGCACACCTTGATTTATGGTCAAATTAAAAATACACTGGAAAAAAAACCTGCAGGTCCTGGTTACTCCGGCTACAGAAGGTGATTAATGCTACGCCATTACAGGCGTGAGAGTGGCATGATCAGGATATGCACCCTGCCATGCAGATAGAAGTGAGGGAGAACATCAATCCATGTATCCACGGACAGAGTAGGTGTAGTAGGTGGGTGCTCTGCATGGCATTGATTGGAGTTTTGGTGGGTTGAGGGTAGTGTAGGGCAGGTTGTACTGCCAAAATTAGTAACTAGGGCAACAATGTGTGGGACACAGCTGTTCTAAACTCTAGACTAGACTGTTAATAGCCTTGCTCCATCTCCATGCATGGAATCTTATTTATAATTGACTTTTTTCTTTAGTTTATGCAAATACCACAAGATAAAAACACATTTGGCTATGGGCCCAAAACACAGTTAACTACCAATAAACAGATGGTAAAATATGCTCCTACGATGTAAATATAATGCCTGTATTGCTGCCATTCCTCTTTTACTGGGGAACATATGATAGCTGCTTGTCTAAAATAACAGTGGTGAAATGATGAGACATTGCAATGACATTGCAAAAGGGTTGAATGGATGTGCTGGTTGAACAACATAATGCAGTGAGTAATGCATTTAGCAGGCTGACAAGAAAAGAAAAGTATATATCTGAATGAGCAACAGATACATTTGAATGAAGTGTAGCTGAGGAAGTAAGCAACCTTTAAAACAGTAAGTAAACGCATCTTTCATGTGCTGCATGATGGAGTATTTGATGAGAGATAAATACGTCTTAAGTGTGTGTAGTATGTATGTGTGTGTGTTTGTGGTGTTTGCGGTGTAACAAATTCCCTGAACATCATCATTGTGTGCTCTGAGCAGGGTGGACAGCAAACTTTATCACCTAAACTTAGAAAGCCGAGCCGAGTAGGAAAGAAGCAAAAATAAAGCAGACGAGAGAGCTGTTCCATTTGTCCAATTTATCTAAAACCACTAGGCTATATCAGAATTCAAGTACTTTTAAATTGCCTTGATGATAAAGTGGGAGGGAACACAAGCAAGAGACAAGAATCGTGCCAGCAAGGAGGTCTTCGGAGCTCAATGCAGTTAATATGCCTTGGGCCTTGTGCCAGCCAGAAGAGATGCACATCCACAGATTGCTGCCGAACATGAAGTTGAAGTCTCACTGCTTCTGCGAGAGGACCTTCTCCTTCAGGTATATTTTTTAAAGTCAAATCTTAAGGAATGCTCAATTAAGGGACGTGAGCGATGCTATAGAGAATGCCAAAGGCTGCCATGTTTTCAGGAGTAATCATGTTTGGTGGTGGGATTGTAGAAAAGCCTTACAGAGCTATGGTCTTGCTCTGCAGGATACAGATAAGGTGGCTCTCCTCATTTCTTCTCCACATTTTATTTGCTGTCAGCGTGGTATGCCCTATAGCTTCCCAGTACACCATAAAATCAAAACCGTATTTCCACCTAAGGTTCGCATAAATTAACAGAACGCAATGTCTTCTTATGATGGCCTCTCGCAAAAGGCATACTTCTGACGATAAATGTTCATGAAGAAGTCCAGTTTCTGCACTGTAACAGTATTACTGATATTATGAAGTACCATTATTTCTGACAGCCTGCCAGGTTGGTGACAGCAAACTGCATCAACTTTACTGCCACCTCTGAGAGGGCAGCAGCGAGGCAAGAAACAAACAGCTTGCAAAACTAAGGTGAGCTATAACACCATCTCAAAATCAATACATCTCATTGCTGTATTTCTCTGCATCATGGCAGAACCCAGTGAGAGAAAGAACTAAAAAAGTAACTTTTCAGAACTCAGAACCTAATTTATCCTTCAGTAAATGTCATTCACCGCCTGGCCCACCTATAATACGTCTACGACCCTGTGGAGATGTTGTTTGGTATCTGAAACATTCTAAAGAAATGTGGCACTTTTTATAAAATGTGTGAAGGTGAAGCCCACATTCAAATGAGTATGGCATGGGTCTTTAAGAAAAACAGTGTTTTCTGTGCATCTACAGAATGTTCTCTCGTGGCAGTGGTTGCTGTTGCAGTGAAACAGAGAAAGCCTCAAGTTGAATTGGCAGCAAAGCGAAAAAGGATCAATTCCATTGAGCACAGTTATTTCATAAATTGGAGTCCATTTTCATTTTATTCATTATTCAGCGGAAAAGGCATTCCTCATCATCAGGTCAAACATCTCTTACACCTGAATAAACTTAACTTCTTGGCAAAAAAGCAATTTCCAGGCTTTTCTATCAAACCTTTTATATTTTGAAATTAATTTCTGCTTTGTTCAGAATGGTTTTCAAATTGAGCTGTAGGCTGTAGGGAATGTGAGGTTAATTGTGTAGCACTTTAATCTAGCAGTGCAGATGTACAGATTTTAGTTTAAGTGTGATCCTTCAAATCAACGCTTTCTAAATCCAGATATTTGGATGAAACCTTGACAGTTTCAGCAACAAAATATAGAAGTGAATAAACCTCAAGTGTGCATTATATCAGTTTCACTGATGACACCATTGACACGACACAGTCTAATCATGTAATCCAGCAGAGTTAGAGATGGAGCACACCAAATCCCATGAAGGCCATGTATCTTACAAATGCTGTCTATGAATGAAAACATGTCTGCACTTTGGCTTATTCATACTTTCAAATTATGAGTCTTCTGAGGCCATGTGGTGAGAAAGAGAGAGACGAGTTCTCCATTGCCATCTTTATACCCTTTTCCATTTGCTTATACATTTCTATTTTCACACACATCATCAAGAGGACGAGGTGAGATGGAGTGAATGGAGGACAAACAAGTAGAAAGACAAGTAACGAAACCAAGAGCCAGAGAGAGGAAATGCACAATAGTAGTGATGGAGTGGCAAACAGAACAAGGGGAGCACCAAGAGTGGGAAAGACAGAGAGAGGGTGAATGTTTGCACACTGTATGTATATGCGTTTGTTTCTCGGATATGGCCATTAGCCGAGATGGATGTCCTTGAACCCGGGTCTGCGCCAACAGGTATCTCTCGCTAACAGACCGCCCCTCAACTGGTAATTACACAGGGAGGTCTACAGCAGGTGGCACAGGGCTGAGCAGAATTTGCATAAATCTGCATGTGTCACTGGGCCTGGTTGCAGCCTCTGGCACTCTGTATGAATCACGCTCACACTCAGCAGACANCACTGACATGGACACATACTGTTATTTCACTTTGATTTCTGTTGTGAAGCTAGCACACTTGCACCTAATCAATCCATCCCAGTATTATAGAGCAGTCTCTGACAAAACCGCAGATAAATCACACATCTTTCAAGCTGAAGCTGAAACCGTGGGCCTTATTTGTTTCCTTTGTAGTTTTCTTTCATATGTTGTTTTTCATCATCTCATTGTTTTTCAGCATGCTGTTCAGCTTCAGTGCCTGCTGAGGCATTGTGTTTTTTGAAAGTGCTTTGAATCTTCAAGACGTACTTAAAATGATCAAAAGCCATATAGCATTTCTGTTGTGAAGTTATGTGCAACTATAAATCAACAAGATGGGATACAGTAAGCATCCAAGCTTCCATCTATGTGAGTGTCTCAGATTCTTCTTTTTAAAATGCACTATAAGCTCACTTACATATTTAAGTTTGTACTGTATGTGCGTATGTGCGTAAGTGTATGTGTGTGAGCACTGGCAGGCCTATGCTTCTGTCCATAACTTGTGAGCAGTGGGACCCCCCACAGTGAGAGGTGTTTCTGCTGACAGGAGCATATTCAAGGTAATAGAACCACTCTGTCGTCTCAGAGCAGAGCACTAAAGCAGAACTGAGTTCTGTCTCCCACTACACGCACCACTGAACCTCCAGATGACAAAATGCCTCACTGGTTGACCAAATCAAACACAATAAAGCCAAAATAGAAGAGAAAGAAGATTGAAGAAGAAAATGCTCAGATTTGTCCTATTTTGCTGTCTACGTACGGGAGTGTGTCTTTTTAGTTGTAAAAGCTGTCTGTAAGTGCAGTGGCACTTAAAAAAAAGTTTGTGCCGTATAAGAACACCTCCACAAGCACGGCATGACACTCCAACCATAAAAGAAGTAAATGCGTTACTCCTGTGTCTATACAACACATTATGTGCATGTCACCAAAGCAGGTAATGATATTCCACGGATGACGCCTCGTAATGTGGAGAGCAACACAGTAGGATGATGAAATAAATAAAGAAGTTGCTGAATAATGAGAGAGGAATGAAAACAAGTTCCACAATAAATGACAGACTGCATTAACAACCTATAAATTATTCCTGTTTGAATTTACATATTTCCATTGTATTTCATCATATTGTACAAATAAAACAACAACTCATTGCAAAAGTGGATGAATTATTGAGCCAATGAATTAGTGAAAACCTCCTCAGCTTTGTAGAAAAACTACCGTTAGCTGACTGCACCTTGTCGATCTCTGTGGAGAGACGTGCCGGCAGCCATAACTCACAACCCCAGAGGAGCAGACTGCTAGCCAGCAGACATTATTGCTGATCTCTGTGGAGACGGAGTGGAGCTGTGCAGGTAGGCAATGCCGGAGGTTCCCAAAGGAGCAGACGGGACCAATAAGTTGTGGCAGTAATATGGAGTTGAGAGCTGAGAGTCT
Source organism: Oplegnathus fasciatus (assembly GCA_003416845.1). Lineage (NCBI taxonomy): Eukaryota > Metazoa > Chordata > Actinopteri > Centrarchiformes > Oplegnathidae > Oplegnathus > Oplegnathus fasciatus. The sequence continues at coordinate 593,644 of NTHP01000065.1, read as the reverse complement.
GTGGGGAATTTGACTGGCCGCTGCAGTAACAAAAGGGTAACGGGGCTGCCTCCCGACTGGCTCAGAGATGGAACTGAGCCTCCACGAGAACGACCACTCTGCAGTGAACCCTGCGACCTTCCACTCAACTCCCTCTCAAACCTTGAATGTTTTGATTATAAACCTGCTGAGATCAAACACGCGTTTCTGCATGAAAAGGAAAATACAACTCAGAGGCTGTTGGGGACCGAGTTCTCCAGAAGGCTAAGTCGACCCAAGTATGGTAACTGGTGTATTGGGACCGAAAAACTGCTGCAAAATAGTTTCCAGGCACACACACACACACACATGCATATGAGCAAACAACACACGCACAGTTAACTGAGCAGCCCAAAGCTGTCTTCAGGGGAGGAACAAAAGAAGAAGAAAAGACTTTTGTAAATATCATCCAATCAAGGAGAATAATTCATTTGCAGACACAAATTATGTTGTTGTTGTTGTTCTAGTTCTATCTCCTGTTTGTAACATGAATTCACATGAATTCTAATGAATGTGAAGAACAAAACAACCTATACACACACATATACACACTCCATCACCTTGACCTGGAGGGCGCCTGGCTTTGTTTCCCTGAATATGCTGCTATTCAAATCCTCAGGAGACAGACAGGCAGACTCAGGGTTTATAAGTGTATGTGTTTCTGCACACCCACATGCAGATTGCAGAAAAGGTTAGATTCTAAATATCTAAGTTTGCTCTGTCCATTTTACTGACCTTGTATCAGCGCCTGGCCTTTCTGGAAAGGTCCACTGTACGCCACCTGGTAGTGTTTGACCTGGAAGCCAGGTACACAGCCCTCGTGGCCTCCATCCTCTTGGCTACCCACACGGGTAACCTGCAACACACAGAACAAAGGACAGGTCAGAATAATACACATGAACACATGGTTTCTGTGCAGATAAACCTGACAGGCACAGGCAGGGGGATAGAAGAGCTAAATAAATTTGTTTCTTTTTTAAAGACCTAATCCTCGTTAATGCTAAACAAACAACATAAGGCTGGTGCAGATAAATATGCAGCAGCAAAGAAAAATCAATACTTCTGCTAGCAAAGTTTCTCAGCTATCAAAAGAGTACTCCACAGATCTAGCATTGCACTTTTATAACATTGCTGAACTCACAATGGACAGCTTAAAAAAAATAGTATCAAAATCGATGGAGCAGAACCAGGGAATTTATGTTTTTTATTCCACACATTCTTCTTTTATGTCAAAACCTGGCTCCTACATTACCCACAATGAAACTCAATCACTGACGATTCGTTTGGAGTATTATGGTAGTTGCAGCTAATGTAGCCTTGAACTGCTAGCTTCAATCAGAGGTGAGGAGCAGGCTGCAGAGGTCTGGTAAGCTCTCCACACATCCAGATTTTTCTTTTCATTTTCAAACTTGTAGTCTTCAGCCCCAACCTATTCTGACTCAATCGACATCACTTGAGGCAATTCGTCCGATTTTGCACAGCCCCCGCTGGAGCCACAAAAGGTTTTATACAACTGTTTCGTTTACATATGCTGTAGTACTAACCAAGACCTGTAAACAGACTTTGATGTGAAAATTCGGCACAGTTTCCCTTTAAATCAAGTTACTGGTCTAATAATTATTACTGCTTTTGGGCTTATTTTGTGATAGTGTGAAATACTTGTACCCACCAGAATGAGCAGTTTTTGTAGTTTAGCACTGAAAAAGTAACTACAACAAAGGCTTACACTGTTGTTAAATAAACTATCACTGAATACAAGGTTTGATTAAAAAAGAATGTGTTTAATAGCTTCTGTTTTTATTCTTAACACAGCGAAGGGAGGGTCAAGATGTCATCAGGCTGTTATCTAGAATTTTACAATTCAAATTAAAACTAAAAACTCTGAAATACCACCTTCCTTGACTTTTCATTGACCCATTTTCTCTGCAAATCACATTTATTCAATTTAAAAGTTATGCAGAGGGGAAAAAAGCGCTTTAACCCCTCTTTTGACAAACATTATTGTTTAAAGGGTGGGTGTTCCCATGGAAACAGACTGTAAAGTGCTGTTCCTCAAGCGATTCTCAGATAGAGATATACTACATATACTACTATACGATATACTACTCGAGGTAGGAACAGAAACAGGGGAGCAAAAATAACAATTCAGGTTATATGAATTTTTGACTCCAGTCTATTATTATAAATAGTAATGTAAATAAATCATTTCATTAGCTTGTAGGTTTGTTTTAACAAGTCACATTATAAAGAGTACTTTCAGAGTTCAAGAGGAATATAACTCATGTTATTCCTGTGCAAGTTCACTTACAGATTTATGGGGCTTTCTCCCATATTGGAGGTTGAATAAAGATGACTGCATGCACTGTGATAAATTCTCAAGATAATTTACAATACATTACATTTCCTTCAGATGTAAGGCTGACATACTCTGTCAGACAAAGTTCAGGTAAAAATATTTTGCAAGCTGTCAGCTAAAATTCCAGGCCCTTAAGCCCTGTGCAGTACTCCAAGAGGGAAGGGAGAGCGAGATGCTGGTTTCCAATTACAGGTACTGGTTCACAGTACTCGGACAGAACTCATGCCTGAAAAAAAGTATAATAGAAGTTACAATTACTTGTTAAAATATGAGGCCATGAGAGAGCATGTTGGCACAACTAACACGCTGCTATTTAGCTAACCAACGTAATAGCATTACCGCTAACAGCCGCAAAGCCACAGAGCTTAAGTAAACCCCCATAACTCACCAGCTGCCCAAATAAAGTCCAGGCTTAGGTATGCACACTCATGATGTGTACGCTCTGTGCCTCAGGCTGCTGAGCTTGCTTTATTTTACTCTCCATTGTAGGCCAGCCTGCCGAGCTACAAACTCCCCACGCAGGCTGTATGCGTAAGTGGGCATTCAGACCAAAAACAGCTCTGTCTTAAAAGAAATGCAAGGGGCTGCGTGACTGGGGTGTGTCGCCACAGGTACCCGTGAGACGATGAAATACTATCCAGGAAGTCCAGTTTGAGTAACAGATTGATATGTTTGAAGGTTCATCACACACCAAAATACTGCATAGTGGTTTATAATAGTATTATGAGTTTTATAATCTTATATTATGACTCACTGTGGAGGTTTTCACAGTGAAAATCATTTTATCTTAAATTGTGACGTTCGCCAGGTCAACAGTAAACGTTGTTTAGATTAAGTAATCTACCTGGAATGTGTGCTTGCATGCATTTGATTGGCCAACATATTTGATATCACTTTGCTGCCAAGCAAAAGTTGAACCAGGTTCATATTTTTAACCCTAACCCTAACCCTACGTTATGCTGAGGTGGGCCTCACTATTGACTATTGAAGTTTTATAGACTGGAAGACAATTTGTTGTTTTGCATCCACTAACCCCTGTGTCTCACCAGCACCCCTTTTTTTTGCATAAAGCAAAGAGGACGTGGCCCTATCTTGAACGATGAGTGGCAATGCGTCAGTCGTGATTGTAGTTTGGCGAGTGGCTTTGTTGTAACACAAGCTTCACGACTGCCAGCCAATGCTGGCTGGAGTAATGATATAGAGGCTTCTGAGGAGAACATTCCCCGTACTGAGAAGCCTCACTCACGTTATCAGAGAACAGGGGTCAAGAGATAAGTAACCTCACACTCTTTATGTACTGGCAATAGCTGCTATTTGGCATCATTATACAATTCAAAGAACCACTTTAGAAGCAGATTTGCGTGTGTTGCATGAATTTATAGACATGCTACAGATACTGAAGCCCAGAAATAGAGAAGCTTGGTGATTTTAGCACACCCCACAAACCCAAATGATTTTCTGGAAACACCCCCGTCCCTACAGTATGTAGGTCAGCTTAGCATTGTGTGCTGAGAGACGATTAGCGAAACACTGTAAGGAGGGAGAGAGTAAGGGCGTGAAGGGACCCATTGATCATTTATAGATCCACCAACATTGTGAAAAGGTTTCCATATCAGACTGAAATCACACTGGACAAGGCCACTATGGACTGGGGAAAGGGGGGAGATGATAGATTGGGGGGTTTAATGCCTTACGCGGTCACAGTCAAACTTTAAACAAAATATATTGCCTTCTCACTCCTCTCTAGTAATTCTCTAGTAATTGTGTGAAATGACATGTTACTATGCGTAAATGTTGCATTTTGTTCTGAAGAAGAAGAACTGAAAATTCAGCATTTACAATTAAACACTGTTTTTGCACAAATTCAAGAGACAATCTTTCTGGATTCTGCTCACACAGTACGTGCTGTAATTAGGTACAGCCTACAGTACGGCATACATGATACATATCTGCCAAACTGAGCCATCTGTCGCCAGTGTCAAAAAGTGACATCCCACCTGTTCATCCTCACATCTCTTAACCCCTCCTTTAGTAACTCCCCCGAGTGCTTTAACGAGGAAAATAATAATTGAAGTTGTCTGTCATAGAGTTATTACATATAACACGCTTACATAACTTACCCTAATTTTATTGATACAAGTGAAGTGGTGTTTTGGCATTATTCAGTGAAACAGCGCTAAGTATCATTTTCCATCCAGACAAGAGGAAACAACGTTTTAAGGAATCTTACTAAGATCAACGTCAACGCTCATCAATTACATGCAGTACCAAGAGTTTCTCATCCAGGAGCACAAGAGCAGTGCAAAAATTATTCAAAACTGCCTTCTTTGTCAATGGGCTGCTTCAGTGCCAAACAAAGAATACTATGATGAAGGGAAACTGTCTATTATTAGATGGTAATGGTCATTGTGTCAACAATACTTAAGTATATATTTAAAAACAAGTTGACAACTAAACAATGAGTTATGGCTTTTCCACTTCATTTTATTAGGAACTGATGAAACCTTATGCATTTTCCAGAGTTGATGGCAAAAATCAAATTACATACTACGTGAAATATTTCATTGGGTTTGGAATGACAGTTATATGATACATCATGTAAGTTACAAGACTTTTACACAGCAGCGTCTAGACTGTCAATGGAGATCTGTCTGCATGATGAACAAGCCTTGGCAGACGTTCAGCCATAGAGGCCATTACATGTAATGTCCCTGCAAAGTAATCACTGCACCCAGGGGACTTAGTGCTTTTCCTGCAGGTGTCAAAATGGTAATTCAATTCTATCACAAGACTTCCTGACAAGGTGGGATACAATGCTTATTGGTCCATAAACTCAATCAAGTTGACTAAAGGGCCAGAGGTGTGCCCGCATGGCAAGCGTGCATGGTACATGCTAATAAACATTACCATATGCAGCACACAAACAGTGACATGTGCACACAAGCAAGTGGGTACCTGCAAACACACCACACTCTACACACATCCCTAAGCAGGATTTGACAACATGAACACGCATTTTAATGCCTATTAAGGGGGAAATATTACACTCCAGCCCCAGTGACTCACAGTAGGACAGCGGACACATTAAGGCAACGCAATGCTAATGACAATGTTGTTAGCAAAGGGGACTATTATTGTGGGCAATATTCTCCATCAGGAAACCATTTAAGACTGTACTAGACATGTGAAGGTTATATCATTCAAGCCTAGCAGAAATGAATTGACGCATTTTATCAACAATGTCCATCTTTTTACTGCTCTGAAAAATCCCATTTACACAAGAAGAATAAATTAATAATATAATCTCAGAGGATGGAGAGGCACATTGTGTCGACATTATTTTACAGAAGGAGATCCATATCAGGGCTTTCTTTAGGCGTTTATGTCTGTGTGCATGCGTGTTTCTGTGCACCTGTTTTGCTTTTGTGCCAGGACCGTATGCAACACACATGAAAGGATCTGATTCATGTATGTGTTTAAGCCTGTCAGCTATTTCATGTATAGTGGGATTTAAGTTATCGGCATGCAAGGATTAGTGTGGAGTGAATACAAACATCCACATATCTGTGATGAACATGTAAAGTTTGTCTTTTACATTGTGATAGCTGGATCTGACCTTGATGTGCAAATAATAGGGGACCTTTAAAGAATATCCCATAAAATACGATAATACAATAACTGCCTCCAAATTTAAAATTATTTTTCATTGATTTTGTGTTAAATATATGTTGGTTTAACTCCATGTTCATTTTTTAGTCAACAGAGATTTTATTTGAGATTATATCACATTGCATATTACATAGTAATGTCTTGTAGGAAAATATGTGAGGTGAAGTCTAAAGTTTCATAAAGAGCTTGTTTGTATCTAACTGTCAAGTCTGTTTTTTTATTCTGTCCTCATCACCCGAAGCCGCTTGCACCTGCTGTTCTTTAACCTGCAATAACAGATTTTTTTAGGCCACTTGGGGACAGTGGAAACAGGCTGTAAACAAGGTGTAAACAAGAAACTAGTTACTGATTACTAAGAACTTAGGGAGGACATTACACATTACACAAACTTACTAATGGATTTACGAATACCTGGTGCAACCCAATCCTATTGTAAACACCCAGATCCCAGTCAGTACAAACAAGGTGTTGCCTTTGAGCTGCTCCTCATTCATCCCTTTGGTTTCTACCTGCTGACTGCTTATTCCTCCTCCTGTCTGGATTCTTATAAATCTAATGCAGTTGCATGTAGTTGTATGTTCTGTCAGCTTGTCACTTGAAATTATATATACGTCATATCACAGTGACATGTCTTTGCTGGGTTCTGTTCTGTTATCCCTGTGGGGTTTGGTTGTACTTCCCACTGAATCTTAAGTGTGTTGCCTTGACAAATATAGAGAGTACCACTAAATGCACTGCACAGCCATCTTTAATGGCTTTAGTTTTGTGATGAGAGGTTTCTTGACTATACTGAACAAAATGTGCACAATAAATTCAAGGTAATGCGGTCCAGACAAAAAAGACAATGGCCTTATTCCCCATTAGACAAACGGAAATTAAAAAGAAGCCAAGGTTTTGAATCTCAACATTGAAATGCTCACTGAGAATCAGTGCAGACAGTTACCAGGAACAGGAGCTCCAGCTGTACGGCAACATATACACACAGAAAAACAGACACAGCGTGAAGTGATGCAGAGGACACAAATTATCTCTTCCTGAACTTCAAAATATGTTTTCTCCTGAGGGGTCCAATGAGAGACATTAATTGATTTCTGTGTGTTTCAGCTTCAATATCTTGCCTGTTTGATGTCTCTGTAAAGGCACCATTGTTCTGCAGTGATTGGCTCGGTGTGACTTTGCCAGAGCAGAGCGCTACATAGACAGATTACTATGGTCCGGTCTTGGGAAACAAAGAGCCTTGGTTGCACGAAAACAATATCTATCCAGCAGGAACAATTATCATGCTCAAGCAATGGACCCGCAGAAAATTGGATATTCTGCACCAGCTTAATAAGATGATCGACACAGAGCCAAAGAGATAAATAAATCTGTAAGCATTTAGCGGGATGTGTGGACAAAGTGAGAGATAGCAGTGCGGCAAACTGCAAATAGGCCAGTAATCCAGAAGATAAGTGTCAGAGAGCGGGTTAATTTAAATCTGGACCATTTGGATCCAATACTGTCGGACATAAATAAACTTACAGTACACATGTCCACCTGGCATCCTGCAACAGTTACAGTAAGTAATTGATTACCTTGATCATTTCCCAGCCTTTTTTGTAAGACATAACCCTGCAGCCCTGTCAGATGTACCCCTTCACTGACACCATCTTGTTCTAACTGTGCTCACTTGAATTGACTTTAAACTGAATATTATTCAACTGTTATTAACATAAAAGTGGGTAAAATAGTGGATGTTATAATATTTTTCATACAACAGAACTGTCGCTGTTTAGGTCAGTTTGGTTAAGTTTGCATTTGTACTGCAACCACTTGGGATGGCAGCAGCTGGATGTTTCATCCATTTATCCATTACTTTTAGCTATGTATCATTTATCCATTAGCCTGCTTTTATTTATGTATTTCATATATGGCTAATACTTTTAGCCACGTACTTCAAACATTTATCCATTACTTTTGGCTAACGGTTCGACATTTCGGTTTATTTGACTAGTTTTCACACTAGTTGTTACAGCTGACTCCATATGTAGATTTTTTAAAATAAAATTGTAAACTCCCCCTGGCAACTGCTGAAGTGCCCCCCAGGGTAAAAGTACCCCTTGTTTGGGAATCACTGACCTACATCACAATACAGCCATATTCTATTTAAATACATATAGAGGGGAAAGAAAGAAAGACAGAGAAATGTAGCGGGCCCTAGAGGAGAGAGAAAAAGACGTGGGGGCTGGATTGGTTTCGTATAGATCAGTTCGCATGGGGGAGAAATAAATACCGCTATCTATTGACAACCACTTGGAGTGCAGGTCTTTAGGTTTATGTTAGCTCTCTAAGTGCAGCCAAGGAATGCTCAATCAGGAGAAAAGATCCATACACTTTACCTGCAGCATTTAGATCATGCCGCCCCATTATAAGGTCTACTCCTAGCAATAAAGGGAAAAGTACAAGAAAGAAATATACAAAAACATTAAAAGAGCTTTGTTGTACTCAATTATGTGGAATAAAATGTAGAGTACCATCATCACAAGGCCAGTGAATTGCAATGTAGTAAAAGATAAATGAAGTAAAGAGTCTAACAGCTGGTTGTACAGAAATGGAGACAGTAGTATTGATTGGAGAGAGGAGGATGACTAGAGGACATGTCTGAGTGGCTTCTGGTCGCTGTTGTTGTTGTTGTAGCTATGATGTCGGTCAACTCATACAACTCACGCGGGGGGAGCAATAACGGGTCAGCTCATAGCTTGAGAGTTTGACATCTGATTCAGTTCAAGTGTGAAGGACCAGTCAGGTGATTAAGGCAATGACTTGGCAGAGCGCACAGTAAATGTCACCTCTGGTGGAAATCAATACCGCCTCAAGAATCCACAGTGCATCTGATAGATAGAGATGGAGAGGGCCACTATGCCTGATATTTGCTGAAGAGGGTAAGGGGGAGAGAGGATGAGAGAGCGGCTGTGATAGCTGTTAGAAGTGATGTGTGAGTCTGTGGACATGCGGTATGTGCATGTGTGAATAAACTCGATCTGACAGTTGAAGAAAGAAGAAAGGTAGATTGAGAAAAGCAAAGGAAGGAAGAGAGAACACACTTCTGTCAGAGTCAGTGTCTTTCATGCATTCTGATGTCTTTATTATTTATATTTATTTCAGTCAGTTCTTTTTTCCTGAGCTGTACGAGGCAAATAGATGCCTGACGACTTTAAACCAAACATTGGCCTGTTCGTCTATTTGGATTTATTTTGTAAGTGACAAATAGAAAATTGCAATGTACAGTTTAAGATACGTCTGTAATTTGTGACAAATTGTTTTCTATGGAACTCAATAAGAATCACTGTGACCTTCATACTTACTGTACTGTAGATCAGCCTACAGATATATGGTGCATTCCGGTGTGTTCATCTGTACATATTTCTCAGAACTGTTTGTGAGTGTGTACAATGCACGTCTGCATGTGTGGATTTGCCAATGATCCAGCAAGTCAGCCAGCATGTGGCTTCTCAGATTTTTTTCAGTGCGTGTGTGTGTTTGCATATGCATGTCTCTGTGTCTCTGCATGCATGCTGGATCGTTTGCCAACGATCCAGCCAGGGAGCCTGCCAGTAGCCTGACATTTCATCCAGCCACTGTCTCTCCTTCCCCACTCTACATTTCCCTTTCCCCTTCAATCTTGCATTGCCTGTGTCTCCATCAAGGTAAATGTCAGTGCACACACCTCAGTATAGGTCTGGCTGACCCATCCAAGCCTGGCTACATCCACAGCCCAAGATGAAGCCAGAAAGCCAGGGGAGAGAGAGAATCAATCAGGCTGGGCCTTAGACACCTGCAGCTGGCAGGTTAGCCAGGCATGGAGCACCTGAGTCATGAAACCATCTGGTTACTGGCCCAGGCTGCCGAACCCTGGCCACACCTGCTGGGCCTGTAAAACAACACTGGAGCGGTAAACACAAGGCCACGCCATAAAGGAGGAGCAGCCAAGCGAGGAAGGAGAGCAGAAAAAAAGGACCCTTGCTGCTTGTGGGTGGTTGTTGTCACTGTGTGACTGCAACATTCAGAAAGTAATAAAGGAGGAAGCTAAGGAACAAGAGAAAGGCAGAGGCAGAAAAACAGCTACATAAACACAAAGAAATAAAGGATGCAGAGGCAGGTATACAGGGATAAGACAGAATACTCTTGTCGGCTAATGCATACAAAAATACTGTATTGTAAGTACTGTGAAAAACTGTATTCACTGCTAAGCTATTGTTGAACTTGAGTTATCAAAAGTACAGTGACCCAAAGCTAAAAGGACAACCCACGAGACTAGTTAGATGTCGGGTGAAATTATGCTCAAGTATTTATCAAATCTTACATTACAATCTACTAAGCAACCCACTAATCTCACTATGCTTAACCTAAGTGAAGGATAAGATAACCTAAGTTAAGCATAAGTTAACCTAAGTTAAGCATAGGTTTGGACAGAAAGTCAATCATTATTTTTAAATCCAGCTCACTGACCACCTTAATTCAGGAGGGAACCTCCTCCTAACTCATGCTGCTGTTGTACAACCAGCAGTCAGCATGTACATTCAGGTGAGGTCATAACCAACCTGTTCTTCTGTGAAGTAATTTCCACCCAGCATCCCATTGCAAAATGTAGCTTGAGATATGGTAGTGACACAGAATGGGTTTTAAGTTTAAACTGAAACTGGTACATGTGGCTTAAGTACCTATTAGAACCTCAAAGGAACCCTATCTACATCATCATGAATAAAATGTATTTTTGTACATTAATGGTGCACAGAGGTTGTTATTTGGCTGTATTCCCGTTTTTTGTTCAGAGAAATAAACAACCTTTTTGAATTATCAACTGAAAAGCAAAACAAAAATGTTTCACATTGAGTGCAAAAATATTGGGGCTGCAGAAAAATGTTTGAGCAAGAAACCAAGTGTGTATTTACCAAACTATTTCTATTCATAGATCCCTGACTTAAAGCCGAGCTGAGCTAACAGCAAGCACACTTCCCTGGCACATCCAAACACCCTGCCTCTTGAAGAGCAGGGGACAGCAGCGAATTGGCCATCTGAGGAGCTTCCTGGCACTGGCTACCACATAATGAGGACTTCTCTCACACCACTAAAAAACTGATTTGACTTTGAAACTTTTAGTGTTACATTTTATTCAAGCAGACAGGTCCCACTGCGATGCAAATCCAACATCCCTGGGGGGGCGTGTAGAGTTGCGTGGTAAGTGAACTGGCGCAACCCTGACGGTATCATGTCCTCACCGTCAGACTGCTCAAATCCCTTTTCTAGTTGGCAAGCTTGTCAATACTTCCACCTCACACACCTCTCACTTCACCGCACAGGAACGGGGAGAGATGTGTGAAGTGAGGGATTGAAAAACAACAAGAGCGTCAGCTGCAGGCACCAGCTGCTATCCAACAGAATTCATTTGAATGCACTTTATTTCTTCCCTGTTGGGACTTGGCATGTCAATCTGAGCACATTCAGCTTTATCTAGATGGCATGTTCATTCACCTTGAAAGAGATGTTTTGTCTAATGGCCTCAGTAAGTAAACTTGAAAAAGAGTGTTTTTATAAATATACTAGCGACTTTCTCCTGTCTTTGTTTGAGTTTGTTGTATCTGAACAACAGCCACAACAAAGTTTTTCCAATGAACCTCCTGGCCATGGCAGTGACAGATGGAAACCCAATGCAACGCACAGGCTGCTGAAGCTAAAATGGTGCCACATTGACAGGGAGGTTACACCTTTTCAGGTGTTGTCAGTAAGAGCCAATTTTTTAAGAATGGAGATGCTATCACACTTTGCTCTCAAAGACTGCAAATTGCAATACAATTCAAGTTTGAATGTCTCTAATCAGGAGCTCGCTCCTAAACACAAGCCTATCGTGGGCTGGCATCAGTCGGTGATGCACTGGGGTGAATGAGAGGAGATAAAGAATAGGAAAGTGTATGGACGTAGATTCACTCAGCCTGTGTTATCACTCAGCCTGTGTCTAAAGGTATTGTTGGGCGGCTGGTGGGCTGCACGCACATATTGGTCGGGGTGGTCGTTAGAAGTAAAGGATTGAGGTCTGTGTTTGTTTCTCCTCACAGTTTATCTGTCCTTATCAGCTCACCTTTCTCCTCTCTAGCTGACCTCCATTCATCAAAAGTAACGGGCTGCTGCTGATACTCTCTCTTCAAGAACTTCTCCCCCTACCTTGAATTGACCTGAACCAAAACCTTCCCCCCTTCTGTTCTTTCCTTGTTTCTGAGCCAAAGCATGATTCTACCTCTAATCCCCTTCCTAATTTCCTGCCTTCCACTTCCTGCTCAACTCAGTTTGCCCTCTCCTTCCAACTCTTTTCACTCCTCTCTGATTCCTCCTGTTTAACTGCCTGCTGATATTCTCCGTCTTCCTTCCATCACTCAACTCTGGTAGAAAGTATGTCTTCTCTGTCGCTTCCCGCTCTCTTATGTAACTTGCATATGTGTATGATTCAGTTAGACAGCTACTAATCATTGCTATCTTCAACAGCACAGCAAGGTTAATCAACACCTCAATTAAAACTTGTTTTGATTACAATCCACTGGAAGAGGCACACCATCCACCTGTGGACTATATTTGAAAGACAATTGGCCTCAGGCAAGAACCTTTCCGTATAACCCCCCTATTTAGCATTTATAAGCAGTATATGAACATTTAATAAATGATTTATGACACACTAATGTAGAGAATATTATACAGTGGGTGGTGTTACACTGTGTTGGAGTCAGTGAATTTTCCTAGCAAATACTGAACTTCATAAGTTGCCGTGCCAAAATATGCCAATGAAATCATAAAATCTGGGGAAAAAAAGTTGTTGATCCTCTCTCGCCATGATGATGATCACACTGCATAGTGAACAGAATGTGAATTTTGTATTAGCTATATTTATGTTTATTTTCATTTTAGTTGACTTCGGTATCATATTTTGAATCTCCAAATAAATTCAAATTAAAGCATTAAAATTCTAAAGTCTAAAGTGTTTTTTCGCCCTGTGGAGGGAGGCAGTCTAAGTGAGAAAAAATTGGCAAATTCCACAAGTGTTCTTAAACCATTCGTTACTGCAACTACAGAATGAATCTGTTAGTAAGAGTGGATCTTGCATGAGGCTCATAGTATTCTAAAAAGTGAACTGCATGTCATAATGGTATGCACTGGATCAAAGATAAGTCCGTTATATGTCCGTCTTTCCCACCAATGTTGAATACAGTGATAACTGAGGAGTACTTTGAAATATCACCAGCATCACTGAGAACACCCTGAGTAACCCATTAATAAAGTAACCAAACTGACACTACAAAGGACATTATACAATATGCAAATGAACACTTCTCATTATATCCTCACATCTATCTGTTGGATATGACTTATCTCCCACTCTCTCCCTCATTCTCTTCTATTCTCCATTGTACCTCTTCATTTTCTTCCTGTGCCTCACTCTCTCCACCCTTGTCTCTTTGTCCAAAAATCACTCCTAGCAGAGCCTCGAGCTTGAGGAGTATGATATATTTGGTCAAATAATACCATACACATCACTGCAGAAGTAGCATATTTAGCCATATTTGGTTTAGAACATAATGAGCATATGGATAGACAGTAGAGAGGTGGATATTGCCGCAGGAGTTGTTAGAGAAGTTTCTCTGGATGATTTTATTCGTTATTTTCCTACCATGAAAACTTGTCGACAGTGGGATCCATTGTAACTGACGTCAGTCAAAACCCACAGCTGCTGAAGAAGCAAGCTAAAAACCTTTCACAACCCCAGGTGGTGTAAATAGATTTTGGGATCATTTTACGTACAAGAACTAACTCTGCATTGTCTGGTTTACATCTATTACAGGATGCAAAGTCATTAAAACTTAATTGATATTTACCCAAAATGCTTCTCTGTTCTCTGCAAAGAAATTCCTTCCTTGTGAAAATGTATAATACATAGATTCCCTGGAAAAGTATGTTTAAAAAGACAGAAATGCTATATCAGCATGCACCAAACCATTATTTCTCTCTGCACCTGAGGGATTTCATCTTATCTACATTTTCCTGGTAAACTTATCAAGTACCGAACATTTAGACATTACTGTATGAGGGATTGTATCAGGGAGAATTTTTGTCTCTCTTGTCTTGCGAACAAAAAAGCAAAGAAACAATATTAGCATAATTATCAGCAGCAAAGAGGAAAATGCTCAAGAAGCAGTGGTACACGTCACACTTCATAGAACAGATATGGAAAAGACAGACAATTCAAGTGTGAGTGTAGACATATCCAGAAGGGATTTATGTATGCTTTTCTATTTTCAGCCTTGAGAGCAAAACATAACACAAACACAAGCTGTATCTATAAAGCTGAATTTGCCCAATAATCTACTTTCTTTTCAAAAATAAATTCAAAGACTTCAGGCCTCATAAGTCTACAAGATTGGACATTGTGCTTTCACAAAGTCAATTTAAAAACATTTCCCAGACATTGTGGTGGAATTTGATTCTTTTGATGGAATGTCAGAGGGGAGCTCCTAACCTGATTTAAGGCGGTATAGGAAAGTACATTTTCAAATTTAGCCGTACATCCAATCCCATTTGAGCCCTGACAAAAGTACACTATAAATTGGGAATCATATTCCAGGTTGCTTCCCAGCTGTGGGCTCGCACTCAGCTCCGATGCAGAAGTGGATAGATTATTCTCAAGCAGGCACCGCTGTCTGGCCCCAGTGCCCTTGAAAGACATAAAACAATATGGATAAATATGGTATGCAGGGTCTCATGCTGCTCTGTTTGCCACTGCTGCTGAGTGACTCTAGTAGTTTTACTCAGTTGAGGAGATATAGATATTTGACTCAGGAGACGCTATAGCAAGGCATTGCTCGTCACAATGACCCATGCTGCATTTTCCTTTTTATCAGCTGCTGTCTTAAAGATAACATTTCTGCTTTTAATTTGAGCCTGTAAAATTAGTTAACAGTGAATGTAAAAGGTTAACAGCGGGATTGGAATATCGAAAAAAAGAGAAATGTTTGTTTATGGACTGACTTAACTGCTCATTAAACATCATTTAACAACAAGGGAGTTTTTAAGCAGTGTCCTTTTTACAACATATTGGTGTGTCAGCTGTGGTGTGCAAATGCTTGTGTAGCGTGAGCTTTGATGAAGTGACTTGAAGCCGAGGGGTCATCTATACCTGCCTTAGATAGGAGAGCTGTATCAATTATAGACCCACAGCACAGTTTTCCACCACAACCCTGTCCCTCAGCGCTACTCTCCCCCTCCCTCTATCTGTCTTTTTGCTACTCTTCTAACTAGGAGAGGAGAGGAGAGGAGAGGAGAGGAGAGGAGAGGAGAGGAGAGGAGAGGAGGCACCATCAGTCCTCTCCAGCCACTGATCTTGATCACACAGAGCTGGCAGGTATTGTCACAACGCTGCGGCCATTGATCCTGCCTTTAGTGACTACCAGAGGTGTTTTTTTTTTCCCTCTCTCACTCTCTGTCTTCCTGCCTTTCATCTACAAGCACTTAAGTGATTTGGTCCCTTTGACTATATTACCCTTACAACATCAACAAGTGATTTGTTTTTGACTGGGCTAAGGAAAGTGAATGATCGCATCACATAATGTTTTAAAAGACCTGGTTAACGGTAGCCTCAATAAACCAGAATGCAATGCAGCCACAACACCTGTTGCATTTTTTTCTTGGCCACGACCCTCGAATCACTGTTGTGATTCAATGGATTCCTCCACTCCGGCTGCTGCAGCTTTTTATTTAGACCTTCTTGGGTGATTTAGCCTCCAGTTCCTTCATGTCTCTCATTTCATGTCTCTTGTCTAAAAAAAATAAATAAAAAAATAAAAAAGGTGTTCGATTAACAGTTTCCACTTTGGATAAGGGGCTGCAAAAAACAGCACAACTGTTAAACAGATGTTTGGCAGTGTACCAACAAATCATTTGTAATTTATGAGTAAAACGTGAGTTAAGCTGATTAAACATTTATTAACCCAATTAACATTTGGTACTGATATTCTAGCTAAATTATTCTTCACTTGTGAATCAAATATGAAATTTTAACTGTTACAAATGAAACCCTACTGAGTATTTTATGTTGATTCACTTATTCATATTACTTATAATTATTGCATAGGTTTGTAAGTGTTAACTGTACATATAATATACAATACAGATACAAAGACTCATACTGTATTCTTCATACAGACCTCTGGATTGAACCAGAGCATTATCGTGTAGGATTTTGATTCTCTGCTAATAGCTAATGGATATATTTGAGTCACTGTATTTGGTGTCATTGGGCTGCACTAATTGCTTGTTAGTCCTTTCTCCCTTGTGTTATGACTATCTTTAATCAAATGGTGTAATGAATAAAAATATCCTTGCCACACAGCAAGGAGAATACCACAATATCTTTTTATGTTATGTTCCCTTTTGATTCCAGAAGCACTCAACACCAATTAGGAATAGCACCAGACACGGCTATATAGATGATTAGATTACGCAATTAGCCCTGAGGCAAAATAATGGAAATTATTTCATATAAAATGAAAAGAGGCACCAATTTCTGTCCGTGTAAGTGGACATGAGAATATGGATAAAAACACTTTGTGTTAATAAGTAATTTAATCTTATATTCAGCATTATCATCTAACTAAGTGAAGTAAAATGTATTTTTAAATCACCTCACAAGAGTCAAGGTAACTATAGTGTATTTAAGAAAACTCTTGAAACAAATTACTTTTATAATATTGTAACAACCACAGTAATTATGTCACTATATTGACAGATTTATTACCAATACGACATTTAAAAAAATAAAAAAATAAAAAACAATCTACAAATTTTCCACTATTGCTCCGTAGACAAGAAAAAGCCAACCAAAAACAAACTGTTTTGAGTATTTACAGAGTGAACGTGTCCTTGGTTCTATTCCCTGTAGTGGAGCCTGCGTACTCTGTGGAGTGTTTACAAAGTGGTCTCTAGATTCACTGCCAAAAGGTTCAGAGGTGGCACTTTCTAAATGTCCTCCGTTTGCTACTTTTTAATGAATAATCCATAAGTGTTTGATTTGATGATAACTCATGAGCTTTTTAGAATTCGTCTTTTGCTGATGGCAGGGCTATGCCAATAAATATGACGGAGCATTAAGGAATGCTGTAGTTCTCCCAATTGAGCTCCAACAAGAGAGGAGGGAAGCTTTCATGAGTGTCGCCCACTCATCTTCCAATTTGCCACTGAATAAGTTGTTGTATTAACAAAGTATGATGAATGCACAACTGTTAAAATATTCATGTCCTACATAATATGCTCTATTACTCTAACCCCCTGTGCTGGTACATGCACAGCTCTGCTGTACTGAGCCAGAACTAAATGTGTGTTAAAGAGTTAACAGAATTAAACAGAAAAACAGTGAATATTTCTACATCTAATGGGGATGGTAATGTCTTCATGATGTTATATTATGTCTCTTCTCTTATGTGCACTTTGCAGTTCAATGCAGAAATCAATTAGCTTGAGTAGGAAAGAGATTTAACTATTTTTCATTTTTAATGACTTATAATACAATTCCATAAAAATCCCATGAATGCAATGAAGAATTTACTTTTTAAGGTGATTTTCTGCCTCTGTGTAATGTACTGGATAATCATTACAACTCCAATCACTACTGGTAAATGTTATTTTCTTCCCACTGCACCTGCATTAACACATCATACTATAATGTTGAAAAATAAATAGCAGTGTTTCTACATCCCTTTTCCAGAGGATCAAAGCAATAAATGTTACTGCAGTCCCCTCCCCTCTTACACAGTAGTAAATATTGAATATGCTGGATATACTGCAGTGCTGCTATATGGAAATAATTGTAACAGAGTAGTAAATGTTTCCTCGGCCCCCTCCCACCCTGCTGACCTTCCCGGTGTCTCTGGCCCTGAGATGGGATGTTAATGCGTGTGTCTGGACGACTGCCATGCTGCAGCCTGTGCTCTAATGGATTGATAAAAAAGCTCTGAGCACAGAATCAATCATGATATAAACCTGGAGTGAAGCTTGTTAAACTCTAAGGAAAGTTCCTCTACCCTAATGCCCCTAATCTTCAGCCATTTGCTGTCCGACAGAAAGATTGCGGTTGTTACCCTCCTCCTGCCGTGTATTAGGAGGCCAGAACCATTTCAGGTGATGGACCTGAGGTGGATCTGAGGAAACTAGGGAGTTTGTTAGACAAGTTCCCTGAGTCTGAGCTATATTCTGTAGAGAAATGGGAGTTTGTTTTTAAGTTGTATGCAAAGAGAGGCACTTAGTAATGCACTCCAGTAACGTCATTACGGAGCTGGGCTAAGTAAGGAAAGTAATGTAACTTATTATTCTTGCTGCTGAGTAACCAGTAAAGTAATGTAATTACTTTTTCAATGAATAATATGTGATGAGTAATTGATTACAGTTTTAAAGTAATTTGCCTAACACTGTTCAAACCTTAAGTGTATTAGCTTTATATGTACATATCTGCATTCCTCTCTGCCTGTCTGCCTGTTGGTCTGTCTGTGTCCTCATCTGTCTGCCATCATACCTACATATGGAGTCAATGCAGCTGACAGGTAAGGCTCTCTGCTTCGGCAGTGACATGAATACCAACCAGAAAAAGCAAAAGAACAGGGACAGTAAAGGAACAGCGTGGATGTTCTGTAGTTTGACAGTGTGCCGCAGAGGGACGTGAACTCTCACTGGAGCCTCTTCTCAGGGAAGCAGGACTCTAACAAGGAGGCAGCAGAGTGACCCTCCTTACACAGGTGTAAATAATGAAAATGTTATATCCAATAACATCACAATGTGCGTAACATCTGCATGCGTGTGCACACAACCTGGAACGCAATGTCCTCATCAGCTGCTGATAAGGCAGCTCATGGTTAAAGGCTTATATATTTTTCATTGTGAAGGTCTATTAACCAGGTTTGGTCATGGCTGAGGCCGTTCCATATTTATGATCTTGTTGAATTTTAAAATGATTTCATGGATTGAATCTTCCTCATCTGATTCAGGAAGGCCAATTTCCCGGGGATACAGCCTGCATGAAATACGTTAAATGGTTGAAAAATGAAATTAATGAGCACTACCTGGACCTCTGTGCTGGATAGCACACAAAAAGTAAGCAGCTTTATGATCTTACAGCTGAAGTCAAGCTTACGAAGACACTGAAAGCACAATGAAGTGGTGAATATGTACAAAGCCTTCATGAGGTTACATTTATGGTGGCAAAAGCTCCCAGAAGTCATTTTTATCAGTGCCAAACACCTCAATAAAAACTCATTCCTTTCTTCACCAGTTCAGCATACCTCTTCACAACGTTGTCTTCCCTACTGTACAGCTCCAACGTTATGGTCAGAGCTCTATATTAAATTGAGAGTAGGCAAGATACTTTTCTATCCAGTCTTTTCTGTTAATTGAAATCCATTTTAGCAGCTCAATAACTAAACCTCTATTTCTCCAGCACCCTATTATTTCTAAGGTTCTATCATTTCTTCTCACACTCTGACCACCATCTGCATCCCATTTCAGTCAATCAATTTTCTTAAACATCCTTTCAAAATTCACACCCCAGTGACAGGGTGAAGGGTGGAGAATGGTCAAATGGTTGTGCTGAGCTTTTGCCTCTATAAGCCTTCGGCCCTTCCTGTAGTTATTCCAATGCTCTGCCTTTAAGCAGCGCACTTGCTGACCCTAATTCCAATCCCGCTCTGGTGTCATTCTGAAAACTAAATGTAACCAATTCCAGGGAGCAAATTGAGGGGCTATCAATTGTAGTAGGGGGGCATTTTGTCACTACGGGCATGTCAGAGCGGAGATGGAGTGAGGGCAAGCGTAGGAGACAGAGAGGGGGGGTATGGCTCGAGGGGGTTAGTTTGGCAACATTTCCGTGGGTCAGACACTATTCTATTGCTTAACAATAAATCTGATTTAATATCTATTGTGCTGCAGGTCCTGCTCGGGTGCGAGTCGGTATGGAGAGCGAAAGAGAGAAGAAAAAGAGGGAGGGAGGGAGGCAAGGCAGAGTGGTATAAATAAAAAGTGAAAGGAGAGGAAGCAGAATGGGATATTGGGGGCATTGTTGTATTAAATCAGAATAATAAAGCTGTGCATGCACAAACAGTATCTAATAGAGACGTCTGGGAGCTGGAGAGCCACAGTTCCCCACCAAATGGTATCGGCAGTCCGCAGTGATGCTGACACAAGGACACAGCTGCAACAGCCAGTTTTAATCAACACATAGCAATGCAACTCCCACTCAGAGAGTAATGTGGCTTATACCGTAAAAAGCCGCTCTGCTTCTGCGGGTGAAGAGACTTAAAGTGCTGCTGTGAAATAACAAGCGCCACCACTTGTTTCAAGTGTGTTGTAACCTGTTGTAATGGTGTCAAACTCCCTATAGCAAGCTTGTCAAGGAGTAGCACACAGCTTGGTCGCTGCCTATGCTAATCGCTGCCATCGCAAACACTCTGAGACTTTTATATTACTGCTTTAAATTATATCAATAACTTATTGTGTGCTTAGGTGATTTACTAGTAGCTGACACAGTATAATAGCCTCGTTGCGTTTTGGAGAGAGGAGGAGAGACATAAACAACCGCTATTAGCTCCCATCACTGAACACACATATACTTAAACAAAGCCTGTGACCAAAGCAGTGGTATATTATTATCACTGTGCTAAAATCTCACTCCCCCAACAGTCCTTAGTATATATATTCAGCATCTTGTTTCATACGCAGAAGAGACATTACAACGGGATCTCTGCATGCATTACACTGATAGCTTGCCATACGTATTATGAATAATGGCATGCATACAGATTTCTGTCAAAACAATTCGGTACGGAAAAGCAAATGATGAATATTTGAAGTTATTTTGATGTCCTCTACATGCACAGTGTATCCTCCATGTCAATAGATTCGTGCCAGTTCCTAATGCAACAAGTTGGGCACCAGATAGAGCAGAGGGGCCACTTCTGGTGGGTCTCCAAATGAGCCAAGACTGCAGATATGTTTGTTTGGAGCTGGGTTCCAGGGCAGCAGAATACAAATCTTATTTAGAACCCAGGCTGTGAAGGTTTAAGTGCTGGCTGGGTAAGGGAATTGTGTAAGACAGCTCCGAAACAATTGTTGGAGTAAACTGGAATAGAGCTTTCCTCTCAAAGGAAAAACAGCTCAGGAAACAACA
The DNA here is from genome assembly GCA_003416845.1 of Oplegnathus fasciatus. Taxonomy (NCBI): domain Eukaryota; kingdom Metazoa; phylum Chordata; class Actinopteri; order Centrarchiformes; family Oplegnathidae; genus Oplegnathus; species Oplegnathus fasciatus. The sequence goes on along the minus strand of NTHP01000065.1, from coordinate 572,375 downwards.
GTTGAAGACCTTGTGAAGAGCAAATACAAAAACGTAGCCATTATGAAGTCATGATGAGGTTAATATAAGCCTGTCCTTTTAATACCCACCCTAAGACATGGAAATATGATTAGAATAGAATAGAATAATACGATCTGTCTCTGAATCCCAATTGTAAAGGATTGACAGGTTGAACAGTTGTTTTGTGATTATCAAGCTAAAGCTTCATGCAGAAGTCATTCGCTATGATGCATTCACCTCATAATTGTCCATATCATGTTGTCCACGTGTTTTTTCCATTATCAACTTGTCAGAGTTACAGTGTCCACATGACTTCCATCATTGCTGACAACAGTTTGTTTGAGAAAACTAAAACTAAGTTCAACAGTCTAAATGAGAGTACCTGTAGTCTACAGGATTAAGCCTGTTCCTTGTGTCAGAAATAATTAAAAGTGTGCTTTTTGTCCAATTCTCTTAAAATTCCTCCATTTGGATAGCCAAGTATGATCTCACAATATCCAAAATTGATCCAGTTCTTTTACAAACCATAGTCCTAATACAGTATTAATGCTTGACCATGCACGTTATAGCCATTGAGACAGTTGCTGTCCATCAAAGAGCTCTAATCAATAGTTGAAAAAAAAAGTTTTCTTGGCCTTCTCCTTTGTCTTTCACTGCAGTTCACCATCAATGCCTGATCACTTGTCTTCCTTTGCTCATTATGGCCACTCAGATGGCTACTGTACATCTGCCAGCCCTTGTCATTATCGATAAAAATGTCGCTTGCTCAGAAGCCTCTCCCCCTCTCTCCCATGACAGCAGAGTATCAGTGCTTGACCGCATGTCCCTTCCTCATTATGGCCACTAAGACAGAGTTACATCAGCTGGCCGGTATCCAGCTCATCAGCTCTATTTCTGATGAAATGACAGATTGCAGATGTGAGGTCACACTGACATAGTTGCTGCTTGTAAATGTATGGTGGTGCACACAGGCCAATGGGTATATTGTCGAGTGTGGCACATTTGACGTTTATGTCATTGGGTCACTTTATAAGCTTAATTCCCAATAAATGTGGACTAACAAATGGTATCCAAACCTTTAACAGATGGTAAATTCATTCGGAGGATGTATTACTGCAGTGTTATGATAATACTGAATATTGACAGACATTTAAAGATCTTCAAAAGAGACGGATTCAGTCTTTATGTGACTTTCTGAGCTAAAAAGTAAAATTTACTGAAACAACAATATTTGCTTCATGCATAATGTCGCACATATCCTGTAGGCAGTATTCCATGAATGCCCTTGGTTTGAGAAGCACAACAAAGAAATGATTTCTTAAAAAGCTAATAAGCATATATTAGTAAAAAAAAAAATGTTTTTCAAGATTTCAGGGGGTCATTGCATCTAAATAAAGGAAACTCTTCTCCCAGACTATCTTTTAATCAGGAGGCTGAAAAAAAAAACATAGTTGAGTTGTGTTATTTAGTAACCCGCATGTCTCATTATTTACTTACTGCCTTAGTTTTGGAGAAAATAATCACGCAGCCAGTTTTACATTCAGTACAGCATTCACATTATCCCTCCAGCCTCCACATACATTCCACTGTGTACCTTCAAAGCATCCAAAAATAGCCTTCACTGTTTATTCTTGCGTTACCTAATACATGGTGTGTGCTGCCTCTGTGCCGCTGAGGTTACAACACTTGGGGCTGAATCACAGACTCCATTCACTGCAATAATTAGAGTCAATATGTCAAATTGATTCTGGTCAGTCATGTAGCTCACTTTACAACACTGTGGAACAGATTAGCAGTTTTAGTGCTGGAGTGCAGTACTGAACCAGCAACGCAAAGCTATTCCTTTCTGTGTGTGCATGTGTGTGAGAGCTGGAGAACCCTTTCTGTGCTCGCTCTTGCTCACTAAGGTGCTATGATGTTGTTTGATTTCAAAATCAGCGCTCCCTAATCGAACAAGAAACGGCTTCACGCTGCCTGGCTGGAGATAAATGAATAGCATGCGGGACGGCAGCAGAGGTTGAACTGGGGTCAAGCACCATTCTGCCAGACAGCCCAGGAGACTGCACTACCTGTCACAACACAGATACCCCTAGAGAAGGATGGACAGAGAGAATGCAAGCAAGGGAGGGAGAGAGGCAGCAAGAGAACCCAGCTGGGAAGGAGAATGGAAGTAGAGAGCAAGACTTAGAGAACTAAGCAAAGGAAGAGATGCAGCTGTATTCATGAAGTGTAGTGGTGCAGGGGGGTAAAGGGGGCAGATTTATCTCAAAGTCTCTCTGGTAAAAGCTGCCGAGCAGTGCCGTGTCCAGCCTCAACTCCATTCAGCCAATTGGGGGTTAGAGCCACCACTCATCTGTCTTACTGGAGGTAGGGAGGAGAGACAGGCAGTAAGAGGAGAGGATGGTAACTCTGGGTCAGTGGGGGACAGGAGGGTAGTTAATTGTACGAGTGTAATCTCCGACTAACGTCCTTCATCCACTACCAAGACCACAGTCATGAGGGGGACTGCCCATTAGACAGCCCTTGTGGGGGTGTGTGGTGAATTGGGGGGTAACCTCTGGCACTTGCTCAGCTGACAAGCGTGTTATTGAAGGGTGGGGACATAATTAGAGGGCGCGCCAGTGAGTACAGAATGTGGAACATCATTAACAAGCTCACATTGTTGAAGTGAGGACTGTAATTAAAGGGTTCCCACAGCAGTGGGAGAGGGCTTTGATTGGAGGAGTAGAGGGACAAAGTGATTTCGCTCATCTACCACTAGTGGCTGTTTTGACCTTCACACCAACTGGCAGAAGACGGGGTGTGTAGATGGTGTGCGTGTGTTTCTAAATGTATGTGTGTGTGTGTGCCTATTGTATGTGCTTGTCTGCGTGCATGTGTATGTATTTTGACTTGATGAGAAAGATACAAGGTCAATTAGACACTGGAGTCTACAATCCATGACACTGTTCATCTGAATAGGAAAGAGACGGGGGGGATCAGTGATGGAACAACCAATTCATTGTTCTCTGTAAGGAAAAAGGTCAGAGGAGAAAATGTTCAATAAAAGGGCAGGAAAGGCAGTTATATTCAAGCCCCCGAGGGCAGAAACAGAGCACAAGGCTGAACAGTGAATCCTTTGCCTATCCCCCATGGAGGCTTTTGTAACTATTGAATGCATGCAAAATGATTTATCATAGTCCCTTTCCTCGCCTTGTAACTATTTTAACTTGTAGCATGGGCATTTGGGGATTTGTTGCCTTAGCCAATCATTCAGTCTCCAGACATGCTCGGATCTTTCAGGGGTTAAGAGTCAGTCTGAAATTCGTACATAGTTTTCTCTGCCTGTGAAATAAGGATCTCTGTCTGTATCAGAAGCTTGACCCAATGCTCCAAAGACCAAGAACAACATGATGAGTCACCCAGCAGATATCCAAGGTCAGAGCTACAACTCTGGATGTCTGGCCGGGTTACTTTCCCCGGGAGGAGTTTTGGAAATCAGGGGGATGTTATTGCCCTGCACTGCTGGTAGAAGAACTTAACAAAACATTTTTTAAAAAGCTTGTCAAAATACATCACTGTGAGAGAGGCATAAATACCAATACCACGGCCTTGTAAAGTACTCTGATGCAATATTTCTAAGCCCAGGCTGAGGATTTATAGCAGAGAATAACAACTTGCACACACGAGATTTTCCCAAAGTGGACACAGGATGCTAAATAATAAAGGGAACAATGATTGAAATTTTATCAATCACTGTGTTTCTCCCCACTAGATAATTCCATTCAGAATTGTTAGAACCTTCAGTCAAATAAAAATCAAATCTCTGCTTCAACAAACCAACTTTCTTTGAAATAAATGAATGTTTAAAGGACATTCTTTTCCCTGAGGCAGACTTCCTAAGCAGCACTTAACTCTTAGACTGTGATTTGCTTTCAACAAGCTCAACCAATTTTATTTAAAGTATGGAACTTGTTAGGAGCAATAGACATGGTCTGGGAATAAAGACTACCTGATAAAATTCTAAATTCATAGCAAAGAATACCCCAATGAATGTTCAGCCCCCTGGCTAGCTCTGTGCACAAACAACCAGCTGTTGACTTTTACAGGAATGCTCGCCAACTGCTCCCATTACCTAAAAAATAAAACTTTCAGACCAGAACTTTCATTGATAAGTTTTACTCTCATTGGAAGTAATAACATATTATAATTATTGGTTACTACTGACTTTAAAACAGTACAAAAAAGATCACAAACAAAACACAAAACTCTGATCCTGTGGTATCTACAGTAATGTCCCCTTTCAGAGCTTCCGGGAGATGAAATCCATGGAATACATTTCTGTTGTGCTGTGTGTACTGGCCGTCTATCCCCTTATAACCTTTAAAACTCTACACATGTACGAGCAGCAGTGCAAATACAAAAGGGGGGCAGAAATGGTCACTGTGAATGCTTCATTCTCCGGCTACATAGTTAGAAAAATTGTCACGTTCCTCAACGAGATTTCTCTCTCTGACCGAGCTGGACTGAGGGGAATGAGTCAGTGTGTGCGTTTGTGCATGTGTATGTGTGAGTGTGTGGTGGGAGCCCAAAGTTTTGGCCTTTTCAAAAGACCTTTTCTGTCATCTGACAAATAGATGACAGCAAAATGCTTTCCGCATATACACTGTGCCGTCTACACTGTCTCCCACTTTTGTTGTGCTGCTGTTTTCACCATCCACCTTTGACCGTAAGCCACGCAGAAACGGACAGATACACAGAAAGACTTATCTGCTGCATAATGGCCGTTCACAAAGGTAGATAATACCATGACATCCATAGACATCAAAGCCCTTTAGCCAACACTAGCTCCATTAACACCGCCATTAGAGGGAGCGATTGATTTATTTACCTGCAAAGTCCGACACAACATATCAGTCACAACAACCCTCACAACCTAGACATGCTGCTATCAGGCACCAAAGAGCCATTTGACAGGTATTGATGGTGGGGGCTATTTTGTAGAAACACTGATTTCTCACACAATATACACACATATCTCAGGAACTGATAAACATTTTTACAAATTTAAAGAATTATGCATTTCATTGCTAGGTTCCTGTTTTCTGGCTTCTAAAAGAAGCTGATTGGCCACCAAGTGGATGGAAATGAAGCAAGCAGCAAACATATTAAAAGAAAATGCAATCATTTTGACAATAATTAGAAATGGTGACTCCCGTAACTGCAACTACATCTTGTTTCATCTAAACTTTCATCTGTGTAGCAGACAGAGGGAAGTGGCAGGCCAGATACTAAAAAAATAACTAAGAACACTGTCTGTGATGGTGAAAAAAAAAAAGAAATTGAAAGTAGGCTAAGGTTAAACACCACATGCATATGTTGCCTGAATAACACAAATAATAGAGCATATTACTCACTTTGAAAACATCCACTTTGTCAACCTTTTCATAAGCGTATGTAACTGAAAAGGTCACTCTCTATGTAAAAGCATACATTCACCTGCAAGTGTTTGTGTGCAAAGGTTGCAGCATCCTTGGATACGTTTAACACCAGTTCATCTGTTGTGAGGTTCGAAGTGTAAGTTAGTGCATGTGGAAGCACAAACGTGGAGATGAGGAAACAAGGATAGGAAGAGAGGTACTGTCTGTCTTTGCACTTTGAAACAGAAAAGCTGTAATGCCAGAAGCGTTTCTTTTAACAGCAGGTATGTGAAAGCTGACTAAATGCAATCAGATAGTGTCACTGGCTGACACATATTATAACATTGTGTGCTGTTCTGCCTGCTGTGGCGTAAGAGCGAGCTGCATTTCAGATGAGCAGAGATGTGAGTTTTAAAATCATATCTGGACAGCCGCATCCCTGCAGTTGATAAACTCGTCTCCCTGCCACACTTTTCTTTATTTTCTGTCTTTATATCTCCTTTCACTTCCCTGAAGCATGCTCTAAGGTCAAACGAGTTTATCTGTTCTACAGCGAAGGCTAAGTAAGTGTAGACTACTGGGCTTGGTTATTCATGCATCAGTGCATCCTCTCTACTTCCCATGTTTTCGCTATTCCTCAATCACTCCATCTCACAGCCTATCATTCTCCCCACTGCCTCTTTCTCTTACGCCAACCTATTAACTGTCACAGCCAATGCAAGCCATTCTGCAGACACGACAATCAATACGCACTCAGATAAGCACAACCTTGTGTCTTGTACACAAACAGCAAACAGTGGTGGCAAGTTTCAGTTTGTGGTGCTGTAACTCCAACCATGTGGCCCCAATGTGACACAGTTAATGCCACGCACTACCTATTAACTTCAAATTATGCACAGAGTTTTTACATGCAATTAGTATTTGCAAGCAAAAATATTTTAGAATATGAAGAATTTTGGAAGCCTACATGAACATCTAAGTAAAGATGGTGTAGATCTGCTAGAAGGAGAGATGCAGTGTCCTGCCTGTCTTGGCCAGGTCTTTGTTTTCCATTAGTCAGAGTTATAGCCCCTAAGGCACTCTGTGAGAGCACTTAAGGGTGGTGATAAATACACACAGCCACTAAAACAAAGCTGACTGACAATTCAGGGACAATACACACCTACACTCTCCTTGAATCCAGTCCTGGGCTCCTTTGCAGCACCCTGTTCTCAAAAGCTCTCACCGACTTCATAGAAATGGTCTGTATATCACTTTTTATTTTTTCAGTGGCAAATCAAGGGACGGATTTCCAGCATGAAGGTCCCTGCATTAAAAGTTGAGCTATCATGACAAAAAATATGACTGATGGCTTTATACTGACAAATCAACCACCTGGGGACCCATGGTGTCATCTGAAAAGCTTGCACAGGATGATTGAGCCTCTGTGAAAGGTGATCATTAACGGTACCAAATGGGTGTAAATATACACTCAAATAAGCAGACGAGACCTGGGTCAAATGCTATTTGAAAAGTCTACGATTATTTTTCTGTGATTCATGATCTTGCCTGGCACGTATGTGTAGACCTCATTAATCTGGTTCTGCAGGCAGGCTCAATCAAACACTCAACTGGGCATCATATTGGAGAGTCGAGTCTGAGTCTATGCCAACAGTCAGGTTGGACTCTTTTCAGTGATACTGTGAGTAGATTGGTTAATTAACGAGTATTTTCAAGGCAGTAATGCCAAGAAGTAATGAGCTCTCTTGTCATGTATATATATAATATATATGCCAAAACACAAAATAAGACTGGGCGCCGCCAGCTGAATTAAAATCACCACGTTTCATAAAATGACGAGTGCTGACACTCTGTTTGACTCGAGATAAATGCAACACGCCTGACTCTCAGTTTGTACTCCCACTCCGTAGTTAGTCATCAAAAGAGAGGCAATGAACATTTAGTTCAATGTTTAAATATATAATATTACATTACATTGCTGTCTTTTCACTCAGACATGAAGTACCAACCTCTCACAGAGGCACAGAAAGAGCAAAACAGATTCAGGAGAGAGTGGAAATGCTTTTGACGATGTAGTAAATCACATCGAAATACATCTTTCACTGCTCAATGGGTGAAACTGGATGTGAGAGATGAGAGCTGTGATATGTGTTTAGCATTCACCAGGTGAAACCTGCCGCTGTAAATGAGGGACTGAGGCAGCAATGGAAAACAAAGAATGAAACAGAGAGAGAGAGAGGAAGATTGAGAAGGCTGATATTTATTTATTCTGGCGAGGGAGCGTTTAGGTACTAGCACTTCAGTGAACAAGCAATCAAATGGTGAAAAACACAGCCTCATTGTTGACATAAATCATAATTAAACCACAGCCTTACACTGCAATTCATGATATAAGAGCAATTGCGATAGGGAAAATTAAACAAGCGCTGTTGTGATGGAGTACTGTATAATCATAGGTTATAACTGATGTTGAACTGAGTGGATCATTTTGAGAATATGTGAGGTTCATTTTTGGGTGTGCATGTGTGTACATCTGTGTATGGTGCAATGCAGGGAATGGACTTTTGACTTTACTATAGGTCTATTAACAGAAAAAAGCCAAGGGAAAAATCCTTGACCCTTCCATTCCGTTACATATAATCGGTATATACATATACTTACTGCATTCCAGCTTGCTGATGCTTTTTGTTAATGTAGAATAGAAAGAAATAGGGCTACAACTAATGTAACTTGATGTACCTGAGGTCAGCCAGACACCACTGAATCTGGCTAGTTAAGCAAACCCTTGAGTGTGTGTTGTGTTGTGTGGGGTGGAAGAATGATGTGGGTCTGTGTCTTTGTGTCTGTGCTGCCGTTTATTGTCTGAATATAGAAACAGAATAGCCATGGTTGGCTCTCTATATAGCACTCTATAAACGTTAAACAAGCCGCTCACTTGCTTGTTTGCTGAATGTACTGTTTCTTGTTCTATGAGCAATTTAGCACCGTAAAATGCATTACGTTCACTTGTTACACTTCTTAATAGCATCTCAATAAGTTACAACATTAGCATGTTCACACTGGGCAGGGGACCTAACATCCCACCTCGGGCATATCTCACAATAACTTGGCAAAGTTACACAGCTACCAGCTGCATTTACCTTCTGAGAGAAGGCGTCCGTAAGCTAACAAACGTATATTACTGGATTTATGGCAAGTGGAATCACACACTATACGGACCCTGACAGACTAACAATTACTGTATGTTAACTCTCAAATAATGTGGTGATTAGTTGCAATTAATCGATTACTCAGTTGGTCTATAAAATGTCAGAAAGTAGTAAAAAATGCCCATAAATTTCACAGAGTGGTGACATCTTCGGATTGCTTGTTTTAACCGATCAACAGTCCAAAACCCAAATATATTCAATTTACAATTATATAAAACAGAGAAAAGCAGCAAATCCTCACATCTGAGAAGTCGCAGCCAATGAAAGTTTGGCATTTTTCCTTTATAAATTACACAATTACACAACTGATTAATTATCAAAATTGTTGTAGATTCATTTTCTGTTGATGGAATAATTAATCAGCTCATCATTTCAGCACTAGAAAACAACGTGTAATTCAATCACGTTTTATCCATGTTATCACATTGGTGTAGCATAGTCTGAGCAAGAGTGAAAGAGATTTTCTTCCTGTGGGAGACATGCTTCTCACACATAATCTTGTGTCTGCATTATATTCTGGTCTACTTAGGCTACTGCCACTGAAGAAATTGTTACCCCTGCATTTCTATGCACAAAGAAGCTCTTTCTGATCCTGAGTCTTGTACAGAGCCTAAGCAGAGGAAGAGAAAATATGTTAGAGAAACTACGCTGCTGGCAGGCAGTATACAAGTTGTGAACCCTAACTGAGTCTTCACATGAGTGACCACAAATCATTTGAAACATAGCTCGCTGTATCCTGCTACTTCACACAAATTTCACAGGACATTTATTGAGATGAGATTGTAATTTAGGACAGCCTTGTTTGTTTTATAACATAAAAGGGTCACCATCAGCGACCTGAAGAGTCTCTGGCAAAATAAAGCACCTTTCAAATTTCTGGTGAGAGAAAGAGAGACTGAGCAGTTACAACTACTGTCACCTCATCACCTGGGGACCATTCATCAGCTCACAGTGAGAGACTGAATGAGAGAGAGAGAGACATTGGGCGAGGAGGAGGAGGGGGGACAGGGAGCTGACAGGTTGTTGCGGTGGCAGGGGAGACGGGCCCAGAAGGTCTGAAAAGCAGTAAGCATCACTGAGCCGGATACACACACAAATGGGCTGTACCCAAAATACACACCACATGCACAAGAGTGCTGTCAAGCTGTGCCCACAATGCATGTAAGTGCATGTACACACACTTGAGAACACACTTTTCCTTCATGTGTGAGGCTTTGTGGGGCTGTTGTAAGTTGTGCAGGCCCTGATTGAGAGCTTTTACACGTGGCTGGGAGCTGTAGTCGAAGCAACTCTACATTTTCTTTTTTTTCCTTTTTTTTCTGGATGGATCTCTATCCATCATGTGTTTGGCTGTTTGTTCACTCATTCATCACACTCAAAAGCACAGATACTACTGCTGTGTAGGACGTCGTGTTTTCAGTTCACTTGTCTGGTTTGGATTTGAATATGAGAAAAAGAGAAAGAAAGAAAATGGCAGTAATTGGGGGGAGCGAGGTCGTGTTTCCTGGTTTTTATTCCAGCTTAATGCATCATTTTCAGCAGAGGTGTGGTGCCATCATTCAGTGGCGAAATTACAGGTGAAAAATTTTAACATTTCTTTGGCTCTGTCTTGTCCTTTCAGTACCATTCATTTTGATCCACATCACCCTTTGGACTAACTTCCATAATCTTTTTTTCATGATGAATGATGGAGATGACAACGTATTAGAATTCCTAGAAGAAGCTGGAAGAGAAAAATAGTTGCGATGGTAAATCTAATTTGTGTTTAAACCAAAATCAGTGGCACCATTCAGCCCCCCCAAAAAGATGATGATGAACTAGTGTACTTTGTGGAGAATTTCCCTGGAAAGCAGGGCATAAAGCATGGTGATGAGCCTGCTACTGTACTGACAAGACATTTCATACAAGAAATTGGCATAAACACAAACTGTCCTCTGTGGCAGTGAATTGGATCTGTCATCCTCTCAATGGAGTAGGATTGGAAATATAATACAGAAATCACTCAAAATCCTTGTAATTACACACACGGGCATTTAAGCATGCGTAGCAACAGGCACACACACACACACACAGATTCTCTTCTACGAATGTACAGTTTTATTTTGCAACCATTAACTTGCTACTCCAGCATGCCAGAATATAAAGTGAAATTAATGCAGAAGGAAAAGATTCAGGTCAATTCTCTACTGATTTGAGAGGTCAGATACCCATTCTGTCCTCCAAAAACGTGATGTGCATGTCAAGGCCATCTGAGAGAAATTAGATTCAGCTTGAATGTTACATGCTAATGGAGGAGTACATCTTAAGTTACATGCAAAAATGGGGTTTCTGCATATGAAGTCATACAGTACTTCGTCATGGACCCTGACATGCAGAAGCACACACACACACACACACACACACACACACACACACACACACACTACTATTCATCTCCATTTTGACTGTAATTGGGTTTTTAATTGGATGATATTTTGACTGTCGATTCACATAAAATGTAGCTTTCTTTGACTCTTTATAGCTGAATAAAAATATACAGTGTAGAAAATGATGTAGAGTAAACTTGTCTTCTCAGTGACAGAGATTTTGCTATCCTCTCTTCTAAGATTCTGTGCATGTGTGTGTTTGTTTTTTGACATCTGTTAAAAGGATGCTCTCTAATTCCACACACCTATGAATATTTCCTGCTCCAGGTTTTAGACACATTTTGAGCTGCTGTGAATAAATTCATGAAATGCCTAAAGTGTGTGTTACATAATGTGTAATGTGTATGTGTGTGTTCATACTTTTCACACTGTGCTGTATGCATGCAATACCAAAAAAGTAAAAAAAAGGCAGTAGACACTGAGCTGCAGGAGCTACACAGACAGACGGGCCAAAACATCCTCTTGCTCCAGCAAGCTCCTCAGTGCCAGTGTGTATTACAGTATCTTAATCCAAGTTGGCATGTGCTATGCATCGATACTGCTCATGTTTAATCTAGGGAAATGCATGGGATCATTCTAAAACCTTTCTTCACCTCAGGGTAAAACTGAGGTTTTTGTATTTTTGCTCCTCATCTTTTCTGGCTTCCTCTCTTGCTGTTTTACAGCTTTTTCCTGCCAAAGGATTTTTGGAACAATACGAGATAGTGGGAAATCTAAAATCTTAAAATTCAGGTGCTGATATGCCTCGTTCATAGGATTTTGTGCTAAACACAGTGAACAGTAGTTCATTGTGCTGCCTGAAAATATTGGAATATAAAAATGTCCCACACAGATGGTGATTGGCAGCTGAGTTTTCATTTCCCTGACCTTTAACTTGACTTGAATAATGTTTTTGTTACTGCATAAATATTGTTTTATTTGCTCATTTGTTTTGTTTTTACCCCGCTATGCAGGTGCCATAAGATACATCAGTGTGGAGACAAACACATGTAAATGTAGAGAAAAAGAAATACCAAAGCACACAATGGATTATATCCATCAACTTAACCACGTCTAAACCAAGAATGATGACGATGATGACGATAGCACTCATACTCAGTCTTTGGTCTATACAGCAACCAAATTGAGCAAAGCTCTATCTAACACAATTTGGTAATGCTTTGGTCATGGATGCCATCTGCTTAACGGAAATAAAAATCACCAGCAGCTCGCCTCTATTTTGGGAGAAGGTGAATGTTTGTGAATGAATAAGAACAGCTCTCATGATCATATGTGGTCAAAAATGTGTGTTAAAGAGCAGCGCAGGAGTGCAAAGATTCTGTGTCCCTGCTCATGCCCATGCCTGTGCAGGAGAGTGTTTGTTGTTGGTGTGTAGAGCATGTAGAGTCAGATCTAGGCAGATATTACAGATATTGGCAGTGTAGAGTTCCGCTCCCTGTATCTTGGTCCAGAGCAGATGGCCACAGATCCATTCAGCCAAGGCCTTAATAGAGCCACAGCTGCTGGCAGACAAAGTGAATCTCCCTCCATATGCACTTCCTTGGAAAACACAGCACTGCTCTGTTTGCTCTGCTGTGGGAGTGTGACACAGTCCGCAAGCTATGACTCAGACCAATGATACTTCTCCATTGGTACCAGTCCACACAGGGCAATTTGTTCAAATTTAACAAAGGCTGACAGTGGAGAGGTACGCCCTTGTCTCCTGCTCACATTCAGCCATAAAGCTGGCATTAACAAGGTGGCAGTGAGTTCAATATTTTCACCTAACAAGAGTCAATCCATCTAGTACAATTTCCACTGGTGAGAAATACAGCTGTGACTGTGGAGTTCCAGATGCCCTCATTGAACTCATTAATATAGAAGTCAATGCAATTCTCCTTAATGAAAACATGAGTACTCCGTGTGAATTTACTGTGCTGCAGGTATTTCATATCACCACCATAACAGTGTAGCTACCATTGTTGTTATTCTGATGCACCACTTCTGCCTTATTTATTTGCACAAGTGCTTATTGCTGTGATAATACAAAATTACTATAAAAGCACTTTTTCAATTTAGAGTAAAGCAGTAGTCTCAACATGAGACACTTTGATTTAAACCAGCTGCATTTTGGATGATCATCATGTAGATATAGGAAACAAAAATCTCTGCAATTTGTATTGCTCTGTTTCTAAGGGTGCTTTCACACCTAAGCTGTTTAGTCCGTTTTAATCGAACCCTGGAGCATTTCGTCAGATAGTCCGGTTCATTTGGGGTGGTGTAAAAGCTAATTCGAACTCTGGTGCGGACCAAACAACCGAACTCTGGTCCGCCTGAAAACGTGGGTTTCGGTTCGCTTCCAAGTGCACCAGAGTTCGGTTCGCTACAGGTGAGAACGCGATCCAACCCAAATACAGGAAGTGAACCAAAAAAACTGTGCATCGCGGATGATAACTTTCAAATCCATAACTTATTATGACCATACCTCGCTTGTCGTCTGCGTAACAAGGACAACACATCAAAATCCCTCTCTCTCATCAGGGCCCGTCCTCTCCTTCAGCACTGTCTCACTCGTCTCATTCGCAATGTTAGGAATATGAAGTGTGTCTGCCATTATCACTGTCCTGACACAGGGGAGTGTTGAATCTACAGTGCAGGTGTTAAGAGGGTGACATTACTGGCAAGAGCAAAATCGCAGTCAGGGAGGAGATGTGTAGATTAAAAAGCGCACTATCTTGGGAAATGCAAAGGCAGGTCAACCAAGGAAAAGACACTGATGGGAGAGAGAGGAGAGATTTTAAACTCAGTCAGGTGAGGGACAATAAACGCTAACCACCTGGGAAGGCAAGGGGCTTGACATTTCTAATTAATATTAAATGAATCACTTGAGTGCTTTGTTTACTGAGTGGGAGCGACCACGGATCAACAATCCTACTTGGTGCAAGGGGGGAATCGCAAATATCACAAACACAAAAAATACATTCATGTGTATACACACACTAACTGCACATACTTGTGTTGATGTACTCTGGGAGATCTAGAGGAGAGAACTCATTAAAGTTACTGCCACGTATTTGTGGGAAAGAAAGTGTGGAGAGAAACTTATCACCAAACTTCAGTGTCTACATCAAAGTCCAAACAATCCATACGGTGCTAATCTGTTTTGGCACACAGCAACCACAACCACAGAGACTGCCCACATTCAGATACACACACACAATCACAAGCATACTTCAAAGTTTGATGTGCTGGTGCTTTAAGTCGTTATGTAGCTTTCTGCAGCAGACTCATCCCAGGTGCATCATGGTGGGTGAGTGTCCACTAATGGCTCCACTGCTTCAAAGCTGCTGCTGTGAATTTCTGGGAATGTTTGTATTCAGAAACGTCTGTGTGTTTGGAGGGAGGAGAGTAATCTGAGGACATCTTGTCAAAAGAAAAGATGGAAGAAGAAATGTGGGAGTTGTGAGAAGAATGAGAACAACAGGGGAGGACATCAACGACTGATACAAGTTAAAAAATGTGATGCGGGTGGTGCATACAAGTACAGAACCATAGGGGGGAAAAAGCATATAGAGAATACAGTGGTGTGAATACAAGGGGGTATGCATGTGTGTGTGCAGTGCTCCACAGTGCATGACATGTGACTTTCTGATCTGACTTTTCTGCTCTTTTCCATCAGTATACTGTGTTATAAAACACAAAAATTCAGGGAATTTTCAAAACTACATTGTAAAGTGCGGTGAAAAGGAGGCAAAGAAAAGTAAGTTGGGTTTATGGAGTAAAGATGAGAGGTGGGTGGGTGTGTGATGATGACTAAGAAGCAATCATGTGGATGGTTTGACATTTACTGAGGGTCGTAGGAAGTGGCTTCGGTGAGGTGAGGAGGATATCAACTAGACTGGATAGTTTGTCGAAAAAGATGAGCTTGAGGAAACGGTGTGAGGAAAAACGGAGGGTGCTTGAAATCAATAAAGTGGATTTGTGGAGTGGGGATGTCGAGGGGTGCAGAATGGGGAGGACGTGGCACTAAGGACAGATGGTGTTTAAACACCCTCAATACTGAGAGAGCTGGGGAGTGTGTCAAAAAATCAACAGAGGGAGTATTGGTGTCCAACTTCTGCCATGGTACATACCCATGCCAACTGGAGTATGGCAGCACCCCGTGGCACCAGTCTGGACAGGCTACACCATCTGAACAGCATGAGCAATATGACTATTCATCTAGGCATGCTAGAGCAAACAAACACACACACACACACACACACACTCATACTGTACACACACATTCAGTCGGGAAAGGACACTGTCATGTTGCTCCACTTTAAAGAACCAAACACGGCCCAGAAAGTCTATTTTCCCCTTAAAGAAAAAGAACAATCATAAAAAGGAAAAAAGAAAGAAATCATGACCTGTTGTTCAATCAAACAGTCTGCTGAATAGACAAACACGACATACAAAAACCAAAGAGGACGTGGAAGCAGAAACTAGGACAGTTACACTCCCCTGTCGATCTCTCATTCAGTCACACCTTCAAGTCATTCCCACAACATCAGCCACACAGCAGGACTCTCTGCAGCTCAACGCTGCCATGACAATGATGATTACCAACCTCTTTAACAGAGAGACTTACATCAACAGCGCGGCAGTTCGTGAAGCGCATTGGAACAGAACTGTCCTTCAAACAATACAAATCACAACAGCAGTCAAACTCTGCCTGAATGTATATGTTCTGCACACGGAGCAGCTGTCTGTTACAGGGGAATTTCAGTTTCATACAACCTGGGTCTCAGGATCAGATGATCATACAGGTTATAAACAAACCTCAGGGTTAGCCAAACTTATATGGATGAGGAAACAAAGGCTACTGGTAAACTTGCAAACTGCCAACACGGTTTACAGACTGACTTTCTCATTCAAGTACTTGCTGTAATTGTGCACTCACAGTTTTCCTGTGCAATGAGGTATTTTCCAGTTTTTGTGGAAAGTTACAGTAAATTAGCCGGCTGCTGGTGGTAGCTTCTTATTCAGACACAGACATGAGAGTGGTATCAATCTTGATTTCTAACTCTCGGCAAGAAAGCAAATAAACATATTTCCAAAAATGTCCCTTAAAGCAACTCTGTGGAACTTCTCATTTTGTGTTAATTTCAGCGGACCCTGTGGACAAAGGCAGTAGACAAAGGCAGTAGTGTATCACCGAACATTAGGTTACAAGACTTTCTTAGAGTGGTTTAAGTTGAGTTTTGCAGGTCCACAAAATGAAATGGATATAATGCATGTGAACCGTTTATGTGAACTGTTTGATATAAACCCAATATCGAGACGGTAGACATGGTAGGCATTTCATCAAATTCTATCTGACTGCAGGCAACCATGCACGGCCCATCCCTCTAAACAACCTGCTCGGGGGGTTTACCCTCTGATCAAGGTCTCTCACCTGGGAAGCCTCAGAGCACATCAGGCTGACTAAATTGAATATAGATATGGGTAAATGAATTATGAATTATGAATGGGCATCAATCCAAAATCTGAAAATGCAATAGCTTTTCAAATTAAAATGGATTTTCTAACCATCAGAGAAAGTGATAGCCCTTGGAAACTTTACACGGACGGTGAAGTCCTACAGATCAGCAGATATATAGAGAGGCTGATGGGAAAACTGATATTTGCATTAAGGTCACCATAACTATTTAATACAGTGCAAACTCTGGTGCTGCATTTTGTGAGTATACAAACTCTGATGTATTTCAACAGAAAAAATAAAAAGCTTTAAAATTACACTGCTTTAAAGCTAAATGGTAGTGTCTGCATCACACAACAACAGATAAACAGTGAATGACACCCCTTGGAGCCAAATACTGTAGGTGTTGAAACATTTGAAAGATTACTCACTCTGGAAAAAAAATGTGTGTTTGTGTGTTGGCTGGTGATGTAGATGCTTCACATGCAGTGAAAGCCTGTGGGTTCACGTGTGTGTGGGAATCGAGGGAGGGGGCAATATGACACACACACACGCAGCCCAACAATTCTGCTATGTGTCAGAGCTATTCCCGTGTAGGGACAGCTGAAGTTGATCTCATTAACTTGCCCTTCATTCAAACAGCTAATTACACACAGACACACAATCACAGCCTTCACAGCACAATCAAGTCCTGACGGAGGGAGAGAAAGAAAGACAGAGGGGGGTAAGAATGGGAGAGAAAGTCGGCAACAAACACAAAGAAAAAAAGAGAGCGGAGGACATACCAAGAGAGAGAGCAGAGCGCAGAAAACAAAGTGAAAGAGAAAAGGGAAAGAGGAGGCTTCATTACTTCTAAGCCTTCAACAAGTATTTTCCTTGAGTGTAAGCTGATTTTCCCTCTCACGTACAGCAGTGGATTGGCTCAGAGTCAGAATCTTTCTGAAAAGCTATTTGTTTCCAGTATCCCTAATAAAGGAATTAATGTTATGTTAATGACTTTTCAGCCTATTACTGCACTGCTGATGGATCCATCTGTACTTGAAAATGTCTTTTCCTCCAGAACCCTGCCGCATGGTTATTTGTGTCACAGTCTTTGTCAGGTAATTTATGGGAGGACATTAAGCCGTTAATACATTGTGTTACAAAAAAGACGACAGTTTAATGGCATTGCGTAGATGAGCAAACTAGCCATCAATAATGCCGTATAATGAAGCCTGTTGAAGGCCTATTGGGAATGGAAAACAGTGGCTCTGAAACTTAAAAGAGAATACTAAGAGTTTGTGCATGTGTGTGTGTGTGTGTGTGCCCACATGTGTGCAGATGCTACTTTATGTGTGTATGTGTGTACTTGATTCAGGTTAAAAAAAGCAACTGAGTGAAGTTGGAGCAGGAGAGCAGTTTGTGGAAGAGACGAGTGTAACAGAGCAGGGACGGTTTCTAGGTGGCACACTTGCTTACCACTGTAGAGACTGGGGTTCAGTCCCCAGTCCTAGGTTAACAAATCTCACGCTTTTGACCACTCTATGACCAAAAACCAGTGCAGAAAGACTCAGGTGGCGGGCTTTAGTCGCTTTTGCTATATAAAATGACAAACTTATCTTGCGAGAGATTTTATCCTTGACAGCTCATTAATATAGCTCTGTAATTAATCTAATTCTGTTAGTTACATGCCCGAGGGCCAATTGAAACTTGGCTGTTGTCGTGTCAATATGCTCTCTGTCAACAAAAGGTAATTACAGATCTCAACTAAATCTTCAACTGCGGTTACTTTTGCGTGTAAAAGTCTGAACCTAAATGGAACACATGAAGGATTTGAAAGGATTTGGATTCAAAAGTGCATTTGTTACTGGACTCATTCAATAAAATATGATCAAACTAAAATATAACTGGAAGTGGTGCTTCTGGCATGGCTGAAAACTCCACAATTGAACACATGTGGCAGTGTTTGTGGATGGGAAGCAAGTGATGGATCGTGGTCCTTGTTGCTGCACTAGTGAGTGACTCATTGTTGATGGGTGCGCCTGTACAGAGAGGGGTTTGGTTCCAGGAGGACAGTGTGAACCTCCTCTTGTTACGCTCTCCTGGGGAAGATCCAAGGAGGATGAAGACAAAGAAAAGGAAAAAGTTAAGGGATGAAGAAAAGAAGTGGTGAGAAACAGCAAAATGGAGAGAGGAGGAGACATTACATAAAAGGATTATGAAAGAGGTGATTCCGGTCAAGAAACTATTCATTACTGTCATCATTCACTCAACCTCTCCTGCTTGTTCTCTTCATATCTCCCCACTGCTCGCCTTCTTCTCCCTTTGTCTCTCTCTCCTTCTGTCCTGTCTTGCACTCTGTCTGAGTCTGAGGAGTGCTGCTGTTATGAAACATTCCTGTGCTGTAGATGTCAAAATCTGAGACTCCACAGTCTGTTCTCTGTTCCTGCCTTCTTCTCTCTGCGTCTTCATCTCTGTCTCTGACTGCTTCTATCTCTGCATTGTTGCCTGTCTATTCCAGTCAGACAGCAGTACATGTTTGACACTTAGCTCCTTTGACTCTTAAAGTAAGGTCAGTGCTGGCTGTGTCGTGCAGACAGCACTTCACTCCGTCAGTGTCCACAGTGGTTCATGTCGTGCAGTGTTTTTTTGCTCTGTTTCACAAGATTACCAGTCACTTCAAATGAACTCCCAGTTAATAAGTAAAAACATGTGCCTGAAATTTGAAAAAGAAAGTATCAGACAGATCAGGTCATGGTGACATGTGTATGATGGAGCTGGAGTGGGATCCTGCATGAAGTGTGAAGGACAACTGAAAATTGCTGCTGAGTTGTGTTTGGTGTAGACAAGGGATAACTTTTCTGTAGCTGCCATCTTCACTGTGATGTCCGCTGTGCAGTGACAATACATGGACTATCAATTCAAAAGACACACACATACAGTATATCGACACTTGTGCTTTCGCAAACCCACATCCAATTGCAGAATGTAAAAAGCTCCGTTAAATGGCTTGAGCAGAATAAAGCTTATCAAAAGCAAATTTTTTTATTGAAATCACCGATCATGTAATTTGACATTTCAATAGGCCTGGGGGGGATTTAATCCCTATACAGGGGTTTCATACTATGGAGCCGAGCCACACTCCACTCTTCGATAGCAGCCTCAGCTCTGTTTATACCAACCCTGCCCTGCAGTCATTCAGACAACTGGGAATAAAATGAGCTAAGTAGCAGAAGATTAAGACGGATTATAGCTGGTGTAATAAACCATCTGAATGTTGTCGCATCACTATGGAGATGAAAGCTTATGATGGAAGTATTATATATAACATAGAAGCAATGCACAACACATTGCACATACTGTTACAAACATGCTCATGAGGAATTGTATAGAAAACAAAAGTGCTTTAGTGCATATAGGCTAATATACTGTACGTAATGTTTAAAGGTGTAGTCTATGATTCTGGAGAAGGTTTGTTGATATTTGAACTCAACAGCCAAACAAATACACCCCTCTCTTCAGTGCTGCTTCAAACCCGCGCGAGTAACTCACAGCATTAGTTTGTTCTGTGCACGAGCACGAGTTGTGACATATTATATCGAAGTGTTCAGTGTCGGTATTTGACAACCTGGGATTGTTGCTCTACCCGAGTCGCTCTGTTTGTTTCCCGTTTACATAGTCAGGGCTGTGTATGAAAACCAAACTTTTTTTCAGCGCACACACAGAACAGAAAGCTAGCGGACCGTGAGGAGATATTCACTGAATTTGACAAAACCTGCTTTGGATTAGAATCGTAGACTACATCTTTAAGTGAGTAGTGAATTACAATGGATTCTTCCCCTCCTTGTGAGCCATAACAGTTCATTGTAATGGTCACACTTACATTTTTACTCACCATACTGTATATCAAATCCTAACTTTTTGCTACTGATTTTCCTGGGTTGAAAATGACAAAAAGAAACTAATATTTAATGGAACTCTATGGAGTTTTTAACTGGTTATGAAACAGTCTCAATTTAATACCGATGCCTCTATATGACCTACATGAGCAAACGAGACCAACAGTGAGAAGATTGGCTATTTCTTTTCGTTTCGAATAGTTATGCCTAATGCCTGCCACCGGGTCAGATTTTTCCACAAAATCAGACAAAACGGTGCTGCGGTTTGCTCTGGCTGAATTTGAGTTGCTTCAGCCGCTAACTGAAGGTCCGTCTCTGGAGCTGCCGCCTGCTCTGCTCCCGGCAAAGTAGTCTCCTTGTGGCGGGGAGTGAAACGGAGGGAACATGTAACCTAACGTTGGGTGAAACACTATGGCCTTTGTCCACAGGGACCGCCAAAATCAACGCAGAATGAAAAGTTCCATGCAGCTGCTTTAAAATATGAAATATTTTAAAAATGATTTTTAATTCTGATGCATGTGTAGGATGTTTGTGAAGGTATTGCAGACACAAAAAATATATATGAACAGCTGCTACTGGTGGTTGACTGTTGTGAACTTTACTTAGAAAAGTATGAAGGTGTATAGATAGATCCATGGTTGTTGATCCAGTGTAAAGTGATTTTAGCAATTAATTACTTAATTAAGTGTATTTGGACCGAGCCTTTTTCTCAAGCCTTCACTGTGTTTGTTCACCATAGCAGGGTAAAAACTACTTGAAAATCGGTTACTGTGCATCATCTTGCCAGCCGCTTGTTCAAACATTGAAATCTCTTTTTCTTTCTTTTGAAAGTTTTGTGTTTCTTGTTTTCTCATGTTCTCTCTGTCTTCATCTCTCAGCTTCTCATTCATCACGTTGCATGGGTGACAAGGATCCTATACGAAGGTACTGGAATAAATGGCCCCCTGCCCTGCTATCGACAGGCTCTACTCAATTGAATTTAATGCTTGGCTGCCCTTGTGTTTTCTTTCTCAGTCTCACAAACAAACTCATTTATTCTAATTTCGTGATGTCTCCATTTGCATTTGGGAGCCCCAACACCAACTCCACCCACTTGTGGGCCTGTGCTTGACTAGGGCGGCATCCATTAATTAACCACTTAATCACAACCAATTAACAGAATAATTCATGGCTTGATTAACAAAATTGCTATAGGCATTTCAAAACAAGGTATCCAATATCTAACACAAATAGGTTGGGAAATGGCAGGTAATTATTCCCTGCCATGTTAAGTGAATATCAATGGATAACAATGTGGCAATGTGGCTATATTGAGCTTGAGTGGAAGGGAGACAATTATTTTGTCAGTGCAAAGGACAGAGATGACAAGTGCTGTGTGCGTCATGTTAAGAGAAAATGAGACAAAGCTACTGGCTGACCATCTGACAGAAACTGTAAGGATGAAGGAGACAGAAAGCTTTACGCCTTCAGACTTAAAAGTTGATAATAGAATAAAAGGAGATATGAAACACTCTGAGCATACATACAATACAGATATATCTCCTTTTTGACATACATACGTGGAGGAGAAGGAGAAGAAACAAACTCTCCTCTGCAAATCAAGGCCACGACATCATCTCTATTTTTCTATTTGTCCTCTATATAGGGTCCAGTATTAAGAGGTGCCATTTTTCAGACAAAATACACATGGGAAGGGAAAAGGCTCTCTCAGTTAATCCTTCTGTCTTAGATATGAGAAGGCTCCTTTCAGTCTGTGGGCGACCATTTTCTCTGTCTCCATCTTCTCCCTCCCTGCAGAGTCCGGCAGTCTGCCTCAGAGGAAGAGGGCAGAAGATCTACCAAAGATCGATTTGTTGTCATCACCTCTGTCTGGGACACTAGCTAGCTGGTTCATACAAATACAGAGAAACACACACATGCACACGCTCACACACCCTCTACAGTGGAACTCGAGACTTTCCATCCCAATCTCCCCCAGAACATTGCACTCAATAACGGCAAAACCAGAGCTGCAGAACAGAGTACAAACGAGCAAAAGAAAATCCCAGAATCTGAGAGCTCAGTGGTGCTGCTGCGAATTTTCTGCCTTCCTGGATCACCGCGTCTGAGCAGTCAGCCGGGCCACTTCAAAACATACACACAGCAGCGCTCGTACACACAGACAGGGGAGAACACACGCAGAGCACACACCCACAAAGCAGCTGTCAGTCATTCAGCTAAGCTTGCTCAGATACTCAGAACGAGCAGCCGCTCAGTCAAACTTAAAAAACTTGTTATTGTCGCCTCCCCTCTAAGGAGCTTCAGGCGCTGAGTTTAAAACTACCTTGGAACATATGAGCTATTGATCAGATCAATCAAACCGGTGTTCTAGACACACAAACACCTCTTATTTGTCTCAGAGAGGAGGGAGATGGAACAGGAACGATGACAGACCTATCCTGGCGTTTGCCGTCTCTGTAGCAGCAAACTAATCAAGACAGTGAACACCAAAATTAAAAACTTCAAACTGGACAAGCTTTTTCCAGAATGTACTTATAACAGAGAATTAATCAGAACTCAAGTCAATTTGTTTTTTCCTTCATAAACAGGTGGAAATATTATTAAAAGACATTTAATTAGATCACTGTTAAGTCACTGTTTTATTGCTTCAATTAGTGAATATTCTGTTGGAGCTATTAATTGATACACAGACAGCATGCGACAGCTTAACATGAGTTCAAATATATTCTGAGGCTGCATAGTGTGTACACATCATTTAACAATGACAAGTCCCAAGCATTAAAAATCTACAAAATCATAATCTGTTTATTTGACCTCTGCTTATCTTGTTGTTTTATTTTATTACTTCAAAACCATTCTACTGTGTAATTGTGTAGTCTGAGAGACTTGCTAATGTAATCATAAAAAATGTGCTTTTTATTAGCTCATGAAAACGCTGCGGTCTCAAGCCATTGTAATTTAAAGCCGAACACCAAAAAATATGATGCTCCTCCTGCGCTCAGATGGGAAGTAGATCATAGCTGTCAAAATCCTCCTCTAGCAGATCAACCATAAAATTAATACAATAGTTACATCATGATATTAATAATAGGCCTTTTTGAGATGCAGCACCTCTCAACTGCTTTCTTTATTTTGAGGTCACACACATACTTGCAGTTTCTGCTGGGTTTTTTTTTTCTTTTCTTCACATTTGGGTCTTGATTAATAAATAGTCCTGTATTGTATGAAGATCCTCCGTAGAGGATGAGAATACAGGAACATGCTGAGCTGAGGGTACTTGTGATCTTATATATAAACAAAAGGAAACTTCCTGCGGGCCATAAAAATAAAAAAGTAAACTCTCCAACTTCAATAAAACTGCTAGAGAAATACAGTGTATCTGAACTAACCATAACAGCTCCACAGTCACCTTCACCGTGAATACCTCAATCACTGTCACTGAACACCAACCATAAACCTAAACATAGCATACACCATTATCACATCTGACGGGGACACCTGACAGCATTGCCATCACTCCTGGTTGTTATAGCTGCATGTGCAGTGGATGGTTGGCTCCTCAGCCGTACTTATGCTGATCTACAGAATGGAAGCTTCATGCAAAGGCTGCTTCATCAATAACTCATAAAGCAGCTCATTTCACCTTTCTAGCGAGCAACCTCCACGCCTTGCAGGCACTTCCTGCAAAGCATGAAACAATATGGTGCCGGGGAGGACTTGTTAAAAATATATAATCTCAAGAGATGGAGCACTCGCTCAAGAATACATAAGCAGGTGCGTTTGTCATTGGTGTCTGTGTTCATGAATGCATGTATGCATGTTCACGAACGTATGTGTGCATTTATGAATGTGTGTATGTGGATATTCCATCTGTGTGTTTTGGAGGCAGTGCTGCTCTAGCTTTACTTCCTTGCAGGTTCTAGCCACAAATATAGTCCATGCCACATACGGTACATCATAACAGTGAAGGGGCCAGATAACGATGCAGGTCCTGTCATGTTTCTTGCATTCTGATAAGGCAGCCAACATGGAGAGAAAAGCTACGAACAAGATGAGCGGCCTACAGGGATGACAGGCTGCAACTACCAGTGAACCATGTTGGTACACAGCCTTCCTCTTAACACGTTCACTTTACCACAGTGCAACTCACAGCTCATAATGTGGCCACACAGATAAGACAGGTGAACATTTTGAGTATGGATGACACACATTCTATATTCCTGCTGCTGTATCTTGAAGCAGGGAATTTTGGAAACATCTTGTCTATATGGGAGCCCTTCCGAGAGGAATGCTGAAAGAAATGCACTAATAATTCCACTTTATTAGTCTTAATTTTAAGGATAACTATAGGTTTGGCTAGAAGTCACTATACAGTGGAGATTAAGGGGTGTAAATTATGGGAGAGCACCTCTGTTCTGACAGATGGCATTACTCAGTGATGCAGACCACTGAACCATCAATTTGTCCATCTGTTTCTTGCTCTGTAGTATCTCTTTCTTTCACACACCTGCACTCTTTCTTTCAGCTAATCCCCCCCCCCATTGCATTTCTCTTTTGATTTGGTTCTCATCTCTCTCAATCATCTTCTCTCTCAGATTCCTGTACGCCATTTCTATATCTCAATCACGGGTAAAGTGAGAAATCATACGTAATATCACACTGCAGTGCACTTCACTAATGAAGGGGGGGGTTGTGTAGGAACCATGAAGGGTTGGTTGGTCTGTGTATAGGGGTTTCTTTCTTTCTTCCTTCTTTTCTTGTTTCTGTCTTCTTCCCTCGTTCCTTGCTTCTTTTAAGCCTGGCATTTTTTTCCCTCTCTCTGCCTGTGCTTGTCATCAGTACCTGATTCTACAGACGACACGGTTATTATTCACTAAGCATAGTACAGCGCTTAGTGAATAATAACCAACTAACAGTGATACACAGACCAGATGCAACTAGTCTGTGTATCACTGACTGGTTGCATCCTTAAGACCCTGTATGTCTCGTCTGCTCGCTGGTTAAGTGGCTGTATCTTTGTGTGCCGCCAGCTGAGTGTGAGGTTTCAAGTATGCAACACACTCTCTGGAGTTCACGGAAGTTGTTGCGCACCCACCCTGCCCTGTCCAACCCCATTGTGCCGACTGAGATGGCTCTGACTGAGCTGTCTTCAATAATTCATTCTAAATCAAAGCGAGACAAAATGGATTGCAGCAAAAGACATTACTTTCCACTTGGAGGGAAACATAGTTGAAATTCAAAGCTGCAAGTCTTTTACATGAGGTGGGAGTTCAGCTAACAGTTAATAGGGTATAGTTCTGGGAATACAAGCTGAAATCTGAACAACAAATGCGCACTGTGCACTGTGACTCTTAATGTGTGTTACATTCTCATGTCTAGTTTATTGTGAATAATGCAACAACCTGTTATTATAGAGAAATGATATTATTCAAAGTTAAATTGAGCAGCAACTACATTTTTATGCAATTTTTCATTATTTTATTTTGTAGGACTGTATTGTGTGTATATGGGCATTAATTAGAAATTGTGTTTGCATATATGGTTGTTAGAGTGTAGATGCCTGTGATATTACTCCTGTCGGTCTCCTGTACAGGACTGCGCTCCCCTTTCATCTCCTTACCCCCTACCTCTAAGCCCCGCAGCGGCCCAGCTTGGCGGTACCAGCACTCTCGTTAATCACATAGTGTCAGGTCTTTAATAAGTCCTTGACGGGGGTTTCGCTGTGAACGACACTCTTTATCAAAGGTTTACACTGCCAGTGTGTCCTGGAGAATGATTGATCCCACCACGTTCAGGTCTGCCCTTCATGCTGACTGACAGAGCGACACCCACACAGCCAGCAGTAGAAAGCAATGGCAGAGGTGCATGGACATGTGTGTGATTCAAAACGTGTCTCCATTTCTGGGGGCAACGGTGTGTTTGGGTGGCAGTCGGCATTGTGCTGGCACCAGGCAGCTACGCCTGGGTGATGGATACTTCTGCTTGTTCCATTTCTCTCCCTACCAACCAACCCTTCATGATCCTGCATCTCCAAATGCAAAACACTCCCATTATAGATATTGTGATAAAGTGATGTTTTAACCTTGCCTGCCTCTGGCTGGAAAGGAAGCAGCCAATCCACTTAACAAATGAAGTAATATCAGCAATCGGTTGGCCTTGTCGCTTTACTTATGGACATTATACTGTATGTGAAGCATTATCAGAGCTCTGCTGGCCTTGTCATGAGGGAGGCTGGAAATCTGAATGAATTAGATGAATATCAAATCCATCAAATCCAAACTTAGCCTGACCCGTCCTTAAATCTGTCAAAATAAGACATAAAATAGATAGAAAAGAATATTTGTTTGCTATACAGTGCTCCCTCACTTTCCTGGGCATTACATTAAACTTAGCCCCAAGTTTCAGATTTTTGTGTCAGTGCAGGATAAAATGAGATTTAGATAAGATTAAGGACGACAGTGGATAGTGAAACAACAACTTTGCCAAACAATTATGAAAAGGAAAGGAAGATTTAAATGTTAGATTTAATGCACAGCCCACTAATCCACAAGGCTGTAAATCTGAAATTACATTTAATCCGCAATTAGACAAAAACTTGAAGTGAGAATGGAAGGTGGTTGAAGCTGATCTTTTTCAGTAAAATAAATCAGTGAGTCTAATGGCTTCTTATATAACCAGGAAGGAAATTTGAGAGGAAAATTGGCTATGTAGGAGGGAGAACTAGATAAGGAAGCACAGGTGAAGAAGATAGACTGGTTGACTGCATACTCCCTGATTATCCATTCATTTCTGAAAAGAGAAAATTGTGCAGAGATAAAGTGAAAATTCTGAACTTGGTAGAAGTCACTTAATGTTGGACTGTAAATATATTAGAAAGAGTGTATCCACTTTCAACAAGTCGGCGTGGAGTTAAATAGTATTCTCAAGGTGGTCATCACTGATCGAAGAATTATAATTGAAACTTCCACCACTGGGTCCAATAAAAACAAATTGGTTACACTTCAATGTCTCCATTCATTTTCGTAAAGTAATATGTACACAAAATTAACATTACGAAACCATAATTGTATAATTAGGAAAGACATGGCTAATTAATTCTCTTTGGGATTTTGAAAACAAAGTGCGTCCCTTTGGAATATTAAGTGCCTGGGTTAACTGTCATTACCGTTTGGTAGAATAACGAACAAAATTAAAAGTCAAGGCAAATGTCTTTGTATTGCTTTTGGTGAAATGGTTTGTCACCAGGTGACTCAACAAAACAACATTAGAGAAACTAAATCAGCACAAGAAAATACTCAAGACATTGAGTGCCAAGTCTCTGGCAATATTCTGTGACTCTGAAAAGAGAAATCAAATAATGGTTGGGGATATCAGTGCCAATTGTGCTAGCAGACCTGTTTGTAAATGGCAGTGCAGGGACATGAATGGCTCCGGGAAGTTCTCTGAATGAAATCTAAAGAGAACAATTTGGTATTCCCTGGGAAGACGCCGCAGGCAACGCAGCGATTAGGAGGCTGAATGTGAGGGCCTACAATCTAACTCTGCACTTTTTTCTGACCTCCAGTCTCTCTTTCTCTCAGTTAAAAAAAAAACTCTGCCATGAGGTGGTAGACTCACCATCTGGTGGAATGGGCAGGGAGACACACAGAGAGATTGAGAAGGAGGAAAGGAGGGACATCAAGCAAGTGTGTAATGATTCAATATTTGCCTGCTCTGTCCATGTGTGGCTGTATTTTGTGGAGAGACCCTCTCTTGGCTGTGAAGTCCGTCCATGTTCCCAGCAGTGTCCCCTCCCTCAACCCCTACAGGTCGCTGCCACTCGGTCTCTACAGACACTCTGCCCAGATAGCCATGCTTCTTGTTCCAAGGGACAAAAAGCAGCACCTGTTCACAGAGGCCTCTCGTATTGTTCTTCCAGACCTTTTAGCTGAGACGTGCCTCTGTAATCATCTCCGTGACAATAGAGAACCGTGGTATTTTTTTGTCCCCTTCCCAATGCTGTAGCTATTGGTTCTGGGACAGATATGGATGCAGGAAAACAACAAACATACAAATTTTAACATTTTAACCTCTGCCTAACAGAACACCAATAGAGTGAAAAGTGGAGGTGCAGTTTAAGGTTGTAACCCACTATATCCTTCTTGTAGAAATAGAACAGTGCCTGATCAAACAATTGCTATTATGCCTTTTCAGCTAAATGCCACATAAATTGAGTTCTGTCCATTGTGTGCAGGAGGTAGAGTATGGATTGAGCAATGCACACATGGAGTTATAGATGGAAATGGAAAAGGAAAAGGCAGCAGTGAAAGGTAAAATAACTACAATTTTCCTTCTCACAATGCTGCCATGCTGGCTACAGAGTGCCTGGTGTTTCAAAACTGAGGGTGTTTATCTGACCAAAGCTTTAAAGGCTGGCAAACAAAAGAGCTCTCATAGAGCTATGGCTGAATAGGGAATGCATTAAATTTGTTGGTATTCTGATATACAGTGCAATTGTGAAAGAGGCAGTCAGAAGATGAGAAAAGAAGAAGAGGAGGGATTCTGTTCAAGAGATAATAGCTACTGTACATTGCCAAATGTTGGATCTACTTTCACTGAGGTGGTTTTTCTTTACATGTGAAGATGAATGCCAAATGATTTGGAATAACAAAGAGTGCAGTATTATTTGCAGTTTTGATGCTGCAGGGTTACATCCCATAGTTCCTCCATTTCTGTTTTGTATCCTCAAGCTTTTGGTTCCTTTGTTGGCATATTCAGATTTTGATGCTGCACAGTCAACTTTTCTTGCATTTTGAAGATTTTTTCTGCATAAACAGAAAAAAGCAGAGAAATGAACACACAACTATATCTGCTGCATGGATTCAGCTTTACTACATATAAAACAACTAGGCTGTTCTACAATAGTCCCTTCATATCAAAGGCAACGCTGAGAAACATTCTTGATGAGCTCTAGGAACGTCTTGAATTTGGCCCTAAGGGATTCAGGCTACACAATAACAAACATTCATGTGTGAGGTCACACATAACCAGCCATTCAAAGAACTCAAAAAAAAAAAACTTGACTTCCTGTATGCGACAACAGGTCAAAATGGGTCTGCCAAAGATTTCTGCCAGACAGTGGCTCTTTTTTCGGGTGTTACTGTACTTGTGATGAATAACCCTGCATTTGCGCCTAAAGGCAAATTCCTGCTTGACTTCCAACTCATTTCTCTCTGTCCATCACTCTCTCTCTCTCTCTCTCTCTCTCACACACAAACACACACACACACACACACACTTCTCTCCATGCTGTTGTCTTTCCAATATGTTGTCATGTCCTCTCTTGGCATTCTCACATTCACTGAGACACCTTACTTCCAACAGAGCAGTTCTGCTGGCATTGTCATGTGTTCTTCTTCCTCTGAATATCATTTTCTTTTCACATGCATATAAAATGGGCTCACTATAGTGCATGTACATGTACTTGAACTGACTCTTGTGACTCCTACAGACTGGCCTTTATGCTGAGGTTTACCAATCATTTGTTTTATAACTAAATCAAGTTTTTAGGATACAGTACATACTCCAACAAAATGGGTTTTTATCAAGATTAGGGTTGGATTTTAAACACTAAGAAATCTAGTATTCACTAAGCATATTCCACTAGAGGTAATAAAATGCAGATATAAAGGTACAATTTTCCCTGAAAACACAGAAGCAATTATTCAAGGTAAAATTGTGTGTTTATGTGGAGTCACAAAATATACTGATATAGACAACCACACAATGAGATCTAATTTACTTCATATTGGCATTTTCTGCCTTTGCATTAGAATCAAGCCTTCTAACTTTAGCCCACACCTCTTCTGCACCATAATGATCATTAGCATTCCTTAGTCAATTTCACAGGCAGATGCCACCTACTGATCGCGTCTCCCCCCTCTGCTAAACAAACATCTTCCACGTACTATATTCAGGGCCAATATGCAGCTAGATCCTAGTGTGGAGGACTTCTTTTTACCACCATTAACATCAGGACTTGTCTCCCCGTCACCCATATCAACTTAAGGCCTACACTTTTGACAGCACCCATGACAGTAGATAGTGATAGCTAATTCAAAGCCTTAGGTGCTTGTCAAGCGATAAAGATCGATAGCCACCTGTCACACAGTTTCAGTGAAATAATGGACAAGACTGACGGTTGGTTGTTAACGATCAAACAAGCCGTTAGCCACAGCGGCGTCCCCTTTTCACACTGTTAATCTAAGGCTTGGCCTAGTCATCAGTTAGCTCATGTATGTAGCGGCTGTTAATGGATGTTCCTGAGATCCTGGCATGTCAAGCGCCAATCGTCCCCGGAGCCGTGGGCTGTCACACTGCCACATGTCAAAACCCTTGATGTACGAGCCACTCTCTCTCTGCTTTAATGCATTTAAATGGAGCTGTGAGTCCGGCAGGACCGGCCCAATTTCAGAACCAGCGGTAAAGGCTCAATCTCATCTACTGCCCTGGTGGACGGAGCGTGTACATAGGAAATGAAATTGAAAATCCATCAGGCGCACCGACATGTACACACACACATACACCAGGCTTTTCCTTTCACACACTCACAGAGGGTCATATCTCACATTTCAAAGTGTTATAATAATAACGGATGTGTGATGAGCTGCTGCCTGATGTAGAAAGCTAATCCAAGCAAAAAAATAGATTTACTAGAGTAATTGAACTACAGTCAAAGAATTATGGGAGTGAAAGAGCTTCAGACTGCACTCAGTGTAAAGGTATTCTAACCTTGAATTTAATTAAAATCTTTTTTTCTCCCGTAGACTTCTCATAGCATGTGTGCTTTAAATCATAAAGTCAGCCTTACTCACTTAACTTGCAAAGCATTCATCATCTCCTTTTAATAAACCTGCTGTTGATATGAGCACCTTATATGAAAATCATCACTGACCATATGGATAGGCATTAGAATGTAAATAGGATAGGGTGTTAAGTCATATACTATTATATATCTAAGTAAAGGTACTCAGATCACGCTACTGAAACATTGAAAGTAGAAAGTAATGTTGTTTTGTGTTATATATGGAGTTAAAGGGATACAGGGCTCTGCATTAAGGCTTGTTCCCTTGTCCGGGACAAGTGGATTTTTTGTAGGGCAAGTGGAAGAGAAATTTACTTGCCCCACCGGATAAGTTAAAAGTCATAAACAAACAAAAAAAATACCATGTGTCTTCACGTTATGTGCTACTCATTACTCAGCTATTTAGTAGGGCTGGACCCGAATATTCGACTTTTCGGATATTCGTTCATTGGGTAGGTATTCAGTTTTCAATTTTGGGAGTCAGATATTCGTGTGTTTTTTGTTTGTTTGCTCAGAAAGTGACGTAGCTGAACCACCATTTTGTTAGATATGCTCAAAATAAACTTTGTTGCATGAGGCGCATAACCTATCAGGTATTACTATTTCCTACTATTCCAGGTACGAACGTCTTGCAACAATGTAACAAATTAACTGCAGCCTTCAGCAAGAATGTGGCTACAACCTAGAAGAGCACAGGCAGTAAGGTCGAGAGAGCATAGCATGTGCACAAAAGAGAGAGAGAGAGACCCACCACCGCTGATGGGAACAGTGATTGAAACAATCTGAAGCAATCTTGCAGTCAATTAAGTTAATGATATTTATTATCATAATAGGCCAGCCTGTATTAATAATAAGAACTAAGGCTACGACATAAACGCCATTGGGACCCCATTGTGTTTACAGGGTGAGATGGGGTGGATTAACCCTTAAATGATGATTCTATTATTTCGGTACAGTTCAAAGTTTCTGTAAGCTCTCTCTCAAATGACAGCAGTGACAGGCTCTTCAGTCGTCCATCGATACCCTGCTGCTCGATTTTATTCTGTGTACTGTTGAAAACAGGCGCTTGGTGGTGCAGCTCGTCACTGATAACATTAACATTACCCAAAGTAAGCTGTTCACTTTAGGAAAAACATCGTTGTCACACGAGTCCAACACCTCAACAAGTGAGGGGTATGCATGTCCCCCGTCCACTCTGCGTTTCACATGTTGCGCAAAAATGGTGAGTTTGGGCCCTTTCACCATGACGTGTGGCACCGACACACCCTGGCACGCCCATGCCTATGCCACAGATCTAAATGAAAAACGTGAAAACGTTACAAATAGCCACTCTATTAAATTCATAAATTTAATCATTTATATGTTGACACCGTTTGGATGCTTTCAGCTGTTTGTTCGTCTGCATTCTGCATTCTGCATTTGCAAACAAAATGAAAAGAGCAAATTAGTGTTATTTCTACCCAGACAAGGACCTTTGTGCCTGGACAAGTGAAAGGTAAATTTACTTGTCCAAAGGACAACTGTCTCAAAAAGTCAATATCGAAGAGACAACACATACAAAAAAATAAAAATTAGTGATTATGATAGCAATGACGAAATGCCGTTCACTGTGGAGACAAGAGGATAACTTTATGAACCAGAGTATACAGAAGAAGAACATTTGCAGATGGAGACTGAACGGGCTGGAAGAGAGAGAGGTGAAACTTCTGTGGAAACTGGAGACCAAGCTTGAGGCCAAGAAAGAGCCCAAACTACCTGGTGGTGCAAATGTGATTTTTTCTTGTAAACCTATGTCTTTTCCATAAACCGCTGACCCAAACAGCTGATCTGCAGCATAATACAGTGCGCGGCATGCGTGGGAATATGGAAGTTCTACGGTTGAGAACATGTAGTGCCAGAAGAAAGGGCTGTGAGACGGCAAGGTAAAACGGTGAAAATATTCTAAATATAGCATACACTTAAACTGATGTTGATTTTTTTTTTAGTGGGCCTTTTTTTAGGTGACTAAAATAAGTTTTTTTCCACTGACCCCGTCCACAGCAGTACATTCTTTAGCTTCCATGCTGGTACTCCAGGCTGCTTCTCCAAACTGGGAGCACACTGACCGCCGTCTACTGTAGGTAATACACTGACTCACCCCACTTCAAAAAACCCAAACTATCCCTTTAAGGTTAAGGTTAAGGTTACTTTATCATCTCCCATAGGAGAAAATGGTCTTGGATTCAGGGGAATTGCTGCATCAAAACCAAACATCACAATAATAAAAAAAGAAAAAACACCAAATACAAAGACATGTGCAAACAATAGCCTGACATAAAAACAACCAGCAAATTACTCATGAGCCATTCATAAAATTACCGGAATATGAGGCATATACAATACACATCTTAGTACATAATTTACAAGCAAACATACGATCAGTGAAACCCTACAGTTATCTGAGTGCATCCCTACCCTTCTGTCTATCCTCCAGGAGTTGCCCATTGAACAGTTTAACTGACAGAGGGACAAAACTACATTATGTGTTACGTGAAGTGTTTCAAAGAAGTCTCCAATGCTTACAGTTTTGCAATTACTCAGGAAGTTTTGTTAAAATCAAAAGACAGTTCCAACAAAACTTGGAGGCAAGATCATATTCATTTGTTTTCCAATTCGCAGAATCCTACATCCATAGGCCAGGCACCATTGTCGAGCAGTAAAAATTGAACTACAATGCAGACTAGCCGTACACCTATAGTATATCCAACACCAACCATCAACTTCACCCATAAAGGTTGAAGCAAAACCCAGGCACAAAACCTCAGACTTTAAATGTTTGAAGATGCTCCAAACTAAATATTTCGCTCTCCCTGTTTTCAGCTGATAACAAACAACAGACAGCAGAGCTGTGCGCAGACTCCCTAGACACTGGTTTGCCATAGTGCACGTATGTGTGTGTGTGTGTGTGTGTGTGTGTGTGCATGTGAATGCACAGTGAACATCTGCTTTCACTGAAAGAGCACAAACATTTGAGAACCTGTCCCCGTCCTGCCAACACCTGCCTTCCTAAGTGAAGCAGTAGACACATTCACAATGGACGTGAAGGAGGAGAGGGAGACATCAGGAGCCAGTGACATGTTGGTTTGGCTCACTGTCACTGAGGAAATGTCAGCAGGGCACACCACTGGTTCCCAGTTAGGCAAATGTATTTCTGGCAGGGAGATTCTGTGAATGTTTGAATGGTTGGTTGACCCTGCATCTGTAAACCGTGCCTAGGAATGTAATTTCTGTTGCAGTGCACTGCTTAGAGGCCAAGGTTAGGGCTGATTCAACTGAGTCAACCCAGAGATTCAAATGCCTATATTTCAACACTGTCAACATGTTTGTGCTACAGAAGAAAGCATTTGCTTTATTTCTTGGGTACGCCTTGGGCATTGCTCCAAAGCATACTACTGGATCAGTCTTGAAGTCATGTTAGTGAGACTAGCAACAGCATTTCACATGGCCTAACTGAAAAAAATGAACTAAACTGCAACATGACGACCAGATATTCATTTCAATTGCTTCAAACATGCTACGCAATCCTACTTCATATCATACAGCTCTTCCCTATTCCTGTTTTATGCGTAAACCACAAATTATGAATCACTAAAAAACAAAGAGATGAGCATATTCACATATAGATCATTTCTATCTAAGCCTAATGTGTAACGTGAATCAATCTGTAATCAATTTATGGTAACATGATGAGTTTCAAAACAAACAATGGACTTTGACCTTAATTTCAATTCCATGCAAAAAACCTTCGGCCAGTCTAGAGAGTCAAAAACTGTGTTACAGTAGAAGTCACTTGCTGCAAAGGTCAAGACCAAAACCTCCATCAATGAGCAAAGCCGACAACTACAAGTAACTCCTAATGACAAGACTATTTGTGTGAAGTATGGAGACCTGTCTCCTGCTTTCAGTTTCTGGGTTCTGGTATTGTAGAATGCTGGCATGGCTTACTGCACACACATTAGTTTCTTCCCAGCAAAACACGTTAACACTCGCAAGCATAAAACTCCTGTAGGCTACACTGCACACTTGGGGGTACAGTCTACAGTGTAGACAGATAGAAGGAAATTAGCTAGCTTAGCAACATTAAGGCCACAAACAACCCACAATACAACAGTCTCTTAAAGTAACAGGCTCACTATATATTGGCTCTGATATTATCCACATATCGATCAAGCATATGTCACAAAATTATACAAATAGATTTCTTATTGAATAAATGAACAGTGAAATTCACAAATATGCAATGCACTGTGAAATGAATATCAAATGAAATAAATCAAACACATCACTAAATTTAATTAATGACAACAAATTACGTAAATAACCTTAGAAAAAAATGTATGAATCATTGTAGCAAATGGGTTATAATAATTTTCTGTTTACCTTTTTATTATTTGACGGTAGCTTTCTTTTATTCATTTCTATACATGTTTAATGATTCCTGTTTAGACGTTTGGTACTTTTATTTCACTGTGTTCTTATTTACAGTTACGCTCTTGTACCACTAGAGTTAGGGTTAGGATTAGGGGGTTAGGGGCTATCGTTAGGGTTGAGCGAAGCGATTTTTTGCCCTCAGTTGAGACTCCCAGGCAGCGCTTTCCCCCAGGTACCGTATGAACTCAAGTACTCGCTACCAATCAAATTCTTATGTTTAGGTTTAAGCTATGTTTAAGTGATGTTTGGGTTTGAGTTGTAGGTTTTCAACTTTGGTGTCAAGGCAAATATACTGAAGGCATGAGGGTTTAGTGATTTTTTTTTCTATTTCCCTTGGGCCAGTATGGAATTGTAAGTAGGAGCACTACAAAACTGTGAAAAACAAGTTGTTTTTCCCAACAAAGTAAGTGAGGATAGCAGACTGGAGGAAAACAGGCACATATTCCATTGATACAACAGTGTGCCACCGCATTGCACCTATGAAGACACAGGAATATTAATGCAACAGACTGCAATGGACCAACAAAACACTCAACAGAGTGCAGACCTCCACCAAGGCCTAATAATCTCTCCAAGTAGTTCCAAATCGCTTTCACAGCCTACAGTGTTTTGGGTAAATCACAAAAAGGTTATATGAGGCTAGCCAAGACACATTAATTTGACAGTCAGCAGTGTACTGGTTAGTTGACTTAAGTTGAATAGGTTCTTATAAGCGGCTGATGTATGGTCTAATTTGATGAATGTTAATATTTGAGCTCTAGTTCTCGGATGTAAGGTTCTGTGTAAAGAGTGTATCAATACATGTATTAATAGAAATATAAATGTAGACATTTCAGATAGAACAGTAAAGATATGGAAGGGAAAAAGCCAATGAATTCCTGAAAGAACACAAATTCGTCACAATAAACATTAAGAAACATGAAGTTCTTCTTACATTAATGTGACCTAAAACCAGACTTTAGTTTCAGATGCTTTATCCCATATTACTATACAATATCTAACTTAAAATTGAAGGGATGGTTTCACCACATTATAAA
This sequence comes from Oplegnathus fasciatus, assembly GCA_003416845.1. Lineage (NCBI taxonomy): Eukaryota > Metazoa > Chordata > Actinopteri > Centrarchiformes > Oplegnathidae > Oplegnathus > Oplegnathus fasciatus. Next base: position 535,673 of record NTHP01000065.1, on the reverse strand, counting down.
AACAACTATTTTCTCACTTAGCCCTAGTAGTATCTAGTCATGCAGATAGTTTTGGTTTTATTTGCCCGGATTTAGATTCTGTCTCTTAGATTTCTGCCTCCACTGCAGTATAATGGAGGGTTTTTTTTGCATTGCTCAAATAATTATATGTAAAAAAGAGAGCACCTTCCAAAAACAATGACCAGGAACTACTTGATAGGGAAGAAACAGTCCCAATTAAATCTGTTGTTGAGTTTTTTAAAATGTAATTCACAAAACTAACTACTTTTTTTGGAAATAAGCGCTTACTTGTTAATTGTATGTCACTACATGTTACTACACTAAGATGCAATAAAAAGGGATCAGCTACAGTGTTGTTTGATTTGTTCTCAATCAGGCATAATCCCATATATCGATCATAGTATGACTGCTGTGAATGCGATCAGGGAATCACATTGGCCATTCAAGTGCACTACCTCAAGCCCAAAGGGATAGGCTATCTGTTCAGTGAGCTGTGCAGCTGTGGGCCGCTGACCAAAGCTGACGAGACCATTCCTTCTTGTGCACTCTAAACTTTCCCCAGAGAGCAAGCCTCTGCTTCCTTAAACAGGGTAAATTGAATTAGGACATTCTAGCAGCTGGCAAGTGTGAAATTGAGTTGAAGTGTACCCCGAGGTTAGACGTGTGAGATGCAGGATTTAAACACCCCAACAGAACAGAGCGGGATCAAGCTTTGTCTGCAAGCTGAATTCTAAACAAGCAACAAGAAGAGAGATAAGGGACAGTGGGAGCTCACTCAGTTAGGGCAGTAAGGAGGTTTATATTTGTATGTGGGTGGGTGCGCATGCATGTGTGCAAGCGTGCGTTCAAGTGTGCGCATGTTTGTCGATGTGCACTGGGATTATATCACCACAGGGACAATAAAGTCAGTCGAGTGATATGCAAGCTATCTGGAGAGAATTTCCCAGCAGAAGCCTTAATCTCATTCCTGTTGCAGCTTATAGTGCCTAAAAACACAAAATCGGAGTCTCAGCTGTTGAGAAAAACACAAACATGGAGAGAAACGATAACATACTCTGTTGGCCTACGTTTTTCATCACAAACAGACTGGGTATTCATCTGTCAGTCACAGCTAATGCACCCTGTTTGTTCAATTCAGCTTGTCTGTTTCACTCGAACCAAACTAGATGCATGCACAAATCTAGGACCCTCAAGGTGTAAAGATGAAATAAACTCAATAAAGCTGCAGCAAATCTATAAGAATACTACTAACAATACCAAACTCAATGAATTAGATAGAGGATTGTCTCACACTGATCAGGCTCTAACTGCTGAGTTGGTGTTTGGCTGGAGAGAACCATAAAAAATTTTTGGGCATCCTGCAGAATGTTTTTGATGTTTCTCCTCAGTGTGCATCCTTCTGCATATTTCTTTCTGCTGTCATTCACGGGTATGAGGCATGGATTTCCATTCATTTAAATGAACATAAGAATCTATCTGAATCTCTATCCAGTGTGTGGTCTAAATCTTCTGCGTGAATGTGCCCTGGCCTCACACAATGCTGCTATCCATCACGGCACTGCTGTGGCCTTCCTCTGCAAATCATAACACTGCATACAAACGTCCTCTTAAACCTCCAGCAACTTCCATCTCCTGCTTATCGCCTTCCTTTTCCTCTTAACTATGACTAGTATTTTTTCTTGCCTGTCATGCTCTCTTTCCTTCTCCTCTCTCTTCTTTCTCTTATACCCTTTCCTCTTTGTTTCCCTTTTCCCTGTTTTTCCAACATCAAACCACCTTGTTTCAGTCTTTCCCTTTGACCCCTGCAGCCAATGCTTGCTCCCTCCATCTCTCACATCACCATTATTTCCAGCCTTGATGCCAAGTGTTTGCCTTATCAATCACATTTTCTCATCCATTCTTTCCCTCCAGCAACGAACTGTTCCATCAGTCACTGCTCAACACCCGCGTTCAACCCCTCTCACCCCGTCGTTGTGATGGTTAATTCCATCAGTCACACGCCTCTCACACCCTCACCAAGCCCAGCCACTTCCATCACAGCCTTAATCCATTTAAGAGAGAGAGAGCGGCTGTGCTGGTGTGACTGCGAGGTGAGGCCACAGAGAGAGGGGAGAGGAAAGGGGAGGCTTTGTCAGAACAGATACAGTATAAATGAGATGTCACAAAGCACAGACAATAATTAGTATTTTATAGTCAGGCTGAGAGTTGAAACTGAGCCAGTCTTGAACTGCGCTTTGGGGG
>NTHP01000065.1:493586-533377 GCA_003416845.1 Oplegnathus fasciatus | reverse complement strand
GGGGGGTATGGATGGAGCTGGAGGCACAGCGGTTATGAACAGCTGAGGGTCTTGGGCAAAGTTAGGAAGATTTGGGCCAAGTCCCTGATAAAAGCTAGAACCATACTGCTTGAGCTCGTACAGGTCTTTTAACTCCTCAGAATAATTGACAGGCAAGTGTAACTACAGCCGACTTCTCACACTGATTCAACACAGAACAACATTGAGAGTCTACAGCCATGTTACCGGTTGTGTGAGGCTGCACATGTACAAGGGGATCACCAAAGTGATCACAACTCATCCTGAGGGGAACATGACTGTCTGTACCATATTTCATGACAATCCATCCGATAGTTATTGAAAAATTTCACTCACAACCACAAATGTCAGCCTCATTGTGGTGCTAGAGGAAAAGTCAGGGGATCACCAAAGTCATTAGGATTCATCCTCTGGGAAACATAAATGTCTGCACAAAATTTAATAGTCATCCATCCAGCAGTTGAGATATTTCAGTCTGGACCAAAATGTTGGACCAACCGACAGACCAACATTGTCATCTCTACTGTACAACCATGCCTCTAGTGTGTTGTTGGTATTGAGCCAACATTTCACACATTAAAGTCCCTGACGACGAAACGTTGACTCTGCCAATAAATCAGAGTACAGTATAACGCATATTAATGTGTGATTGTCGTCTTTTGCATCTCTGTGTGTTCCTTCTGCAATCAGCACCTCTTCAGCATTCAACACTATGCTTGCTCCATCTCTCATTCCAGTCACATGTTCATACAAAATATCCCAAAATTACAGCTCACAGTCCAATACAAAGCACTCTCGCACCTTGTGTTATTAAATACGTATGGTGTCTGAATATTGATGTGTGCATATACTGATATTAACAGACTGTAAAATAACCTGGAGAGAGAGCACAGCTGAAAGCCAGTTGGGGTCTGTTTTATTGGCCAAAAAAAAGGGGTAATGAATGTGAGCAGTAGTGGAGCTGAGGTGTGATGAGATCTATCCTGGGTGGAGAGGTCCATTTCAACCCTGCTGAAATTCTCTGCCTTCTTGTGTGCGTCATACAGCCTCATATAGTCTCATCGTCTCCAAGGGCCCCTGTGGAGGAAGGAAATGCTCACCAGGCTCTGTGGCCGGGGACTCACATGGGGAAAATAATTATAATGGAGGGGTGGTGATGAAATGGGAGAGAGAGAAATGAAACGGAAGACCAGAGATAATGAACATGGGGCAGGAGTGAGAGGCTTTTTTTTTCATTAGCTAAAACATGAGTACGAGTTATTTGTCATCATTTCATTCTCAGCTGTCATCATCTCTGATGCAGTGTAGTCATTTTGTTTTAATTCTGCTTTAATCTGATCAGCAGCTGTTCTGCTGTTGTTCTCCCTTTTCTTCATTATAGGCTTTCCATCATCACAGCGCTCTCATTATCTTCCCTGTATGAGTGTGGATTCTTTCATTGTGATTGTGATTTTCCAAATATCACTGGAAGGTGCCTGATCTAATGAGCTCTGTACTTTAAAACAATCTAAAATATTCTCCTTCATATGTTTACTATTCGCTTCCCCCTGCGTTTCTGCTTTTCATCTCCGTTGCTCTCTTGTGATTTTTTGACAGCATCCATCTCGTTTTATTTTTCTTTCTGTCTCTCACAGTCAGACACCGCCAGTCGAACTCTGCGGCTGCCTTAAGTTTCACACATTATTTAACGTCCTATTAGCCTGTCTCTTTCTTTTCATGCCAACCCATTTTATGAGGTTTTTAATCATCTCATCTCCGCTCCCTCCCATCGCTCTCTGCTCCTCCTCTCTCCCCTCCACCTCAACTTTATTTCTCTGTCACCCACACTTGGCTGCCTCCCTCACCTCAGTTGACCTTTTCAGAGAAAGAGGCAAAGACAGAAAAAGAAACTCCAGAGAAATACAGAAACATGACACACAGCCATTGGAAGGTCCCTCTCTGCCACCCGTTATTCATCAACATTCTGCTCATGTACCTAAAATCGCATCACCCCTCTGAGATTGCAAGAGTGTGTGTGTGTGTGTGTGTTTGTGGAATTTCCATAAGTTGAGAGTCAGTCTCAAGTGGCTGGCCTGGGGGCTGATGATCAGTAGTACTTCCGTCCCCCCTCTGTTACCACCCTCAAGGGGACCACACAAACGCACACGCATATAGAGACACGATCTCACACACATACATGCATGCTAACACTGTGGCACTCAAACACACGTAGGCGCCTGCACACCACAGCTCCTGGGACTGTCAGTGCCTCAGGCTTGTCTTTGTCTCCCTTCCTGTTAGTCAGTCTTGAGTCTTCATAAGCTAGATTTCTCTCTCCGCCAGCATGCGTTTCATTCTGACAGCATGCAGTCTGAGAAAAGCCACGAGACAAAGTCTAGCCACTCGATGAAAACAAACATACAGCAGCACAACACGAATCAAAACGTGTTCTTCTTACAAAAGGCTGACAAAGTGTGGATACGGAGACAAAACACTGATTCCTAAGTCATTTAGAGCGCTCTGCTGCAACAGATAGACATTCAAACAAGAGAATGAAGACACTTGCACACCATACCAAAGCTTTGTTCTGGTTTTCTGCCTCATTCCCAACTGCGACCCATTATTTCCCACCCTCTGAATGGCCCATCAACCTCCCTCCCTCCATCCTTCTCCTCTTTCTTCCTCTATCTACCTCGGTCTTGTGGATGCTGCTGTAAAACAAGTGTGATTTGTTATTCCCAGTGGCGTGGCCTGCTATCAGGCAGCCCCTGTTGTGTGATAAAACTCAGTGAAAGGAAAACAATATCAAGGGATGGGTTGGAAGGGGGTGTCAACAGACCCCGCAACTTTAATCTCTCGCCTTCCAAAACGACCAATAATAAATAAAAGGACTCTTCCTCATCTCCCCCCTCCACCTTTTCTCTCTTTCACCATCATATTGAAATCCCATGACTCATTCGCAAAAAGGATTTCATTGGATTTGACAGGTTATATGTCGGACACTTGTCTCATTTCAAGGATATCATGGTGTGGAGAGGCTGGGGTGAGAGTTGAAATCCCTCTGAGGAGAAAAGATATAAGAAGCAGCTCTGCAGTCAATGATGCCACCTCCCATTTCAGCTGTGCTGCTTGTGATTGTCTCATTACTGCGGTCCAAGAAAGAGTTTGCCTTCTGCCTGTGACCACCATGTAACTAGAAACTGGGGCTGCACCAAACAATTATTTATATTATTGATTAAAAATTTATTTCTTATTTTTTCGACTTATTTGTTGTTTAGTCTAAAAAATGTAAGAAAATAGTGAAAAATGCCTACCACAATTTCCCACAGCCTTATTATGGTGATCCAAGTGCTCATCAAAGTTTACATAATACTAGGGGTGTTACCAAATAAGAAGACATTATTCAGATATGCACAGATAATGCATTCTGAACAGATACCAAAAACATCTGAATTTGTCTCTGGAATCGACTGACATAGTTTGAAACAACCATCACGCAACTTCTTGTCAGAGTAATAACTCAAATATAAACATACTGACATCATACGCACCTTGTTACAATCAGCAGTGTTCACTCTTTACAGTCATGTCAGGATGCCCATCGAGGAAAGACATCCATAAAGCTGTTTATATATCATACTGAAAAGGTGCTCCTTAAACTTCATCAGATCTTGGTTCATACAGATGTGCGAAAATGTAGACAAATAGGCTACAGACTAAAAACACGGAGGTGTACTTAAAGTAGGTTTAATTTAAGCAACCCACTCTCACCTAATGGCGTACAAGTAATACGGGTTTACACTCTGAAAATATGTGCAATGTGTACGCCGTAGTCAAATTTTACGTGCAGCTGATGCGCGTGTCATCTCACGACATGACAAGTGACATGTTATAAAGAGGGACAAAGTCTCAAAGGAGGAGGTAGGGGTGGATGGATGGGTCAAACAAAGACAGGACTTTCACCCAGGAGACCACAGTTTGTGTCCCATGTGAAACCAAAAGTCAACGCTGACTTATTTTAACTTACATACGTAAGTTAACTTACGTAACGCATTTAAGTTACGTCACATACATTACATGATTTAATTCACGTACGTAACTTAACTGACGCAACTAACATACTTATTTTAACCCAAGTCATGATCTTTTCCTTAACCTAACTAAGTACTTTTCATGCCTAAATCCTGTGGTATTTGGACTCATCTGCCCTCCACAGAAGTTAATGGTAATGACTGGCGTATCACCTGCATGCAAAATTGGACTTTGGCGTATGCACTGCATGCAATTTGAAAGTGTAAAGTTGTGTTATTTGGATGCAGATTGCAGAGACCGGGTAGATTTAAGAGAGGGCTGGACTGTGCACAGATTTTAAATACATAGTTGCCTGTTACTTTTTGGTTATGATGCTTTTGTAAACTATCCACATTCTAGTTGTTCACCACTGACTCCTATAAAGTTACAAAGGTTACATGACATGGTTTGACTTGAGTTAACCTGAGTAAATGTTACTTTTAGATGTTTGTTGTTGAACTTCTATTAATTTTTGTTTTATTTGTTGTTACTGATCCTGTTGTGAGTCCATAGATGCTGTCAATCTCACTAGAAACCTAACCGATTTCACTGAGAAGTGCTGTCTATAATGACTCCTTTTCAGAATTCAACAATTCACATCAGAAATGGAAGTAATACAGGATTTTAGCACTACTCAAAGAACTGTATTAAGTAAAGAATTGTAAGGTGACATGATTTTTTAAAGGGCCATGCAATATGATTATAATAAGGACTCTGCAAATGAATTATTATATAACACACATACCGTTTAGTATGATATAAAATATAACCAATGTCATTGAACCTGGTAAGTGAACTGCAGGAGTCCTTTTAGTGCAGTCAGTTATCAGTGTGCAGATAGGGCCAAGGTGAGAGGAAAAGGGTGGCCTGGAGGAGCTGCTGAATGATGTGCGATGGTCTGACTTAATCTCTCTCTTTCGTTCTCTTACTGCACACACACACACACACACACACACACACACACACACACACACAAACACCAGTCACAGGCTCAACCTGTTTCCCAGTTGTCTGCTATTGCCAGCTACCAAAGGCAGGCCTTAATTCCCTCCAATCACAACTACAAAGCCCAATCTCTCCACCCAGAGAGAGATCCAGCAGGATAAAAAAGATTGCCTCAAACCATTCTCTTTCCACGCTCACCACTCTCCATAATAGCACACACATGGCTGAGTGTAAAGCCTCTGCTCACCAGCCGACCAAAAAATGAGAAGCAGGAACCCACCCACACTTGCAAACACATACACACGCCAGTTTATTGTTTGTCAGTTTTCATATCCTTCCTTATTTACTCTCCCTGTAATACAGCGGAGTGAAAATTAAATAATGGAAAACAAGGCTGTGCTTTATTTGTTATTTCTCTCCATTCTGCTTTAAAGTTATTGAAAACTTGTTCTTGTCACCATTGTTTACCACTCGGCTTAAGGGAAAATTGCATCCATGCTTCTCTCTTCCAAATCCATTTTCCATTTCTGTTTTCTCTGGGAATAAAAGGTTAGGTAGCTCCTGTGCAGGAAATGCAACAGAGGCTGCATGAACAATTTGTTCATTGTGTACTGATGACAACCTTTTGATAAGAACAGATGTCTTACATAATGAGTGAAACATTACAGCTGATGGTATTAGATTTGATAGGCATATTATATTTCAAGTGCTTCATTGGCTTAAACAGGAGAAATTGAGACATGGGTGCCACAGATGAATGTAAAGAAATGGCACTATAAAAAGCAGAGCCAATGAAAGCATCAAAATAATGAGCTGGATGGATTTTTTTCTCAATTCCTTGCTGGAAGCTGTGCCTCCAACACTTCTGCTCCAGTGCTGTGTTCAGCCAGCCTGCAGCGCCCTGGCTAATGCCTGTATACAGACAGATGATCCAACCTGAATCCAAATCTCTCTCCAAATCTCTGCAGCCATGGCTGGTAATATGATAATAAAAAGGGGTGTTTAGAGAACACAATGGCTGCTAGTAGAGCGCAACTGAGACTGGGATAATGATGGAGGAAAATGTTTGAGCTTCAGGAACAGAGCCACATTTGTACACCAAACGCATGTAGAGATTTTGACTCCAGCATTTAGAGGTTTCTGTTTGGCCATATAGAGACATGGGGGATAAATCAGATTTGGTAAAAGAGGCCATTTCATTTCAGGATATGGCAATCCTTCCATATTGGGTAATGGCTGGGTTGTCGCTCTGGGAAATCCAGAATATCACACAGCTGGTTGTCAATGTGGGTTGATATGATGACAAGAGATAAAATTAGAACATTTATGTGAAGTCTAAAACCCACCAATACAGACTTGGACCAGTTTAAATCACACAGGCCACTTTACATTTCATGTGACCTGTATGTAAACTGTGTTCTGATATGGTTTAAAGCTGTTCTAATTAATATTTTTATTTCAACAGTGGCTCAAATGACTAAATGTGTAACATGTCGCTCATAATAACAAACCCGCAGAAAATTATTACCCAACTCTGCCTCAGGTCTACTGAGAGTTAGCATTTGTTTTTGCTGCCCGCAACTTTACTATTTTGATTCAGTCTCACCGGTCTCATCAGTATTATCATTTAAAGCTGCAACTGGCAGCTGTTTTCAGTTCTCATAAACCCTACATGCAACCTGCCAAGTACCAAACAGCAGACAGGCAAAGCGAGCACCTAGCTGGTGAACATAGTGGAGCATTTAGCAGCTAAAGAGCCAGATATTTCCCTCAGCAGCTGATGGAGACCAAAACACAGCTAAAAGGAGAATGAATATTGGACTTACATTTTTCAAGTGGCCAGAAACGATGCAAATAAATGCTACTGTTAAAAACAGTTATGTAGCTGAATGAAGATGTCCTCGACCAGGAGGTAAATGTCTTGGATTATTTATTTGCTACAGTGATGTAGACATAGATTGTGTTATACAAAAGTAAGTTTACATTTGTAACACTGTATGACTGGTCACTTTTCAATAGACTTTATCGGCACTGTCGGCCAGAAAACACAAGTGAATTACCTCTCAAAGCATTGTGTCTAGTTTTAAACACATTGCATTTACACTTTTATTGCTACTTTTTTTTTATTTTGGTCCTCTTAAAAGAGGGTAGCTCCTTTCAGATTTGTAGCTGCCATGTGTGGCAATTAACGTGCAGCGAAAGACAACTGACAGTTTTTCTGTCAACAAAGACTGCATTTACAGAAAAAATTCCTACCGTCCAACTATGTATGCATGTTTGTGTGTGTGAAGTGGTTTCTGGCTTGGGGTTGATTCTGCATCCTCATGACATGACATTGTGCACTGAGAGGAGCTTTGGTTCTCATATGCATTTACACCTGCCTTTTTTAAGTGCAGTCCCTATCCGAATGCTCCCCACATATTAAACAACAGGTGAAAACAGACTGTAGATTAGATGAGAGACAGTCACAGGTGGAAAGGGGTGAGGAAATAGATGGGAATAGAATATACACTCCCCTCCAAAAGTATTGGAACAGTGAGGCCAATTCCTGTATTTTTGCTGTAGANTCTACAGCAAAAATACAGGAATTGGCCTCACTGTTCCAATACTTTTGGAGGGGAGTGTAGGTAGTTGCTTTAGAGACCACGATTTGTCATTCGACGCAGCAGCCTGTGAACACTCTTGCCAAATAAATATTCATGACAAGTGGAAAGGGTCGTTCACTCTCGTCCTCCCACCATTGGAAAGAGCCTGGGTAAATCTCCACGTGAGAAATGACTCTGTCAGGACCCATTTCAGAGCCACAACTCAGCGACCCTGTCCACCCACCGTCCACACATCAGCGCTGCCACAGAGCCTCCATCTTCCGTAATTCCTCTATCTCTTTCCTTTCTCCCAGCATGCTTTCACTTTCCCCCCACTCTCCACCTGCCTCACCTTTTCTACCATTCTACCATCATTACCTCCACTCTCCAGTCTCTCTTAGTCTCTTTCTCTTTTCTTCACTCTTTATCTGTCTCTTCCACTCTGCATCTTTAACTACATTGAGGCTAAAGTAGGACAGGTGCTGGACAGACTGGTAATCTTGTGTGGTGAATGCAGAGCAGCTCCATGGTATGCAATAGAACTTCTCATAAGGTTCTTGATCTTTTGCACAGGAGAACAAGAGCGAGAGGAATATGTTTCAGTTTTTACATTGAGATGGAAGAGTGCAGATGCAGAAAGAGAGGGAAAACAACAAAGAATCACAGCAAGGGAGAAAATGAGACAAACAAAGACAATGTGAGCAAAAAGAACAGCTGAATGACATAGAAGGGAAGATGGAGAATGAGATGCCAAGGCAGAGTTGGGGTATCAGGGATTAAGTTCAACCTGACAACTGAAAGCCAAGCAGAGTTAAACTAAGCTGAGGAGTAGCTTTCACACCAGGCTGAAAAAGTCCATCTTTACAGTGCTGAATAAAGGATCCAGAAGCATTTTAGACACAGTATAACTCCAGCACACATGGACGAACCAGTCAAAATAAATGGAAATAAAGAGCGCTAACACTCTATTCTTCATAAAATGGAATTTTTAGTCTTTGTTTGATTAGTACATAAAATGCCATTGAGTCTTCAAAGTAAGGATGCTACTATTATTCTACCAAATTCCTCCTATAGCGTGTTGCAGCACCAGCTCCTGGAATCTACTAAGCCTACAGTAAATTATATGCAGATCAAGTGAGAAGACCACGAGCATGGTTGTCCGCGTGTGTAATATGTGTATCTGTGTCTTGAACCTGTGCAGCTGAAACAGGGTTTGCTCCAGCTGTCAGTTCCTTGAGTGGAGCTGGAGCGCAGCAGAGACGTCCAGCTCTCATCCAGCTCTCGTCCAGAGACGCTCATTAGCACTTCCTACAGATGCTAGCCTGCGTGTATGCATTTAGGAAAGCCTGGACGTGTGAATGCATATGTGAAAATGTGTTTTAGAGTGGGCAGTGTGGGACGAAATCAAATTAGGTGTATGTCTGAGTGTGTTTTACCTCTTCTGATGGGCAACTGATAAAAAAAAATGCACTTCATGTATAACCCAAATGTATGTGATATAAAATCCTGTGGATCCTATTAGGGCTCTGTGGGGGCAATTAAAATGGCCGTGGATCCAGATGAACACACTCAGGCAAACACACACAATAGCACCAGATGTAGTATTTCAGTGTGTTCAACTAGAGATCAGTCATGAGTCACAAAATGCAAGTCAAGTGTTAAATCTTTAATTTAAACAATGTGGCCGTTTCTAGAAAATTCACTGCAAATGAAATACTGGGTGGTATATAAAAACCGCATGATGAGTTGAAAGAATTTGGAACATGTATAGGGCCAACAAAAGGCAAAGAAAGGTGTAAAATATCAGACCTTGTGTGTATGATAATCATTGGCAGCAGCTGGAGAATTGAACAGTATTTCCTTATTTTAGGTTGGTTCTTGCTTATAGCCTCTTAATTGTCTGCCATGACACAACATAACAGACATATGCAGTAAGCTGGCCAATAAACAGTGGCAGAAACACATTTTTGACCAATAATTCTAGCATATACCATCTGTCAGAAGCAGTGGTATAGCTCCAGGGTTTTTTGAGTGCAGTGGCTTAGTTATCTGGAGGAGTGGGGGAAGCCTATATACTCTAGACATATACTCTCAAAACGATGACTTGCCCACAGTCCCTGCTTAAATCATGTTTATGAAACAATATCAATGTATAATATATCAGTGTATTCAATATTGAGTCATGTTCAGGTTACGAATTGTCATATGATACAGACCTGGCTCATCTTGGTATGAGTTATTTAGACCACACATTCCCATTTGGAACACAAGCCCTCACAGGCATGCACTATGTAAGTTGATTTGTTCTTTGTACGTCCTGTTGCCACTTGCAGGGCTAGCTAGCATCAATATTGCATACACTTATAATAAAATGGAATAAAAAATGACAATATCTCTGGTTCTGCTGCATCAATTTTGATACTGTTTTCTGGATTTACTGTCCAACGTGAGTCCAACAATGATACAGGAGTGCAATGCTAAATCAACGTACCCTTTTAAGAGCTGCAATTCACTAAAGTTAACATATTTTCAACTTAAGTGTGTCCTGAGTATGAGTCGGCAGCTCAAGTGTCCATCTCTGAGTTTAAAAAAGAAGAACCTGCAGAGCTGAATTCAAATCCCCAGTGTGACGGGTTGATTTGCACCCCATCCAGCAACTGGTGCACTAAACATGTATTTTTATACACAAATCTCAAAAAACACAAAATGACACCATATTTGTTCTTCACTTCACTGCTTTTGATTGAACGACACATTTTGGGTGTGAATTCAAAATTATTATTCTAATAGCATTCAAAAACTGGACAAAAACTCGTAACCTAAATCATACACTTTCTCATCTTGGCAACATCATTTTGATGTCTGCTCTCCCACACAGTCATTATCACTTCTTGGCTAAGTCAAGTTACTTTCCAAACTTGAGCATAGAACAGCAGAAGCAGCTTCCACCCACCCACTGCAAAAAACAAAGTTAAGTGCTAGAGCCTCTTCACATTCAGACTAGGAGAGAGAATAAATTGTCTGTGCTTTTGATGTTGAGAGTTATCAAGAAGCACCCGTGGTGGAGTCAAACACTTGACATGTGCATTACGTTTTAAAGTGTTTTGGTTCGTGAATGTTTCGAATAAAAGTCTGTGTTAGTGGTGAATGCTGTAGTCCTGTTACTAATGATGAATTATTTGAGCATTCCCATGGCTGTCTCCTCTGTCTCAAAGAGCTATGCTATTAAAGCTCAAGAGCAATGTTTTGTTTATACCGTATCATAGTTTATGGTAAGCATGTTGAGAAAGCGAATAAAAGACTTCAGAAGTACTTAAAACTCAGTAAATAAACAGTCAGAAGTACACACACCCTAAATATTGAGCCCTAATGACTTTGTGCTCTTGCAGCTGCTAAATTCTATTGCCAGCTAACCATCTCCTGGCTGTAGCTTCATATTTAATGTACAGACATGAGAGGGGTATCAATCTTCTCATCTAACTTTCGGCAAGAAAGCGAGTACGCGTATTTTGCAAAATGCAAAATTTTGTCCCCATTCACTCTTTCTCTGCTGGAACATTTTGTTTTACCCTCCCCATTATGTGGTGACTTTTGTTTAAGCAGGAAAGTTGCTCTAGCTGGAGCCATCACAACAAATTTAGCAGAAACTGACACTATAATTAGTTTATCACCATGAGAATGTTTCTGCCTTTTTGTGTATGTGTTTTACAAAATGGGTAGGCTATGTGAGCATGGTGACATACTGAGTCTGCATCAGACAGAGACTGCCTGCACTCTAAGTAAGTCAGACTAGGCCAAGGCAGAATATCATAAATCACAGGTTAGAGCCATGTTAATTTAAGCCCATGTCCTCTGTTGGTATAGGAACATACTGCAGCTATAATGGATGTGCATGTTCTTGTCCTGAATACCCAAACATATGATGCTGTGAAGCTCTGGAGATAAAGACACTCGCACAGAAGGCAGCTTTAAGTGGAAATCTGAAGCAACTATTACATTTTTTAATAACTCATGCTGATTATTTTTATTTTAAAAATCAAATCAAGACATATAATGACATGTCTTCTCTAACAGAACAGGTAAAATTGGAGGAATAATCTCAACAGTAATACAAAAACTTGTGTAAAAATCTGATTATAAAAGCACAATTTGCAGCCACCACCAAGCTCAGATGAAAACTATGCCTATGGAGAAACCCAAACAAAAAGAAAATCTGGGTTTCACAATTTATTTACATACTTTTAAACCTGAAGGTTGCCAGTTTTGGCTCTGATAAAATAATAACAGCAATGGCCAGTTCACTCATTTGTGGTTAATTAAATCCCAAAGAAAAAAATCTTAGTCAAATACTCCAGGTGCCATGAGTACACACACTCTCGCTATGGCTGAAAAGAACACTCTCCTTTCTCCTTTGGCTCCATAGAAATAATTATCTCCCATCGATCTTTCAAACCCTCTGTGGAGCAGTAACATCAGGTTTTACTGTCTCAGCCTTCAGCTGTCTGTCAACAGTGTGTGTGTGTGTGTGTGTGTGTGTGTGCGTGAGGATGTGTATGACCTGCACATCCCAGGTCTGTGCAGTACACTGTTTGACTTGTGACAGCCTGCTACAGTCCCTGTAATTCTGTAGGTGGCTTGTCCCAGCACAGCAGCAGAGCGTGTCTCCTAGTGGGACTCTAGGAAAGGCAGAAAAGCCCTCTTTGAGCAGGTCAACCACACGGGGCCCTGCAATGGTGAATGCACTGATAACTGGCCACCCGGTGTGACTCTACTGCGGCGTGAAAAACCAAGCCGTCAGTATGGGGTCCACCACAGCGGAAAATTGTGTCCAGTAAAGCGTGGAAGGTGGGGAGAGGATGTGACAGTGAAGACATGCAATCCTAATGAAAATCAAATCCAGTCAACTCGCTGCTTAGAGAATCTCTGCGGCAGGAAGCCTATAGCACGGCTCACCTATAGCTGATAAGAGAGGTGAAGTTCAGATAATGAGAGGGGCGGAGGCCAACTCTATAACATGGGTGCAAATCACTGTTGTCAGGTGAAAATTTTGTATTGAAAAAACATTGAAAAACAGCCTTGCTTTAAGAACAACCATGCATTGTTTCAGCTGTTTGAATTAGTCACAGCATGTGTGTGAGGGGGTGGATGTGGCATCTCTATGGAAATCACTGCATTCACCTTGCCAGGCCTCAGCCAAAGCCACAGTCACATCTATACCTTCATTACTGCTGCCTCAGCCTTCCCATGAGCTTCACAGCACAACCAACTTCACCAAAAGCCCTTAAGTGTACTTGCAAATAGCTATCCAAGCACTTATCCAAATGGATTGCGCGCACCGTGCCCTAAACTCTATGTTTTAATTACTTCAGGTCTGCAGGACAAATTCCTGCATGGATCACCCGATGCAGGAACTCACTGAGGCAGTCTCAGTCCTTTTGGAAGACTCTCTTTAGATCAAAGTGCACGCAAATAGTAGGCACAGATGAGTATGGATACAAATGAACAACATATACAGTTGGAAGCTAATGGGCACCTTATACACCACATGGTAGTCATGGCGATAGGCCAGGCCTCGTAATCATAGTGCTGTCAGTGTGAATTGGATTATTGAAAAAAAAACACGACAAGACAGGATGATCAAAAAGATCTCTGTCTCAAAACCCATCAGATCTGTCTTTCAAGCCCCAACAATGTTTCATTTCCCTCAGAAATAGCCTATGGCCTCTTAATGACTAACACTCTACTCAGGCAGGCCTTTTGTCTATGGCATCAGAGTAACAGGAAGAAGTTGCTTTGTAGATGAGAATCCTTTCATTTCGAATGAAGAAAGCTCCTCACTGTGTGTACATATGCAACTGGAATGCATTGAAAATGTCAAATATAGCAGCTCTACAGCACTCCCTGGCCTAAATATTGCATAAAAGTAACATCAAAGTGAGGATCATCAGGCCAACCACTCAAAGAGAGTTCAAACAGCTCCAAAACATAGTAAAACCAGTACATAAAATGGTCGTGGATGAGGTCATTTCCAATCCATTAGTATCCTCCTTGGTTTTTCCCCACTTAATTCTCTTTGCACCGTCATTTAATTCATTTGTAAGCTCAAAGCCTCGGACCTGCCTGCATTAATATGAGATAAACCTCTGAATGGAGGACGACATTAATTGTGTCTAAAGGAATTCAACTGAAGTGGCAGCCCTCTCTGTCAGTGACAGGCAAAAGTTGGCTCTCTCATTCCCCCACACGCTGACATCAAAAGCAATAAGTGGGAAGAGCTATTCTAATTGCCTTGAAGCGACCTGCCTGCGTAGGCACCAATATAGTTCTTTTGTGCTCGCTTGAAATGAGTCCTCCAATTCCTGTCTGTTTCTTGACAGTCAAGTTCAGGGGTTTAAATGGCCACTCCACCTCTACAAAGCACCTTTGCAAAAGCACTTTTACCAGGGGCCATGCTGGCATAAATGCACGAGCAAACACACTCACACAAACATGCCTACACACCAACACATGTATGCAAACACAGTTTAAACACTAAGTGGATGTGAGTGGCAATTATCCTTGACAACTCTTCAAAGAATATCTGGCATTTTGTCGCCATCTAGGCAGCAGGAGCAGTATTGCGCGCATCACTGCAGACAAAAACATTGATTTCTCCTCACGGATCAAATATTTCTCCCGCCTGATGTCTCCTGCAACACTGAAGCAGGGATAATGCAGGGTGGGAGCTAACAGACAGGGAGAGAATGAGAACAATTAGATGTAAAAACTGTTACGCTGTCTTGTGTGAAGTACCTACAGACTTAAAAGGGGAAGAAAAGACTAGAGGCACATGCGGGAGAGGAACGGGAGAGATGGGAAAAGGAAAGTCATCTGACGAAAAGAAAAATGAGTAAAGAAACGCTGTGGAGCAGCAAAGAAAAAAAAGGATAAAGTGAGTAAGCTGGAGTGATTTCTTGTAGAAGTCAAGAAGACCTTCTCAGCCATCAGTTCCGTTCAACAGCAGAGAGGGATTTGATTACTTCAAAGACCCTTGCTGAACACGAAGTGAAGTGAAAAACCCCAGAGTCATGTTGGGAGAGAATGAAAAAGTAGGGCCGATGCCTTCAAACAAGCACATCACATGCTCCGAGAGTAAAGTGGCACATCAGAGAATCAGTTTTCACCAGAGCTTTAAAAACAATGTTAAAGTCAAGGTGACGATACATCTTGTATGACTATCCAGGTTTACAACCGTATGTAGCAATGCAGCTGCCTTGATATTTGCAGCAAAGGTGCAGCCCTGTTTATATCCTTCAATAACACTGTATTTGATGTGTTTTTCTGACACTAACCTTGAGATCAGTTCCGAATCAAATGGAAAATGGCACATTCAATGCAAAGTGTCAACATAGAAATATTATGTGGAGGAATTTAACAATCACACCTGATTAGGAGGTGAGAAAAGAGAAGCTTTTAAAAGTGCACTGGTCAGCAGAAATACTGTCCGTGTCTGTGTGTGTGTGTGTGTGTCTGTGTGTGTTTGCATAAAGAATGCAGCCCAAACAGCATCCATGATTAATCAGCATGACGCAAGTCGCTGCCACCAAGTAATCTTCTATTCTTTTAGCCATCTTTGCCAACCGAGTTTGACTATCATATCATGTGACATACGGACACAAATATACGTACACATAGAGACAATGTAAATGCAACACTTGAATCAACACCTTTCTATCACAGTCTCAACAGACACTGAATATGATAAATTTCATCGTCAGGGTTTATATAATGGATTCAACCTGATCTCACAGAAATATGTAAACGCGGTGGTGGCACGTAATGTGTTAAAACTGCATGACACCACCACGTAATGAGGTCATGGTCATTTCACGTATTTCCAAAACAAATGGCACGTGGGAAAACAAGAAAGCCTTTCTATCACATGGTTAATGTCGTCAATTGAAATACATTACGTTGAAAGTCGTGCTGACTACACGTAATTTTAACACATTGCGTGCCACCACCACGTAATGCGGTGTTAAGAGGTTGTGGCCATTTCACGTATTTTTGTGAGATCAGTCTGAATGGATTGCATTAGACAGCTGTTCCTATTTTTCTGGGTTTTTTTCCATGTAAATTTTCACCAACATATTGTCAACAACAATTTGCTTTGGGTGGCATTTTTATAACAGATGAGGTTGTCGGAGAAAATGTCTTCATTGTACTGTTTATTGTTTGACTACCTTAGAAGATGTTGAGCATGTTTAAAATTGTTTTCCTGTGAAGAAATATCAAAGGTTTAAGTAAGTGGAGTGACCACTTTTGCCTAATCCATAGGGGATAGTGCAAGGTAAGCATAGGCCATGCATCTCATATAGTCGGTTGAGCGTTCAGATATACACTCAGAGATTTCTAGACCTCATTAAACTCTAAAGTTGCCACCCTGGAAAAAAATGTTCACAACCTTAGAGAAAGCAAGAACTCCAAAAAAATAAATAAACCTAAGTGCTCTTTTAGGTGTTCATCTAAATTTGTGTGTAAAGCCTAATTGGGGCTAGATCAGGTTGAAACCCAATGGTGTGTTTTCACCCTGAGGTACTTATTACAGCACAGTGGATAACTGTTAGCATTTTGAATTTTCCTCCCCAGTGCTCCATTTAGTTTGATAAGTGCAAGTAAATATGAGGGCAGGAAAAAAAGGGGAGCCCATATCTTTTGGTTTTTCCTCCTGAATAAGAATATGCAGACTAGAATACCAAGTCTTTGATTTATATCTATTTCAGTACTTGTCACCTACCAATTTAGCTACCTTGTGGCCAGGGACGGACTGCTGTAGCAGGACCCATCTATCTGCAGAAGCACCGCTAGGGAGCAACTCACCTACCAGTACACTCATGAAAAATAGATCAAGTGCAGCTGGCAGAAATCTCCATCACCCTCTCTTGACCCTGTGGCTACAATTAACAATGCAGTCAGTGATGAAAAGCTAGCTATTAAGTGACCTATGCTAAGTGGCCCTTATTCATGGCTCAAGAATGGTCTGCAACACATCTATTACCTTAACTAAATAAAAGTGCATCACAGTGCAATGGAGCACTGCTCGCTGAAAGGCTAATGCAACTCACAATATCATCGCCTGCTACTATCATCAGCAAAACTACTCTTGTGGAAGAAATGGGACCCCGCAGTACCAGCCCTTTTACATGAATACTCCCACTGTGCTGTTGGCGGCTTCACACACTTCGTGGCAATAGAGAGGAGTCATCGCAATCACGCTGAAAAAAGAAACTTGTGCCTCCTGCCAAACATAGGCTCGAGCTTGTGTGTGTGTGTGTGTGTGTGTGACAGAAAAAGAGAGGGGAGGACGTATCTGGATGTTTGTGAGTGTGGCAAAGAGACAGACAAACAGAGTGGGTGAAAAGCTCATGAATATCTGTAATGTGTTACAGAGAGTGTTTGTCAGAGCGGATGGTGGAGGAGGAGGGGGCACGGGCACAGAGATGGAGAAAGTGAGAGACATGGGGTGTGAACTATGCCTCTCTTCCTAACACACACACACACTTTGGATTTTGTATGTGACACAGCTGCTTTTCTTTCAGCCGTTATCTCTACCTGGGTATCTGTGTGGCTCTTTGTCCGTCTGTCACCCATTTTATCTGTGTGCTTGTTCATCTGCTTGTCTGACCACAAAATTGACAAGAGGAGAACAAACTGAGATGAAAGCGTGATCAACTGGAGGGACAGCATCGCATTGTGCTGCTGTGTCCTTCACACATGGTTACTGAGGCCTTATGTGTGTGTGTGATTGTCTCTTCTGCTTTCTCTGACCACTAAAACTCATCAGTACTCACACATAAGCCATTAATCCACTCTCCTAGGACGCAGGGTTTTCTCTTTTTTTTTTCTTTCACTTGGCACATTTCACGATTACACCACGCAATGTCCATTGGCGTTTTGCATAATTAGGCCACTTATATCAAATGCAGGCAGATTCTAATGGAGCGCTAAGGGTACATATTTACTTTAATTGCTACTCTCGCTATCTCTATCCCTCATCCTCCCTCGCTTCATCCCCCTCTCATCCACTCCCTTCCTCAGGAGAGTGCGGTGGCAACGTCAGGGGAGAGAAGATTGAAGAAGACTGTGTTTCCCTCAAAGGTCACACCCTCCCACAGCGGAGTTAAGATAGCGTTTGACCTTATAGCCCATTACAGCGCAGTGCTGCTCAACCACAGTCACAGGGGAACACAAGGATAAATAAAATAAAAAAAGTCTGTGTTTCTGACTCTCCCATTAAAAGAAAAACAGTTCAAGTGCTCAGGTGTGCACGTGCACAAGTGTGTGTGTTTGTGCTTGTCCTTCTGTGTCCATTTGGGTTCAAACTTGTGTGTGTGTGTGGGTCAGGTGTGCATGCCTTTGTGTGTGTTCATTTACAGGAAGCTTTTAGAGTTAGACGTTTTCTGTCAATAACAGCTGACACTGAAAAAAAACTGTAGCACCGCAGACTGTGGTTGGGTGTGTGCTTCCACGCAGGAAACAGCACAGATAAGAAGAATGTGAAGGAGACTGGAACCTCAAAGCCCCATACTAGAAAGCCTATTTGCCAGCCGATTGTTAGAACCACAGCAACACAAGGGTACATTTAGACAGCAAAGTCTAGATTGGTATTGGGCTGCTTTTGCTTGAGCCATTTCATGCTCTTTTTATTCTGAGTGTTTGTGTGTCTCAGTAGGCTGTAAAACAGAAAATCTCTCTGCAATTTTTCTAAACTCTAACCTTTATTCCAGCTGCTCGACTATGGGAGCTAAAACAGCAGACAGCCATGTGAGAGGAGATGAGGGGTGACTGAGAAGAAAGCAGGAAAGTGTGAGGAAGGGTGGGGAAGACCGACAGGGGAGTGGAAGAAAGAAATCATCCTGTCTTAATGACTGGCATTACTCATTAGTGTCATCATTAGCCTTTGTAGCTTGCCCCTTAACCAGACTCCATTGTAAAAAGCCCACTACCGAAGCAGCACTCTTTAACAGAGGGGTGGCAGGTCTGAAAGAACAGTTCACACACGGAAACCTTTTTGGGAGAAACAAGAGGTTAGCTGGGGGTCTGCTTTGAAAGGATGATTCACTGTAACCGGTGACAGACATGACATGGCTCCATCTGTACAGTTCATAAAGAGGAAACCACAGGAAGGTGCACGGGGTACATATACCCTGAGTGTCCTCCATTATTCTCTGCAGAGGGTGACGCGTAAGCCCTGTATGACTGAACAATAAACCTATTGGTATATATGATTAGAAATGACTCAACCTAGAAATGGAAAAATGAGATGAGAAATAAGATTAAAACAGTACGCTGCTGGACACAGCATGAACCCAGATTCTATACGTGTGTGTGTGCTTTCATGTCTCACACCTGTGGCTGCATTCTTCTAGATCAATGAACTGCCTCTAGGATTGAGTGAGGGTGAGACAGAATGGAGGGGGGAGTCAGAGAGAAGGATAAACGAATAAAGTGAGGGTGTCTGCATCAGGCATCTCTGGGCGTGTGTATGTGTGTCTGTGTACGCATGTGTCGCCACAAAGGTCAGCCCTGTCTATGAGTAACAGGACACTGTGGCAACTCTCTTCAGCGCCACACTTTAAACATTTTTCCTGGAGACCACGACATCCCTCCTCGCTCTATCTGTCTCTCTGTGCCTGCGGCGGCTTAAACAGGAACTTTAACAGTCCGTTGGTCACTGCGCCCATAAACGTCTATGACAGCAAATCTTCCTGCAGACACGCCCAGGTGCCAGCCCAGAATTTAAACTGTGAGTATAACTGTCATCCACCGTCTACTGGTGAGAGAGAGAGAGAGAGAGAGAGAGGAGGAAACAGAGAGAGAGAGAGTGAAGTCAGAAAATGGCGCTGAGCATTTTGAGGATATAAATGGGGGATTAAGGTTGGTAAATCACATTAATTAAGATAAAAGACTAGTTTCACAGGGTGGGAGGGTGTGAAACAGAACGAAAGCTGATGGGGGAAAAAACAAATATAGGAGACAAGACAAAGACGAGGGAAGACAGGGAGGAGGAATCAAAGTGGGAAAGGGAGAAAAAAGAAGGGGATAAAAATCCTTGCACCTGCAGCTCCCAGCTGTGCTGTGCTTATTCTGAATCATTGCTCCACCCGGAGAGACTGCTTAGCATTTCATTTGGAAAACAGGGATTTATTGCCAAGGAGGGGGCTGCTACTGGTGTGTGTGCCCATATGTGGGTGTGTGTGAGGGGGTGGTGGGAGGAAGGTAGGTGTGTATGGCATATTACTGTGGAGAGGAACTTGGCTCCCTACCTGAGCATCTATAAATAAGAATACCTCGTTCGATCCCACACTCTATAATATGGTGAGATTGGACGTTCCTGTGATTCTGAGAGGAGAGAGGGCAGTTTTACAATTTTTGGATGTGGACGATGAGTCAGGTGGAATAAGTGTGTGCTCACATGTCGCATACAAACGTGCATGTGTTTTGTTTGTGTTTCTGAAGAAGCTGAAAAGCTCAGCGTTGGATCGCTGGAGGGGAAAATGATGACATATGGTATAAGTTTTCAGTGGTTTGCATTAATGTGTGCTTTGTTCACTTCATGGATTTACATTTGGGGCATTCCAAATACAGACAAAATTACAGCTTCCGCTTCTGGTGGGACTATTAGTAATACAAATCTGTTTGTAAAGGGTGGGCTGTGTGTATGTATGTGTGTGTGTGTGTGTGTGTGCAAGAGGGGGCAGGTCCTAATCAATAAAACAGAGAGTTAAATAATTTCTTTGTAGGCGCTATTAGCCTGAATCATGATCGCCTCAGATCAGGGATCGAACTACAACGTGGAAATGAACTGATGGCTTATCCAATTAAAAATGAATAATACAGAGCAGAGAATGCGCACGAAGCCTACACAGGTCAAACAAGAAATACCAAATGAGCTGTGCTGTCTGCTGCCTCTCAATGCATCCGGCGGAGAAAGGGAGAAAGAGAGAGAGAGGATGAGAGAAGAGAGAGAAGCAGCACAACAACACAGACTTTCCCAAATGAGCTGTTTGCCTGCCACGCTTCAGGGCTCTCCCATTGTTGCTGTGTTTAGAAATAGTCCCAGCTAGGTTATTTTAACATTAGGTGCGGCGTGCCACCAGAAGTGCCACTGTCATTAGAGTAAGTGCACAGTGATGGCTTTAATGGTAATTTGTGCTGATCTTCCAAGTAGGGAATATGTGGTTTTCTGTCTGCACCAGGAGGTCAGAGGTCACGGCAGCTGCAGAGGAAGAAATCCTTGCAGCTGGATTCATCTTTTCTCAAGGGCACTTCAGCAGGGCAGGTGGTGACCTGACCAACACAGCGAGGTCATCCAAGCCAAAAAAGTGGGAGAAAAATTGTTAAGAGATGTCACAAGAACATCAAATGGAGCAGCCATGGTGCCCTTCTCCATTTAAATAGTCTTATAAAGACTTGACTGGCAGAAACAGCTGTTCCGAGTTACCTCTCTCTTTCCCCATATTAAAGTCAGATCAAACGGGCGAGTGGCTCTATCACAGTGGGAATTAAGGCTTTATTAAATATCCCGAGAGAATCCACGTCTTCGGAGAGCAACAGACTGAGTAAAATACCCAGAGAGACGCCACAAATAACACAGCAGAGCGGCCAAGTTAGTTCTCTGCCTCTCTTTCTGTCCCTCTGACACCCCCCGCCGCCTCTCTCACTCTCTCTCTCTCTCTCTCTTTCCTCCTCTCCTCTCCTCCATCCGCCTCTGTGCTTCCCACACAAACACACACACACACACTCACAAGCCCAAAGAAACGCTCAAGTTGGTGGCTGAGCGGAATATAGATGCGAGCGGAGACAAGAGCCGGAGCCGTGATTTGCACATAGACATAAGATACCCTACACCCTGCACTCTCCCTCTCTCTCTCCGCCCCCTCTCCTCCATCCCCCGTTTCTCTCCCTCTTTCTCCCTTTCTGTCTCTCTCTTCTCGACAAAATGTGAAAGGCATTCCTAAAGTGGGCGACCACTGCAGACTGCCAGACCCGACACCTCTCTGCCCTAAACTCGGTGCCACAAATGACAGCCATGCGCACAGGGGGGACTAACCGGGGATAAAACTTGCTCCGGCGCGGCACGGACGGATCCGTCAGGGCAGGTGACTATGTGACTGAGTGTTATGTGCCGACTCGGGACAAACTTGACAAGCCATCTATTTGCGCCACGAACACAAGAGTAGCCCGAGCGAGACCAGGCTGATGCCCAAAAAGAGAGTCGGATCGCTCTCCATCTCAGTGAAATTGTCCCCAAATCCAACACCCCCTGACTCTCTCTCTCTCTCTCTCTCTCTCTCTCTCNCACACACACACACACACACACACACACACACACACACACACATCTCTCCTGTCTTACCTGAGGGACGAGGAAAGCCAAGAGGATGCGGACTCCAATCTCCATGGTCGGTTCAATTTCTCTCGGTGTGAAACAGAAACAGAAACAGATTCAAGACAGGGTGATGTAGGCTGGGTCAGCTCTGCTCATAATTCCACTGTCCAAGCGTCGGAGAGAGAGTGAAAGCCTTTCGCCGTGAGCCGCCAGCTACCAACTTCCCCCAAATACAACTGCAGTCTGATCAGCAAAGCATTGGATAGTGAAGCCGAGACCACAACCAATAGATTTATGAGGAGGACGGGTGGGGTGNNGGTGGGGTGGGGGGGGGCGGAGGAGGTGAGATGAACGGTGAGGGGAGTCGTGGTGGTGGTGGGGTGAGCAGAGGGGGTCGTCTCTATCTAAGTGGAGGGTCAGCATCCCTAATTTCGCTGGGGCCAAATTTAGACACCCAATTATTTTTGCGGAGTTTCTAATGATCGGCAGGTTCAGCAGCAGGTTTCGAGGATTCATCAACATCACACGCAGGCTATCATGTGCCATTTTTCCCGCTCATCAGACAGGTTTATAGCCCTTATATCAGCATCTATAATCCGTCCGCTTTTAAAGGTGATTTACGGGTTCTGTCATCTTATATTCAATGCAGGAGTGAGGGGGCTCGGGAAGCCTCTTTTCCTGTAAATGCATCCTGTGTGTGAACGCGCACAATAGAGGCGATGCCTGCAGGGCACCCTGAGAGAAAGGAACTTCAGTAATGATACATTTTAGGTTTGTGTAATAATACAATAAAACCACTCTGCAAGCCCACATAATGGCTCCAAAAGAGCTCTGCTGCTTAGACTCAGTGTTGTTGACAAGAGTATAGCTTACACTCACCTGAATAATTTCAGATTGTTCATTTTTCATTATGAGCTCTGTTTTTCCTTCCTCCTAGCTCTGTAATGAATTGTTAATTTGTGTGGGGAATTTTATTTGGTTGTTTGTCAGAAGGAGCGTTTTCTTTTCTCTCTCTCTCTCTCTCTCTCTCTCTCTCTCTCTCTCTCTCTCTTTCTCTCTCTTGGAGTGGATTAAGTCAAATTTTCTCTGTTACTGTATGTACATCGTGCATCCTGCAAGACACATTGAATAAAAATCTACTGAACTGACAGCACCTGCAGTGTTGGGCTGCAACTAATGTTTATTATCATTATCAATTAGTCTCCCCATGATATTCTTGATTAATCAATTAACTGTTTGGTCTATAAAATGATATTTTATAAGTCTCGAAAATGTTGAAAAATGCCCATTACAATCTACCAGAGCAAGTTGACACATTTAATGTCTTGTTTTCTTTGACAGTCCGAAACAAAAGGAGTTATCATATAATCACTATCATAAGAGACTAAGAAAACCAGTGAGTGAATTAAGTTATTATTATTATTATTAAGTTATAAGTTAAGTTATTCATCCTTTCTAAAAAAACAAATGAATATATAATCATGACCTGACATCTTCAGTAGGAACGAATAATATTGGGGCTGAGAGCAACAGACACTCTTGAGAAGTTGCAAAGTATTGAGAGACAGACTAACATGTTGTTGGTTTTGGTCTTTTCATGGCATTTGTTGAAAAAATAAAAAATATCGCCAGCCATTTGCTTTAAGTTAGAAGACAGCAAGCTCCTTGCTCAGGTGTCCTTTAGCAAAACACTCAGTAGCTACAGTCATGCTGTTCTGTAACCGACTGTGACCTCTGAGTTTCCTGTTGGAAATAATCAATTAACTACCACATAATTATTAAAGTGGAGGTAGGCTCATTTGAATTCAACCCTGTAGCTGATTAAAGTCCTGATGGCATACAACATATTGCCGTGTGCACACAGTAGATTGATTTTAGTTAGCCTTTTTATGGTTTCATCAAGTCAGATGAGGGCTGACTATCACCAGAGTATTTGGACTATTTAATTGTTACATAATTAATTAAGTTGACGTGGAGCGAAGCATGTAAGCAAGGCCTTTGCTCACGTAGGCTTGTCGTAGTTGTCACAAGATTTTTGAGCATGGAAATTTACAAGAGTTTCATTAAAATGACTCAGAATTTCTCAGGATTTAATTCAGCGT
The DNA here is from genome assembly GCA_003416845.1 of Oplegnathus fasciatus. Taxonomy (NCBI): domain Eukaryota; kingdom Metazoa; phylum Chordata; class Actinopteri; order Centrarchiformes; family Oplegnathidae; genus Oplegnathus; species Oplegnathus fasciatus. Next base: position 509,306 of record NTHP01000065.1, on the reverse strand, counting down.
TGCTCCTTGAGTTACAGTTTAAAAAAAGAGAGATCTGTTGTGAATGATGGTCAAGGTTTAGACATCAGCCAATCCAGACAGCACAGAGTGTTATTCAATGAGCACACAAACTTTTTCTCATTCTGGGCCCAAAGGTCAGATGTCTATTAAAGTAGCCCATCATTCTTTCTTAGGGGGCAGAGCTGTCAAAGAACACACTTAATCTTCATGCAAAGTACCCTTAACCTCCAACACACAGACAAATCATACAGAGTGAAACAGACGAATGAGTCTGCTGTGCAGAGGATGAGCAAAGGAACTCTGAGATAATGGAAACATTCAGAGCCTCCCTCACTCTTTCTCCCTCCCCGTTCTATCTTTCTGTCTGTTTCTCAGACATACAAACACGTCCATAAGGGTGTATATAATGTGATGACAGATTTCTGCACATATCCATCTTGAGTAAGGGAAAGGAAAAAGGTTAGCCTCACACAAAAGTCAGGTGGGGGTCTCAGAATATCTTTCAGTGCAGGAAAGGCAGTCAAATTCTCCCCTTTCCTTTCTCAGTGGATGTGAAAAATGAGGGCAGGAATTGTTGTGACGCCTGAGGAATTGCTTTTCCTAGACAATTTTTCTGCCATATTCATTTATCAGTAAAGTGAAGTGACTGCCTGGTTCAAAGCACACAAGTTCAGCTGTGGAGGAACCAATGCGCTCGGCCTCGACAGGAAGATGACTGGGATAATCAATTAAAATGACGTGGGTGGATGAAGAATAAAATGTCAAACACTTCCTGTCAGATATTTCTAAATCATCCCTCGATATTTTACATTCTGGGAATCACAGAAAGAAAGTCATGTTCCGTTTGTAAGCCATGGCTGAGCGGAATCAACAAATCATGACGGAAACGTCTGTTTGGTGGCACGGGAAGAGAGGGGCTGGCTCAATCAGTTTGACAGCTTTTAGGCTAAACTTCATTAGTCCAAAATGCTCATGACTCAGTTTTGTAAACACAAAAACAGAGGGAATCTTAATTGCAATATTCTAACAGATTTTCTTTCCGGAAATTGTAATTGTAATGCTCCTCTGTCTACTGAACAGAGTTTTTTAATTATGATATTTTGGTGTGTCAGTTTGATACCGAACATTGTGGTTAGCACTATTTTTCTCAGGTATTTTCATCAACTGGATGCATTCTAGAAAATGGGCTGACTGAGATTACAACATTGAGATGACTGCCGAGTTATTAATGGAAAATATCAACAATACTTTATGACATGAATAGCCATCAATCTTTCCTTGAATGTTTGTGAGAGACTGCGCAGATAAAGCAGATGTAACACAGACAGGGCGCATCATTATGGTTTTTTTTAAGATGTTCAAGGGGAAAAAAAGGCTTTGTCATTATTTCCATCAAACAAGCCAAAAGGTAGACATCCTGCGGAATCTAAAGTTTGTCTCTACCTACTTTGTGGTTTGACTGTTTTTTTCAGGGCTTTGGCAGCAACATTTGAAAGAATATGGTCACAAATCAAAGCAGCAAAGCGACGGTAAAGCAAATGGGCAGATAATCGTTTGAATTAGAGGTGCAATATGGAGCAAGTGAAACAAGATGATACAACAAGATTGCTATTATCTCCCTGAGGTGCCGTTTTTTACTCACTTACTTGAATCATTCAAAGTATATCATCCACTGTACATCTTTTTTTTATCAAATCATAAAAATATAGCTCCAGGAAACAAACTTCATTATCATGAGTGGTTTGTAACTCATACTGTAAGTATTAAATGTGTATCTTTATTTGTATTATTGTTGTCATTGGCAGGACACAATGATTTATATTTGATGGTCAAGAGGGGGGGGAGACCAACAAGTTAGGCCTCCTAACTTTGTGGAAGCGCAGTACTAAAAACTCTGGATCCTACATGCCAAAAATGCTGGATCGTAAATGTCCCACAATGCAACCTTAATAGCATCTTTCATTAGACTTCCCCTGCCTGATAAATGCCCACTCATCTAAACAATTCACCTCAAACTCTATGTCCCAGTTTGTACCACAGGCTATCTGTTAAAAAAAAAAAAGTCTGTAAAAAAAAGTCTCCAAGCACCAGCCAAGATAATCCTGATGACATCACTGTGACATCATCATGGTCACCTTTTCAGACTTTCCAAAGCTTTCCACAGAAGACATTAAACAACTGTTATCACAGGTTGTACTCCTCGTGATGGGTAAATTGAACTTCATATGTAAAATCAGTGAAATGCCCCTTTAAATAAAGTACATATGGCAGGTGTATCACTCTACAGAAGATTTACTTTTTTTGAATTCAGATTTGTGAAAATATATGGAAAAGAGACAAATATTGTATGCAAAAGCTTTAATTTGTCAAAGCTTAAACTTTGTATCATTACAAAACATATGGAATGAAAAAAATACCCAAAGCAAACATAATTATTGTTTGGCCATGAAGGAGGAAAGCAAAAAACTCAAATAATAATGTTAAATTCGGCTTGAATGACTATAAAGGTTTACAATAACAGCTATTTGTGTAATATATAATTAACTGTCCAGAACAGACTGCACTTTCCCACTATAGCCTCTACCACAAAACAAATTCTCTGTGGTCCTGAAACCTTGAACTGTACCACAATATAACCATGTATACATGTTTCCAATTATTCAGATTCATTAGGCTAATCATCCGTAACAACAACATGAACACACAGGGGACACGGGGAAGCAATTAGCTCCATTTATCTGATTTAAGCCACAAAACCTGCTCTCTCTCTCTGTGTCTCTGTATGTCTCTCTCTCTCTCTGCACTGCATAAAGGTAAACAAAATGGTTTTCTCAGCCTTTTAGCATGATATGGATATGTTATTATTATTAAGAAGAATGCAGTTTACAGAGTCCAGCATATGAATTAGGCCAGATATCTAAATGTGTGTCAGCGTAAGCCACTGGTCACACACATGTATGTTTTGAAAAGGAGCTAGCCCTCCCTGAGAAACATTGCCACTAGATGGGGTAAAAGTGTTCATACCAGAGTGACTAATCTTTCATCTGGAACATCTGAACAACAAATTTTAACTGAGAGACAAAGATCCAGAAAGAGAAGAAGAAAAACCCAGCCAATGTTCTCCCACCTCCCATCCTCTTCTTTTTGCAATGGGGGAGAGGGTCTAATCTTTCTGAAACAACCTCTACAAGTGGAAGCCACAGTAAAGAGCCCCAGGACTGAGCTCTCGTCTGTCTCCAGAGGCCTACACCGGGAACCTACCGTCTTCCCTGTAGATGAAACTGTGTGATGTAAGGATATTCCTTGCGTAACTCCCCGTACAAATGTTCTCTCTTTTTCTCCCACTCTGCCTCCCTTCACACGCAACAGATGTGACCATCAGAGAGAAGCGAGGCAGACGCCATGTTTTCCTGAGAGAAAGATGGCTGGATCACTGAACTTGACATCCGGATGCCACACAACAATTCCTTTTGCCTGGGGAAAACAGGAGTCAAGACTACAAGCTTTGAACCGTAGGCAACGCAACAAACCAAAAGGTTCCTAGTATTCTGTAACATCTGGGAATATAAAAAAACAACTGAAATAACAGACTCATGTTCAATGAAGTGAAGTAAAATATTCACTAATGTAAACTTGTTGTGTTGTAACAAAGGGTTGGGAACCTGACAGACTGTAGAGCTGTGTCTATTGTTAGATTAAAAATACTGTCTATATTTTATGTATACCTTTACTAACCTGTAAAGATGCATAACATCTTTAGCACAGGTAATTCACATTTAAAATCCAATAGCAAAGGACAGACCCACAGTTGCAACTTTCCACTTAACATACTTAGCGAACTGTGGGTCTGGAGCTTTTTTTAAATTTGGTCTAGGCTTCTTTGTTCAAATTAAGGTGAAAAACAACAAAAATATTTTAGACAATAGTGTGCTTCCAACTTTATGGCAACAGATTTGGGAAGACCCTTTGCCGTGTCAACATGACAATGCCCCATTGGTGTTTAAGAACTTAACTAACCCTGTCTTCCAGAAACGATCTTTATATACTACTGATTTGCAACCGCAAATCTGTGATAAGGAAACATTTTTAACGAATGTATCCACAAGACTGCAAAATGTTCATACTGATTGTGTCTGTAAAACTTTGACTGACAACATATTTCATTTGTTTTCCCCAAAATATCCGCCAGGAGCAATAAAATATTCACTTGTAACTAAATTATGATTTCCGTTTTTCCATTTGTGTTTCGGCAGTCAAAGCATGATAGTAGTGACATTACTTTTGCAGGTATTTGGTCATAAACCAAAGTATAAAGTGTATAAAGTATCCTTAGGGGGTCAGAATGTATGAGTTAAATATAAAGGCAATCTAAAAAACAAAAATGACAACCTGCTGTTGACGCAAGAGGAAAGATCAGGGGATCACGAAAGTCAGTAGCGAACATCATCTGGGGACCATGAATGTATGTACGAAATGATATGTTTAATTTTTTATATATCCCACACCTTGTGGTAATCCACATCAACAAACTATTCAACAAATTACTGTATTGTGAGTGATTATTTCGTTTCAATTAGTTCATCACAATCACTGAACAAGTTAAGAGAATACATGAACATTTCTATCCATATATTTTTGATACCAAGAGGGGGGTAGAGTAACAAAGCTGTTAAAACAACTGCGTCTGTACTGAGGAAGTGGATCAGATGATTGATTGCACATGATTTTGCTGTGTTAGCCCGTCAGCAAAACGTTGCTAGCGAAAACATTGGACTATATATACTGTATAACTGATAACTGACTAGATAAGTTAATGGTTGTACCAGCGTGTTTAAGGTAACGTGTGTGGGGTTTGGCGGATGAGAGCCAGAAGGCCAAACTACTGTGAGGCATTTGAAGAGGGATGCAATCTTTTTCAGTGCTTTCAATGCGTATTATTATTATTTTTCCCAGGAAGGGGGGGTCCGGACCCCTGGTAATATCTGCCCATGGATGTCACAATAGCCCAGCTTAAAGAGGACAATCTAAAAATAAGGGCTACAAAGAAACAGATCACGGGCCTGTATTCAATAAGCCATTACAAATAATATATTGTTAGGGGCCCAAGCTAAACTGTTGAATCATATAGGGTCATAAGATGTAGTAAAAGCAACATTAAAAGATCATTACATCAATGACAAACAAAAGTCTGTAAGACTATCAATACGCACATATTTACAAAACCCATAAGTAGCCTTATTTAAGTACAACTAACTACACATGGGACTCGGGATATGGACCGTGGTCTCAGGTGTCCAGGTCCTGACTTTGTATGGTCAACCCTGACCACCTCCCTAAGTTTTCTGTGCAGTACAAGAACAGCAAATTACATTTCCTTCACAACGTATTTGGCAAAAATAAGTAGTGTTACAGTAATTTCTGGGAAACAGAGTTGGAGTTCTGACCTCAACCCTATCTGCCACCGAATTGGAACTTCGAATGTGAGCGAGATCTCATCACTCATCTTCAGTGGCCAACCTCACTAAAGCTCTTGTGAGGCTCTTATCCAGAAGAGAGGAGGCTGTTATAGCAGCAGATTAAGGGTCATGTTTCGGAATGAGATATTCAACAATCATTAATGGGTGTGCTGTTAAAGTGTCGGCATACATCTGGCCATAATTGTACCAGGCTATATACAGGATGCTCATACAAAAGACATTTAGATTACAATTTCACTACTAATGAATCAGATATTAGTTGAGATCTAAAATTGATATTAATGTAAGCTGATGAGAATGATCAAAGGAATATTTATTTCCATTGCTGCCTTTTGAAAAAATAATAATTCTTTATAATTGGTGCCCTTGTGTGTAAGGAACCCCATTCAAGGTGGCATTTTCCACATTACCTGAGGAGAAATAAGTGTCGAGTTGCTCTTGGTGTGTTCTTACTGCAAAGAAGAAAGGAAAATTTTCACAGTGGGATAAAGGTTATATCTGGCTTGACCAGACCACTTATGGTGTCCAGAATTGCACTTTTGCACAACATCATAAACAGTGAAATGCCAAGCTATTGTTAATTACTGTCTACAGAGTGTTACAGCTGAGTTGTGTACATTAAACTAAGCTTCTCTGGCTTGTAAACTCTCCTCTTTTTTCTTGAGGACATTGCGTTCACTTAAATGAATTTAGCTTTTATATTTCTCACACCGCATCCTGAAATAAAACTACCCCGAGCACTTTACTGAAGATATTTACAACCATCGATCCCGAGCTGGCCTGAGGAGCTGGAGCAGATGGTAAGTAGCCAACGAGTGACTGAGCATGGCCTCGTTGCGATAAACTATTGTTATAGTCCAGAATAAATTAGGCTTATAACCATAAAGCATTCCAAATGGGTGAGATAAATCAAGGCATACTGGGATGATTAGACATTCATTCATAAAGTCTCACTCTTTTTTGTTTTGCATGCACGGCCACCACTCTTTGTTTACTCTCACGTTTCACATTATCACACATCTCGCAGTGACAAACATCACAGACTCCACAATCACAACACTCCAATCATATGATTTTTTATTCATTTTCAAGCGTCTAAATAAGCACCCTGGTGCGGCAGTCAGAGCGAGAAAAGATGAAGAAATGAGAGGAGATGAGATGAGTCAAGGCGTGTTTTCCGAACTTGTTCCTGCATGCTGTTACTTGAATGTTGTGCATTGCCAAAGTGATATTTATTTCCATTTCTATTTCAAACTCCAGTTATCCAGTCACAGTCACTCACACACACGATGACACCTGGGAGCTGCAAAAAACAACCACAGTCTTATACTGCTGGTCACCAAACAGCTCCACTGGAGCAGTTGGGTGTTTAGTGCATTGCTTAAGGGCACTTCAGTGGTATTGAGGGAGGAGCGAGCATTAGTCATTCACTTCTCAGTTCCGATTGTTCCTTTCTCTAACTTTTAGACCACAGCTCCCCAAAGCACTAAATACTCCAGTGGTGGAATGTAACATAAAGTACATGATCTCAAGTACTGTACTTAAGTACAATTTTGAGGTACTTGTATTTTACTTGGGTATTTCCATTTAATGCACTTTATACTTATATTATACTTATACTTTATACACTTTATACTACTACTCCACTTCAATTCAGCCCGACCTTTACCAACATTAGTGATGCTTACACATTAATGCATCAAGAATTATAATCCAATAATATAATATATATTTCTCTGAAATGAGCCATTTTGCGTAATGAGTACTTTTACTTTTGGTACTTTAAATATATTTTGATACCAATACTTATGTACTTTTACTTACTGGTAAGCAAGATTTTGAATGCAGGACTTTCACTTATTTTTACACTGCAGTATTACTACTTTTACTTAAGTAAAAGATCTGAATACTTCTTCCACCACTGATATACTCTCATATAAGTCTCTGGCGTCCATGTGGTCTATTTTAACATCCTAACTTACATGTACTTAGATGAAGTAGACAGCTTATAAAAGAGACATATGTGTGTGGTTTTGATGTCTGCTAATATAGGATATTTTGTGCAGACGTCATCCAGGAATAACAAGCTAGAAAACAGCAACTGTAATCTGCAAAACTGTGTAGTGCGAATATAGGAAGCAGGCGAACTGAGCGCATTATCAACACAGTGTTGTTCCTGTAGTGTGCAACTAACGTATTAGTGTTGGCAGTGACAACAGCATTTCCTTTTAACATTTCTTGGAAATGCAGTCGCTTGTTCTTATCATTACATACATCAGTGGTCAGAGATATGTAGCTGATTCACTGCCAGTCAAAGAACATATGGTTTGGAGGGGAATCTAAGGTTGTAGCTGCGTGCATAGTATTTTTCTTTTTATTACTATTATAACATCTTTCTGCATAATTTCATTTTCATGCTCATGACCCAATTCATACAATACCAAGTGTATGTGAGGGAACAACAAAAGTCACAGTTATTATAATTTCTGAAATAATTATTTAAAGCAAAATCCTACTGCTAATACAGATATCTCTGTATGACCACAGCATCTGCCAGTCTTCTAGTATATATATCAGCCCATTTCCATCCTTTGACAGATTCTCTATTGAGGCTTCCGAGCCATAGCATTCAACCCTTTTTGCCTGTTTCCTACCTGCCCTGTTTTTTGGCTGGACCGCAAAGGGCCCTACAAATGCAAAAGTCTGTCACTGAGTGGGTGAGTGAGTGAGTGATGAAGCTTCAGTTGCCACCATACCACGTGAAGTTTTGAATGGGATTGATTGGGACTGCAGACGAGAGACCGGCGGCGACGTTAAGGCGAGTGCACGGAAGGAACATCTACCAGCAGCGGCGGCGGCGTGACGGCGGCGTATATCAGAAATTCCCATAAAATATAATACAGAGCTGCCAAGTCTTACACTTTGACCGTGAGACTCACGCATATCAACCAGTTCACATGCTCACACGCTACACCTCATATTTCTCACGCTGAGAATCCCAAAATAAGTAAATTTAATTACATTTTTTAAGTAAATTTCCTCCTGTGACGTAGTCTAGCAAGTTTGTGAGGGAGGTGAGTCTCTCCAGGTGTGAGAGAGCAGTACCTGCACAGTGCACAGCTACAGAAATGTACATGCTATTAATGGTAGTTAAGTTACTTTAGTCAGCCACAAAGTGTTTGGATAAGCTCAGGCCGCAGCATCACAGTTACTGTATCTGTATCTGGAAAGGTAACATATGCAATCATGTTAATCACGGAGTCGGGCTCCGGTAAAGTTAATGCTAGAGTAACACACCCGCGTAAGTTATATATTGATGAAGTGGACGCTTTAGCCGCATTTCCACTAAACACTTCGGTATAATATGTTACAACTCGTGCTCATTCACAGGACAAATTAATGCTGTGCGTTACTCACGCAAGTTTGAAGGAGCACTGAAGAGAAGGGTGTATTTGTTTACCTGTTCAGTTCAAATATCAACAAGCTTTCTCCAGAATCATAGACTACACCTTTAACAACAAATATTACTGGGACCACTACAGAAAATTGCAGATGAACATTCAATATCCAGGAATTCACATTATAGACACGGCCGCTGACTATGTGTGTAACAATTTGGCCCCAATGTAGCACACTGACCATATACAGTCCAGCCATATACTAGGTTTTAACCTAGTCTTGTTTCAAACCTGCCTGCCTTTTTGGACTTTGGACTTTTTGGACTCCCCTGGACTTTTGTCTGCTTTGGTTGCCTAGCTGTCGCTGACCTCTCTCTGCGTTTTTGACACAGTAAACTCTGCTACTTTCCTTTTCTGTGAGCTGTGCCGACAATAACCTTTTGAAATCAACAATCTGACAAGCATGCCCACTTCAGTCGAGCGTGCTTGGTCGGGTGTGCTGTCGGGTGTGCTGTCAGGTGTGCGGAGGTGGTCTTTAAGTGTGTTGTTTGGAACAGCTATACATACTTCAGACGTGGTCAGACGACATGTCGTACAAGCTACTTTGTTTTGAGCATAATCCAAAGTTAGAATTCAACAACAGCCCTTGTACTGGTATTACAAGGACGGAAAACTATACCCCTGTCACACCACAGATGACAGTTGCATCACTGGAGGCAAATTCACTACAGGTTGTAAATCATACATTGGTGTTAGTAATATGCAGCCTATAGCAGATAATTTGATGCTATGTATGATGTTTTTCATGCCTGCACAGGTCAGGCCAGTTCTGTCCACCTCTCTATAGGTGCCGTCCAGCTGAGGTTTTGTGATATAAGCCACGTCTTGATGTTAAGATTAACTACTGTAATGATCCACGACTGAGCAGCATGGGTGATCAAAATTCACAGTAAAAAAAATTATATTAAAAGATGAGTCCTTTACTATAATTCTCCATGTAATAGAGTTGATTTACGGTTGGCCAGTCCTCTATTTGGTCCAGAGCGAGACATTTGCAATGTACTGGACAGATTTGCATGAAATTTGCTAGAGATATTCATGATGGCCAGAGGATAATTTGGATGAATTTGGTGACCCCCCTGAAATTTACTGTGGGGATATATGGTCTTCAGAAGATACATCCTAATGTTTCTGATTAGATTTTGTTAACAGTTGTAGCCCTACCTTTAAGAATACCCAAATCATCAGTTGTTTTGAACAACATTTTTGTATTGTGTGATTAACACTGCAGCCTATAGAAGATGGGGCTTTTATTCTTATCAATCAAGTAGTGGGCACTACCAAATCATGTACAGGTAATGGATCTGCTGGAGAAACATTCAAGTGGAAAAGGTATTGATCTTTCTCCATCCCACTCATTAAGAAGCCTCTAGTAGAGTAATTTTTACTTTCCAACCCTTGCTGCGCTGGTCTCTTCATTTGGAGTGTTTGACTGTGGGATGTTGTGTACCGAGATGGACTCTCAAAGGAATTCTACAACTCCTTCAGAGAGAGGGTGAAATAAAAAGAAATCTATATAGCTGAGTATAATAAATGCACAAACCCTCTCATACATTTGAAAGCAAAACAAATCATCTTTCTCAGTTTGCCTGGGTACTATTTATGTACAGTTGTTTGGGGAGGTATGAAGTATGTTTTGTCAAAGGGATAAAGATGTTTTCTTCATTTGCTTGTGTTTCATCCATTTACAATTTCATTGCATTGCACCCTCTGCCACTATATGTATGTATTAAGTAATCTGAAATGTGTGCACTTGTATAGCATAATGTAATAGGAGCAATGTATAATGCTGACCCTTAAGTTGGATACTTACTGTTATTATGTACAGTATGTAGAAGAGATCTTAAAGCAGCAAACCATTAAACACACAGACAGGCTTACACTATGCTGGCTTTAATTTTTATATGATAATATAATATGTTAACTTAATGAAATTACCACTTTCCTATTGGGTTTAAACCGCTTAGGACACAAAATGAACTATGCTAACTTGTTAAAGTGTTTGTATAATTGGTCAAAACATAGTGTCGGCAGTTCAGTTAATCTGGCGCTTAACAGAATATGTAATTGAGAGTCCAGTCTTTTACAATCTCTAATAGACACACAGTTATAGCAATACACCTATTAAAATCTTTATCACATATGTCAAATAATAATTCTATTTCAGTATTTTTATGAACACATGAGCACTTCAACAAATATCAGTCATAATGGAATACGCTTTAATACTGACTTTTTAAAAACATGTCTGTGAGATCATTTAAGTGGCTTCAAACACAATCAACTTGTTTCCGAAAATGACTTGTTTTTATATTATGTACTTTTTCCTGCCTTGTCTCAAGAAATCAGCTCTTGGAAAATAAAATAACTGGGAATGGATACACTATGAGGTTTTCCAATATTCTCTTGTTGTAATCACATCAATAACAAGGAAGTGGGTACAAGAGGGTGAGCTTGTTAGGTGAAGATAGAAACAATCCCCAAGTCTTGCCTGGACATGATCCCTGAGATTTTTGCCAAGTTCTTAGGATGAGAGTAGACAGACTTTGTTATTGACCGCAGTGATTTAAGTTCAGATCTGAGTTTATGATTATACAGTTTAGTTTAGTTTATGATTATTATTTGTAGGTTGTCAGTAATGTGCAAATCCATATGACAGTATTTACAGCTTTAGTGTCCTAAAGTGCAATAAATTAAATCATCACAGTGACTGAGCTCACGTGTCACCAGGTCTCCATGACAACTGAGCAACTCCGTCTGCTGATGAAGACTGTGTGATACAGTTGAAAGCTCCTGAAAAATCTAGCAAGTGGACCTTCAATTGTGATTGTTTTGTGAAACTGCAGTTTCCAAGGTCATGAATGAACTTTGATGCTTAAAGTAGTTCCTGTCTTGAACATATTACTTGAACCACTTTAGAACTGTGGTTTGAGGTTCAGCCCAGTTTTTCTGTCTGCCAAGTAGTATTTTATCATCAGCTGTATCAAAGGCAGTATTAAGATCCAGTTTGACAATAACTGAAATTTTGTATCAGCTCCTAGAATAATATCATCCAGAACCTCAACGACAGCAGTCTCAGTATTGTAATGAAGGCAAAGTTCAGATTAAAAAATTTAAGAAATTGGTTCTGAGATAACTGATAAGCTTTAGGATGAGGCGATGGAGAGGATCAAAAACTGTTCCCCAAATGCTAGACTTCAGCCAGTACACTTTAAGGCCACATGCACATCACATTCATTTTTAAAAGATCAGACTTTTAATCAGTTTAAGCTATTTACGAAAAATGTAAATCAGGTGAGGGGACCCTGACTCATCTGTTCTGAGCTTGCCCTAAAGTCAAAACATTCTGGGAAGAAATATTTCTTTTACTTCATATAATTAATGGGAAACAAATTGATCCAGACTGTGCTTGCTATTTTAGGCTATATGAGACCCAGCAGGCTTTAATGTTTTCTATGGTTCTAACTAAAAGGGTTATTCTGAGAGAATGGAAATCTACCTCCCCTCCTTGTTTCGAGAAGGGGCTCAATGTTATGGTTTCCTGTCTTTATATGGCGGAGATTAGGTACCCCGCATCTGACTCATACTGTAGATTTGTGAAGATTTCCAGGTCCCTTTATTGATGTTATCAGTAAGCAAAGCGACTCAGCTGCAACTATGCTTTTTGCATGCCGTTTTGAAGTAAGATAATGGAAGTAACCAATTAAAGAGTTTGTAATTTCAGTGTGGTGTATGCACCTGTAAGTTCTACTGTGAAATCAAGTGAGATATTATGTGATTGTGTATTTTTCTCTCTTTCATACACTAACAAAGTTTGCAATGACCTTAGATGTGATCGACAATCCAGTCTAAACACAATGGTATCCCTGTGTACGAAGCACACACATTCACCTCCATCAAGCCAGAAGCCTGTCGGGAGAAGGTTGCTCATTTACCAGCTGGATTGTCATTCAGAGCAGTGGTGTAGAAGGATCAATTGTCCTAATCAGTGAATTAATAAGGCTCTCACAGTCCAGTTATCAGGCAGGGTTGTCAGAACCAAAAACAGAGAGTGTGATGCTTTGGTGCCACACATCCTTATTCCCGCACACGCATACATGCATTAAGTAGCTCAGACTCTCTATTAATGAGCCAGAGCTACCATCAGAAGAATTGATTATGTTTATTCACATTCAAGCGAAAATTACACATTACAGCTGGCCTGGTAAACATCATTTATCAGAATTTCTGCTCTGCTCTTAATTTTCTGATATTTGCACGCTGTCTGTGCTAGTTTACGGGCTGGAGTGTGATAATGTGGGTGGACGTATCCATGGATCTCTACAAAGCACTCACACTCGAGCATGTTCAGGAATTCTAATGTCATATAAGTTTATTTAAAACATGTAAATAGTCAGCACATGAATAGAACAATAATTACCTATAGCAAACTCACGAAAGGTGTGATTTCCCTTAATTTACCAGCACAAACCAAATATAAAACACCTACCATTAATTAACAAACATTAATATTCTCTTTGACCCTGATATGATTTATTTACAAATGTAGACACAATGTCTTTACTACATCTGTTGCCAGCCACTTTATCAGGCAATGACGAGGTCACTGCTTGATGATATTCTCTATGCGCTAAGATTAGATTTGTAATTACGTTTTGTGGGATTTCCAGCAACGCTTCGATGCCCAAAGCCATTTGGAGCATCAGAAGAGGAAACATTTCACCTATTAAACATTTAAATCAGGTGGAGCAGTGGATATATGAGACAACTGTTTCACCACGTCTCTCCGTGTAGATTTGTATGCTTGTCTTTTGAATTAAACCCAACATAACTCTAATTAAAATGAATAAATTCGGTCTCAGCAGCATTGTGGCTCAAGATAACGTCTGTTGTTGTGCGCACCGCAGAAGTAAACTTGACCTTGTATTTTTATGTATTTATGTACTTATTTTTTGTTAATGAAAGATTACCAGTTCAGCTTGGGACATATATTGCATATGAAGCATACAGAAATAGCTTGTCTATAAAGCTCTTGCAGCTTACCATTAATGTTGTTTTATGCAGCTAATTTTTTCTCAATTGTCAGACATTGCATTTGCATATGTTACGAGGATAACAATAATGAATAATGGTCATTCTCTAACATGAAGAGTGTGAAAGAAAATTGTGATGACTAAAAGGCAGAAATTGAAGGCTGGCTGGCTGGCAGTGGATTGTTTTGCAGCTCACCTAAATTTGGCTTCAGTGGCCATAATTGGCCAGTCCAAGCAGCATTTGTCAAAGATGTTCGTGTGCAAGTTATGCTGTTTGTGGTTGGTCCAAAAAGGAAAGAAATCTGAAGGTATTGACAGTTCTCAGCAAAATACAAGAAGGCAGGCAGGTGTAGGCTCTCTCTCATTCCAACGGTAGCTCAACAAGGTCGACACTCAACACTGCTTCACATGAGCACTAACGCACTTGGGTCTCAGAGTTAATTGATAAGCTCCGCCCACTACCAGTCTGCCAAAAAAAGAAGACAGTGATAATGTTAGTCTAATAATATGAGATTACACCTCTACCTACTAGGACCAAGACTTGGATAAATGCAGAGGTATTACATGTCAGTTGTGGTGGAAAAAGTACACAGTAACATCTACCTAAATTTGTTGTCTTCCAAAGTTCTAGGCGTTTCGCTATGATATAGAAACCAGCTTAAAGAAATTTGAAACTTGCTGCTAATCAGTCACAGCGAACATAATTTCTGCTTTTTTGTAAGCAATGATAAGAACTTTGACAAAAAAAATTTACTGTGATGGATTACCTACCTCAAGCACATAGGCGGATTTAGGCCGTATTTGGGCTTCAGCCAAACCAAATATATTGTCAGCCCCCCAAAAACATTCTATAACCCAATTGTGTGTGTGTGTTTTGTGCAATCTGTCCTGAAGTTTGTTATGGGCTGTTCACACGGCACGGCAACCTGTTTTATCCTGTCTACTCACAACCTTGGTTATGTTCCGTTTCTAGGCTGCCTTGGAAGTATTTGTCACCCGTCCAGTATAATACGGGATCGTCCCGACGCGATTTGTCCCGTATTTTCATGCACATCCTAATAAATAATAAAACCAAAAGAGTTTCAGAGACATAGCAGAGAAGTATTAAATCTGAATTTGTGGAATGAATAAAGAATGAGAGGCAAGTTGTCTGTCACGCAACTTCATTGTTGCCCTGGCTACGCAGACTCAGACGCATGTTTTTTTTTAAAAGAAAGAGGCTAAATATGGCCTAAATTCTCCTATCAGTGAGAATGAGCACATATTGGACTGTCCAACCTGAAGAAACACTCAGCAGGGGACTACCACATCCGAGCAGCACAAGGGCAGAGGATGCAGAGTGGAGTCACTCAATTCATTATACCCTAGACTTCCTCAGAGCTTTTGGAAGATTAATTTCCACCAAGTGGGTTATTGGTTAAATTTCTCTCTCACATACACACACGCGCACGGAGGGGACGGGTCTTCTGCTTACATCCTCAGTGAACTGTTACCTTGTGTATCTGGGAGAATAGCATGGCGTAGCTAACTATCACATGATGACTCTAAACACAGTACGATCTAATAACAGTACACACATTAGCCAGCTACAACTTATCAATGGGTTTCATTTTGCCCATGTCTATGATCTGATGTTTTAATCCTCCTAAATCTTATTGACTCTTTATTTCCTTTACATTCATGTTGAGAGTAGCAGAGGACTTTGAAACTGATGCATAAAAACCACAAATTAGTGAATAATTGGGGGGGGGG
>NTHP01000065.1:461129-493572 GCA_003416845.1 Oplegnathus fasciatus | reverse complement strand
GGGGGGGGACATAGGCAGCCGCCAAGGGGGCCAAAATTGCTGGTAGGAGAAAAAAACACATGGTAAAATGTCAGGTGTGTCTACTGAACGAGGGATGTCAGACTTTTTGGTTGTTTAGCACCTGGCTGATAAGGGTACAAGGTTTGCGCCAGGGGGAAAGTCACCCCTGCTCAAGCAACTTTGAAGTAGTATACATTAGATTCTAATACTATACAGGGATCAATGGAAACCAGTGACTGCCTGGAAAATACAGTGATTGAGTGATTTCTGCAAAACGCTGTGGTTGTTTGGTCTGAAGTCTGAGGAAGATACTGTGTTACTAGCGACAACTCTTCTGTTATCAAACCAGTTTCAGTGTTTTGTATAAGCTGCTGGTTTGGCCCACAGTTACCAAGCTCTGTGGGAGGGTCAAGGCTTCCAAACCTCTGCCATTTATTCAAGTTGAGGGCTATAAAGAGGGCTCTGTCTTGTTGGAGGAGATTCTCAACACACCTCTTCAGCCATGCTGAATTTCAGTAATTCCCTTCTGGTTGAATAGAAGAGATATACAACATTTCCAAATGTTTTAACAGTAGGTTTAAATCTGCTTTATTCCTGTAATTACAGAGCAAATGTTGATGGTGAGCCCACACGTTTGTACTCAGTGAGTCCTGTAGTCGATTAGCTTTTGGTTTGTTGTTGTTTGCCAAGTGTTCATGTCTTTTTCAAGTGTTTTAATGACTGCAGGTTATAAAGCAGATTGTCCTCCCGGAACAGAAATTGTTTACTCTCTCCCTTTTTCCTTTTCTTTTCAACATACTATCTCTGTCTTTGCAATCAGAGCAGCTAACTACATGCACTTGTTGTGAATTCAACCTAATCTGCACCTGCGATGAAAAGGGACCAATAATTGCAGAGAAGCAAAGTCTTTGTGTGTCTGACAAGCCTAAAATTATTAGTTGCAGAATCTTGTCTGTTTTTTTCCACCTTAGTGGAAGTACAATAGGAATATTGTATATATGCAGGACTGTAAATATGCTCTGACAATCTGCCCTGAACATTATGAAAAGTCAACACAAAATCATGAAGCGATGGCTGGGAGGGAGTAACTGGCAGCGGGAGAGTATTGGACATTGTCTGAAATTAACCATGTTTTTGTTGTTTTCCATTTTCCGACATTTCTCCTGATTTGGATTTGGTCTCTCATGCCATGTACTCCTTGTTGCTGACTAACAGAATAGTATGTGACCATATTCTCGTTGCTGACCAATTCTTTCTGCTACCTGTAAGTCTAGAACATCTTGTTTGAGGAGGAGGCACCAATTCAGCTTAGCCCTCATGTCCTCTGAAGGTCTCATCTTGATGGGCAGTATCCTTCAGAAGGTCCAGCCCCTGGATTGGGACACAGCTAGGGAACTGCCTCTTGCGTCTTTTCACCCTCCAGTGAGCCTCTTAACCAAGAGTACATAACATTCAACAAGATTTACACTAGCTCCTGACTTTACACCACTAGTGTCACAATCACACAGTTGTCATTTGTCCTTTTGGTTGGTTGCCAAACATCAAGAAGGTGGGTCTGATATGAGCCTGTCAGGGGCAGAGGTTAAAGAGAAGAGAGCAAGGGGAGGAAGGAAACACCAAAGCAAAAAAGGTGTGCTGCAGAATAGTGGGAAACTCCCTTTGTTGAGACCATTGTGGAGTAATAGCCCTCATCCCTGAAGTATTTTGGCTTAGTTTCTAGGTTCAGTTATGTTATGCTATAGCTGGAAAGTTGAGATCTTGATATTTACAGGGAATTCTGTGCCCTCTTGTGTGTTCAGAAACTGATCACTATCATCTAAGCTGAAAAAAAACAAAACATTTTCTCCCAAAACCTCATTAACACAGCTTTGCAACTGACGTACTGAAAGCAATATGCTAAAACAGAGGATCAAACAGTTCTGTATAATTGTAAATGGTATTGGTGGAGGTAAAGTGCTTTTTTCACCTCAGCGATTGTGTACTTTTGAAAGATGCTATACCATCAAATATTACCACATAATCTCAGAAATATGAAAGAGTAACAACAAACTCAATATTCTGTTTAATTATCAGCATCTCAAAATCTAACTTGACTTATGGTGATAAATCTCCGTTTTCAGCACAGTCGTTAATGTCACCTATGCAAGGATGTGAGTCACACTTTGTGTTTGTGAGTTTAAGTGCTGGCTGATATTAATGGTACTTTAAAAGCAATCATATGGCAAGAAACAAAGATGCGAGAGAAAGAAAGAGAAGAACAATGTGAGTGAGAGTAGTTCAGAAAGCAACCATTCCATGCTTTCAGAACAGATGCAAGATTTAAGGGACCGTCAATCTAAGATGACATTTAGCAGAGCATATAGAAACAAATATGAGTTTTTCTGATACCAGTGGGCTATATTATAAAGGCTGCTGCAATATATTTGTTTCAAATGGTCACTGATTTGAGGTGGGAAACAACTCAGTAGAAATTGAGAGATATTGGAGATTCTTTTTAATCGATTGAAAAACCTTTCTTCAGTATAATTGTGTGGCTGCACTTACAACAGGGCATTTGTGTGGGTTTACAATTGGCCTTTCAATTTTGATGCAGGACTTACCTGAATGAAAACTGCTTTTGTTTGTGTGCGTGTAAGTGTACATTCACATGTTTCTCTTGCACATGTGTGTTTATGTTTGTATGCACATGTGTGTGCGTACATCTGCTAGTTTGTGCATGCAAAATGTGTGCGTATGCCATCAGCCTTGTTGTCCTAACGGTACACTGTGTTCTTTGACATTTCTGATCACGCTGCATAAAAGCGACCTGATGAATACACACGGAGACAGAGAGAAAGAGGGGGAGAGCACAGGTGGGGAACTGCTGCACCCAGTGAGACTAATAGATCAAAAAACAGAAAAGAGAGTACTAAAAGATCACATAACTGTCTGACAAGAAGCAATTCACTTTACCCTTTCTTTGCTTTTCCATTCCAGGTTTCTCTTCCTGTACTTCCCCTACACCATCTTTCCTGTGTGTAAATAGTTTTCCTCTTTCATCCATTTCTATCAAGCTAAAGAACACACTGGCCATACAGTGTTTAGAGATGGCCATAATTAGCAAAGAGGGAACACAGAGGACCATTGGTAAGACAGGGGAAGGACACAGAAATCTTTGTAAAGTATCACAGTCTGTGTCGCACCAGCTGCATACAACTGGTAATAATGGTTTCAAAAAAATTACTCTTTTTTTCCATTTCATCTTTGTCCTCTGTGTGTCTTACTGCCTCTTTCTCTCAGCTCTGTGTATGGGAAATGACGGCTGTAGTGGGTGCCAGCCTCTCTCCCACGCTCTTTTCTCATTGTGGAAGAAAAATAGTGAGAAACAAAAAAAAATCACAGTGTAACATAATGGCCTATTAAGGTCTCCCATTGCATTGGGTTTAGTGGCAGTATTGACTGTGAAGCCTCGTCTCAAAGTCAATTCATTAGGCTCTTAAATGGCATTGCTTGCCATTAACAACTATATAATGATGAAATTAATAAAACAATGGTGTTTTATCACCATTGTGGATTAAAAAAAAAGGGAGTTGTTAGTGCATTGGCACTGGGGAAATTTAAACTTTATTATGCACACTGATATGACAACGCTGACAATACAAGATTACAGAGCTAATATGTTATCCATATAAACAGAGGCCAGTGGGAAGGAAATGATATCTCTGTGAGTGTAAACCAGTCATCATAATAGCATGTGATGCCTATGATTCATGTATGTGGCAATTTTTCAATCAATCGCCACACGTGATTTGCTCTCCCCAAGCAAATTGTCGTCTATTTATAGTGTTAGTCAAACCGTGTTCGTGTCTGCAGAACACAGGGCGGTTAACCAGGCAAGCCTTGAAGTGGGTCAGTCACTCTGTTCTTGTGCACAGCCCTGAAAACAATGTAGCGCCATACTCCAAGCCCTGGAGATAATTGCGATGCAATGAAGTTATACATAAGATGACAGAAATGATGATGAATGGGTGGCTGCGCTAATAGAAAAGACTTCTCCGAGGGATATAGGAATGATTGACAGTGAGAAATAAAAGCTGGGACAATCAATGGCTATTGATTGATTTCACACCGACAGAGTTCAGAGAGCGAGGCAGTCAGCGCGTGAGGGAAAAAAGGGAAAGGAAGATTATCAAAAATGTGCTGTTATGCCATACTTAGAAGTTATAAATGGGGTTATGAATCATATCCTGTGATTCATTATTATTCTAGTACATAATAACGGATAGAAGAGGAAGTTTGAAACAAAAAGAAGAATGGGATCAGGCTCCTACTTAGAGGTATGTATTGGACCCACACCATACACACCGATAATCAGGGCTGGATGGATGGATAGATGGTAATCTTTGGTATAAGCGAGATTATCAGCTTGTTTACGCATGCTGTTGGAATAAGGAGATGGCGCCAGTTTTCTATTGAAATTAGTTTTTGTTTGTTTGTTCTTTTGTTTTTCATTCTTTGTCATGGATTCAGGATATTAGTCAGATGAACAGTATAGCACACTGCCTGCTGAGTTTCTGCTCCTTGCTGTGTTCTTCCCTTACAGCATGGCCAGGATAAAAACACACTGCAGAGCAGGGAGACGATTATGATGGCATACGCTGCATTACACACAGTGAATCCAGTTGGAGTCATATTGGCCCTTCAAAGAGATAAATGTATGCATATCAGCAAGGGGTCTGCCATTTGTAGTATCCATGTAACAGCATGACAGTGTGTTGTTTGGTTAGATACAGGATACTGGCTTGTGCGAAGAATCAAATCCGCAAGGAATCTACCTTGTCACATTATAGAGATCTCCTACAGTGTAACCTGCTCCCTCTTTCATTCACACTTCCCACACATTCACACATTTTCCAACCGCATTTCCTGTTGTTGAAAATACATTACTAACCGCCCTTTGCTGTCTGTTTTATTGTCGGATCTCCAGTCGATACCTCTGTGTTTAAATTGTAATTGTGGTATTGTGTGTGTGTAGTGTAGCTGCTGTAAGGTTGCAATTAACTTACTGAAAACTGGCAATACAGTACGTTCACCACTGCAACCTCGTCTAAATTGCACAATTAACTTGATAATGGCATGCTGCGACTGAATAGTTCAGGGCCAAACAGCCTGAGCAAAAGAAACGATAAGAAGCATATCCTTATCTTAAAGACTTTGCCTGACTGGATAAACACAAAGCACCCACAAGCAGAGTTCAATAATTAGATCAATTAAGCCAGTGGGTAATCAGATGCAAAAAGAGTCAACTCACAAAAGCTTTCTTTCAGGATGTGAAATGAAGGGGCCAAGTGAACCTGCAGCTCACATTGTGCTGAATGAAGGGCAGCTTAATATGGACTCATTTGTGGGTAACACACACACACACACACACACACACACACACACACACATATTGTTTCTGAACCTAGAAGGTGCTTAGTAGGAGACAGGCCCAATCTTGTTCGCCTGGTGAGAAAATCACAACTAAAAGCCTCAACAAGACATTAGACTTCCCTTCACTGATGATCACACCTTGAGCAAGTCAATCAACCCTTTCATTTACACCCATTTCCTGCTCTTATTAGGCAGAAAAAGCCATCGTCTATAATAACACAGCCCACAGTCTCCTCCCTTGTCTCTGTCTCTATCCATATTGGCTTCTATGTCTACATTTC
The DNA here is from genome assembly GCA_003416845.1 of Oplegnathus fasciatus. Classification (NCBI taxonomy): domain Eukaryota; kingdom Metazoa; phylum Chordata; class Actinopteri; order Centrarchiformes; family Oplegnathidae; genus Oplegnathus; species Oplegnathus fasciatus. The sequence continues at coordinate 487,879 of NTHP01000065.1, read as the reverse complement.
TATTTCCTTCCTCTCTCTCTCTCTCTCTCTAGTCACATTATATGGACATGTGGTCAGATTTTTAGCAGTACACAGACAGAAGTGCACCCAGGCCTCATTAAGGCATTTAAGAAAAAGAACACCTGTCTTTAAGCTGACATCAATCTGTCTCCTAAGAAGAGGGCTAAAGAAGAGATCATTACTGCTCAAGATGCTAACCTTACCAAGCCTATTTCTCATCTCCCCTTTCCCCTCACACTAAAACACTTTTCTTTTGGAGACAAGACGCTCAATACCACAAAGTGTGACTTATATAATATGCTCTGTTTGCTACAGCTGGATGTTATTCCTCGGCATCTTCCACTTACAGGCATTCTGTTGCCTTTTGATCTCTCTCAAGATGGAAAGAATACGCTGAACAGGATCTCTCCATGGTGCTGAACTATTTCCAGCTGAACAGCTGCCCTCAGGCCACGGCAACCAGAAATATGCGCCGACAGTATGAGGTAGTGCTATCCGTGCTGTACCAAAATTACATAGACACCAAGCGCTGGCACTGGCTGAACTCCCTTTTGAGTACCACTGTAGATGTTAGTAAAATGGCTCTGTTTATTCATTATTCTTTCATAGCCGAAATAAGACTATTGCAGCTGTTTTTTGAGTGTAGTCTGAAATCTGGAATCTCTATCTTTACCCTCATTTTGTCTATATTTCACTTTAGGCTGATAATGTGTGCTTCCCCCCATTGTCTATAAAACTAGAAATGGGCGCAGAGCTCATGTAGAGCTGCAGTTCACCCAAAAATGTAATTGTAAATGTATTCCAAGTGCATCTAGTAGAAACACTTTGAAAAACAAATGAAAGTCGTGTGTATGTGCATGTCTGTGGTCCAGCTGTGGCATCAACCAAGGTTATTCCGTCCTCAGAGCGCAGGTCAGAGCCACGTGTGTGAAAACTCTGAAAAGGCTAGAAGGCCACATCCTATTCATCATCTTCAATTCAAAATCTCCTATTCAAACACATGTGAAACACTGAGAGAACACTGCATGGGAACTTTATTTTACATTCATTGTCTTCTGTGCTCAAGTTTTGTAATGGAGAGATAGAACTAAATCACTGCCAGTCCTGGCAGCATGCAGAATTAATGCACACATAAAGTCACATTGCCTTTTTTTTTCCTTTGGTTCAGTTTACATACAGCTTTTGTATTTTTATATGAAGATGTGAGTCCAAGCTGGTGTCCATTTTTGTTTTTGTGCATGTAACTGTGTGTGCAGGAGGATATGAAAGAGAGAGAGGGAGAATATGCTGATTGCCTCATTGATTTCAGCGTGGGGTTAATGAGAGTTTATAAGAAAATATATCGACTAGAGTACATTTAGAGGTCAGTGTCAAGAAATAGAGATACAAACATTAACTTGACAACATTAAATGCACAAAATAAACTTATTTGCACATGCCCATACAGACACAAAACGTCCATGTATACAGGGAGATGTACACACTTGTTAGGCAGCCAAGCTGATCCGCATTCACAGCAGGAGACAAGTTACATTTTATACCCAATTAAGAGGACCAGTGCATATGAGTCCAAACCGGTGTCCATTTGTGTGTGTGTGTGTGCGTGCCTGCACATGTTTATATGTGTCTGTGAATGTGCAGCTAAGTGTGTGAGACTGGAAAGACAACTTCACAGCGGAGTGCTGCCAGGAATCTTCAAGCACAGTGTTTAATTACAAAACCGTTATAAAGTCTGCATGATCCATCCTGTCAGCCACCCTTCCGCCCTCTTTCATTTTAACCGAAGACATATTATTGCAATGTATGCTTCATTTCATAATTAGACCTTTCGCATAATAACACCATCTCTATCATTTTATATGGAAATGTCCTCAGAATAGACAGTCATCAATGTCTCTTGCTTTCATCCCTTTAACAACAATTGGAGCACTCAGAACCAAATTAACAGCTGAAATTAGCAGTGAAATAAATCCCTCTTGAAAGCATACTAAATGAATACAGACATAATTATGATCATGGAAAAATCCATAACATGAGTTGTTTTAAAAATGATTATTTACATATTACTATCAGATATCACATGACAGCTCTCTGGACTGACCAACAACAAGCCTCAGCTTTTTCAAAACATATTTAAATTCTCCTTGGTATTTGAAGTGCAAGGATTACAGAGTTGAGACTCAAACTGAGTTAAGCAGAGAAGCTGCACATGCTTAAATACTGGATTGCCTAATCTACTTTCACCAGCTCTAGACCATGCTCATAGGAATTGCCTGTGCTTCAGTGGCATGAGAAAAAGTTGCACTTGTTAAAAAGTGCTGTTAGAGAGAAACAGGATAAAACATAATTTCACACGTACCCTGAGTGTGAAGAATGAGAAGGGACATGCTGCATCAAATGACAAAGAAATATAATATCACAACATCTCAGAAATATATTTGAAACTCCTTAGTGGCAATAGATTATAGTTACACTTTGTAAGATTAGATCAAATGACTATGTATAATGTGAAAGAGGTTGCTTGCATTAACAATGCCACAGGAAACTATCACTCAACTCTATAGTTCCCCTCAGCTCTACAGAGCTTTCAAGCTCAATACTGTTTTGGTTCACTCTCAGCGCTCTCATACAGCTGTTTTTGGCTGCGCAGGCAGCTGTTTTCACAACCTGTCACACTACCCGCCCAGCACCAAAGAGCTCACTGACAAATTTGGCGACTAGCTGGTGGACATAGTGACACATTTAGCAGCTAAAGAGCCAGATATTTCCCTCAGGAGTTGGTGGAGACCAAAACAGGGTTAATTGGACTTACATTCCCAGGGTGGCAAAAATACGACAAATGAATGTTAATGGTGCTCAGTGTCCATAGGATTTGTGAAGTTTTCCGTATGAATTTAAAAAGGGTTAATATGTCAGTGTTGTGTTTACAGCTTGTTTCTGCAAGTGGTCTAATATTGTGCTATTGCAAGTTTAAAGGCAAATGTCCTTCATCAGGCAATAAAATTCTGTGCCAAAGCCCCTTGCTGAGAACACCATCTACATGACCTGCCAAGAACTGTGGATTAAAGGTCCACCAACTGTCTTTTAGGACGTATCAGTTACAGAATGTGGAATGTTGAAGAAGAGAGTGAGAGCAGATCAATGGGATTTCTGCAAATGACAGTGCAGAAAATCTCAGATTGAAGGGGGATAGTGGACGGTCAGATGAGAGAGAAAAAATAAGATACATACATATATACATTTTCTTCAGAATGCCTCATCTTTTCCTATGTCAGCTGATGCTATCCTATGTATCCCGCACAACGAATAACCACCAGAGAACAGGTCTGAACGTTGTGGCTGGCATCATTGCATTGTGATTTAGTGATGCTATTGTTGTAGAAAATGCTATGTGCAATCTGTGATTGATTTCTCCCTGTATGACTGCTGATACAGAGTCTAGGAAGAAGATTCTCTGTGCAGTCGTTAATAGGATTGTGTTATCAAGCTCCATTGTAGCTGGATTCAAAACACCTTGACATCATATCATCTACCTTCGGCCCTTTCGTCCATGGTAAAAATGGAACAGACATGAAAGAGGGGACAGAAATGCAAGATACATTGTTTTGTTTGTTGTTTTTATTTTGTTGCAAGATACAATTGTGGACACCTTTTAAAGAGTAACTTAATACCAGACTGAAAAGCAATGTTTTACTGCCCTCTCTTGTTGAAAGTTTCAAGTCTGTTGTACCTCTGACCACACCCAACAGCATTGGTCTTCATTGTGGTTACAAAATACATATTTACAAAGCGTTTGGACGAGTGGAGCCTTGACTTAAATGCAGCTTTTTGTCTTCATAAGCATTATACAACTTCTGCATTTTAACTGTTAGCTTGTTTTCATCCAGGGCATAAACCTCAAACACAGCAAAACAATGGCTGTCCCAAGGCCAATATGCTATGACTGTCGCCTTGAATTAAATTCCCTCCTTTGCCTGTCACACCTTCCTTTAGGGCGTCTGTTGTCAGGGCAGATTTTCATAGTATTAATTTCACTTGTCTTTTCCAGTTTTTCACAATGCCGAGAAACATAGCGTACTTCATACGCACAGCATATGAGCACGTGGATTCATTGATACAAAGAAACTCAATCACAAGCAAAGATACACACACACCAATAAGCATGTACATACTGTTTACTCCTGATGACAAGAATTCAAAACAGTATATGATCAGACTCAGCTGACTGGTTTTAGGCATGCTGCTCACGCTGGATCCACCAAAATATTGATTGATCCTTCAGCTCTGTTTGCGACTCTCTGGCTATGTTTGTTTTCATCTCTATCAGGGCCTATTAAGAAAAAAAGCTGGAGCTTCTCTGTGGTTTCTTCCCTTTAGAAGGCAGGGGAATATTGAAAGCAGCTCAGCACTCTGCCTGCTTTGAAATCCAGGAGGCAGGATGATTGGATAAGTATTCACTGCACATCGCTGTCCCTGAATGGCCTCGTCTACCTTCGGTCTCAGCACTCTGCGCTCACTCACTGATATCCATGCACATTCTCAGCGTCTCTAATGGATGCAATGGAGGAAGAGAGAGGAAGACAGAGAGGTTTGGTTGCTCATGTGGCTGAGGGTACATGTGTTGAACTTGGACCTAAATGAAATGTTAAATACTGCCATATGTTGCGTCCCACTGTCACACAGTGACATGATGGCACAAGAATTCCTGGGACAAATTCCAGCCCCCATTTTGCCTCTGTTCGCCTCTGTTCTCCTGGCTTCTCTCGTACCCATTGCACCACCTTTCACATTGTCCAAATGGGCACCAATTTAACCACTGCACAATGCAGCAGGGAATTAAATTCTGAAGCCCACTGTTGTCAGTAATCACCATAATAAATTCACAGAATCCAATTAAATCTACAGTATGCCTCCCATCGGTGTGTGAATGGTTGTGGAGGAACAGACGGGCCTTAGCTTCAGGTACACAGAATTGGTGAAAGGTTTCTCGTAGCTGACAAACAAAATGCATGAGAATTATAGGAGGCAGGAAAGGAGAAAATCACACAAAGAATAAAGGATAAGTGTGAGTATGTGTGTGTTTGCGGGGGCGTGTGACTGTGTGAGAGAGAGAGAAGAAGTAGGGGGCCATATGGACTGTGACTTCCATGCAGCCCAGCAGGAGGTGTCCATGGAGCTGTCTAGCAGTGCGTTAATCTGGCATGTTTTAATGGCAAATGCAGGCAACAGCCAACAGCTCCGCACTCCCACAGCAATTCCACAAGTGCAGGCCTCTCCAGCAGCCAAATGGACCATGGCTATAAGCTAGAGGAGCCTCTGTGTTTGTGTGTGTGTGTGTGTGTGTGTGTGTGTGTGTGTGCATGTATTTCTATACTTATAAGCACCTCATGTCCCCCACAAAATAAAAAGGCGAGGAGAATCATCCGCAGTGAGGTCATTTTGTAAATCCCTGCAAAAGCCTCTCTCTTTCATGGGGCTACTTTTCAGGCCAGGATTTGTTGTTATTCTCATGGTTAGAATTTATGGTTATAGTTAGAATAATCATTAGGTCAGCTATGGCTGCTCCTCAGTACCAAGTGACAATAAAACAAACAACACTGGAACCAGATAGTGCTGTGTGCTCAGTGCCCTTGCAACTTTACTGAGTAGCTACAAAATTAAAGGACAGGATAAATGTAATAAAGTCAGTAACAAACTATTTGATACAACTGAATAAAATGATAATACACTCCAAATAAGGGTATCTTAAAAACTACTCTGAAAGAGGTTTTATCTATATACTGGGTTTATTGCTAGAACAGATTAATATCCTTGCTCAAAACAAGTGTTTCCTGAGTAAGCCTAGGCAATTTGAATGCCTATTACACAAGGTCATTCATTATGCTATAATAGAGAACCAGAGAAGAAGTTCCTTCTCCTCTTGTTTATTTTCATTTACATAACAATTTCGCAGTCATCTTTTAGTGTTAAACCATGAATTTTGTGGACCCTATTAATTTGTGTCCCTCTACTATAGTTAAGTTTAGGATTAGGATTTATGGTAAAATATAAAAAGAGGGATAAGGGTAGGATTAGGGTTTATGGAATGAATGCAGGTCTAACATACAGAAATACAAAACTGTGTATGTACATAAGTGTGTACTGTCTTCTCTGTCTACATTGCCAACTGTGTGTGCGCCTGCTTGTACTTTGCAAGTGTTTGTGAGGGAGAGCAAATGAGAAAAGCCACTTAAACGAATAGGCAACACACACAGATACTTACATTATCAGCACAATGACATTTTCACACACACACAATAACCAGTACAAACAACTACACAGAGGGACAAATACACGCCAGACTTTAAATGCTCAACAGTTCCCTTTCAAGCTAACCTGCTGAAGTAATCAGAACTATACAATAAATACCATTAGGAATGCACAAGAATGGTACAAAGCAAAAACATTTTTCAATTAGCTATCTTATCACCCCTCTGGGGTGTGGGGCCACTGCAGAGCAGAGACAATGGACACACAATGCATTTCCCTTCACAGCAGTCTGCCTCCACAGACCATACCTTCTCTAAACAACAGGCTGGCTCTGTGGATGTAAAACATTCTCTAATTAGTGTTTTCCCCTTATTTCCCTGTGTTCATTGATTGGCCATTGTGCTAAACACAATGGTGGAAATTATACATTTTGTGTCTGTAGTCAGTGTCAAATTGCTTCCATAAATTTGTGTGTCAATTCAGACTTAATTAAGATTACCCTGAATCAAGCTTGTATTTCCTAAAAATGGTGGCCAGTGTGTGAATATGTGACTACAGTATACACACAAATGTAAATTCACATTTTTTTAATCATATTTTCATATTCTTCTCATTTTTCTCACCCAGTATGTTTACTTTTTCGTTGTTTACATTTTACATTTCTTAATGTATTTCATACTGCATACGGTATATTTGGCACCTTACTCTATGCTTCATAACAATTATGCTACCACTGCATTCTTTTTCTCATTTTTTTTAGCCATGCTCTAGGGATGGCAACATGGTTATGTCGGTCTGTTGGTCAGTCTATCAGTTGGTCAATCAGTATGTCAGTCCACCAGCTTGGTCCAGATTGAAATATCTCAAGAACTATGAATTGATATGAAAATTGGGTTTTAGTGACATGTCTTGACAACTTTTGGATGGATTGCTGTGAAATTTGCTAGCGTGACTACAAATGACTTTGGTGGTGCCTTTTCCTGTAACATCACCAGCAGGTCTACTGGATGGATTGCAAAATCTTGTACAGACATGCATGGTTCCCATATGATGTAACCTTATGACTTAGGTGATCCCCTGAATTTTCCTCTAGCCCAACCATGTGACAGCCCTCTTAACTTCCTGTTTGGGCTGTCCTTCCCCTTTAGGAGGGAAACAGGAAGTGCATCACTGATTTTCACCTTTGCCTGCTCTCTCTCTCTCTCTCCCTGGGTGTATGGTTTGTTGTTTGGGTTAGGTTTTTCCTTATGTTTATTTTCATACATTTCACTGTACATTCATTCAACACTCAAAACACTACTGATGTTACTGATTTATATACTTTATATTGCCATTGGTTAATTTATATTTTGTTAAATAAATCATTAGTTAAAAGTCATGTGTTGTCCTCTCCTCTTTGTTCTCCCCTTGAGCCAGGCTGTGACAGTGTATTCGGTCTTGAAATAGCAAAAATGCTCTTTCAATAGAACCACAACATCACGTCAGTGGTGTCAGGCTCAGAGGGCTCCAAAAGAAAGGCATAGTCTAAGCAGATGGCCGAAACACCTTCTGTCTCATTAGGTGAAGTGGCATCTCCACGGTGATAAATGCCACAATGAGATGATAAACTGAATTTGAAACTTTACACAATCCCACACCTCATCTAGGAATCTATGTAAATGGATAATTACAGTGGAGTGAAATATTTGGATATTTTGACCACACTATCTGTTGGGGGCTTTACTCTCATGATCACCTTTTCAGGGGTCAGTCCTTCCAAACGTTAACTCTAAGGACTCTGCCACTGTCAGCTCATTACGAAACAAGCATAAGATAGTTTGGTTTTCTTATATCATCTATCTAATCTAAACCACTTTGTCTACACCCAATCTATGCATATCAACCTTTGCTAAAAACATAAAAATCTGTCACCAAAAGGGTGCAGTTTCAGTACTTCAAGACTGCTTTGATTCATTGGAACATGTTCAAGCAGGCTGCAGATGTGTGAGTTACACAGACCTAGAGGAATATGCATCATCTGCCACTGGCTACATCTGCAAGTACGTGGATAATGTTGTGATCACAAAAATGACACCACCCAACCAAAGGCCCTGGCTGGATGCCAAAAGTCTGTTCCCTGCTCAAAACCTGGGGTGGGGACAACCTTTCCAGCTGCATCAAGAGAACTAAAGGCCTCCTTAATATTCAAAATTGAGGAAATCTTCACCAAAGAAGACATTTGTGGCAGGGCATTCAAAGCCTGGCTGGCTACAGGGGTAAAGAATTTTCTCCCATCATCCAAAACAAGTTCTACCTCTAGTTTGAATCATCTAACAACATGCAAATTGTGACAGCCTCACCTCCAGGTAAGTAAGAGCTGTTTATAACTGCAGACAAGGTGAGAAAAACTCTGCAGAGGGTGAACCTTTGTAATGTGACCGGTTCAGACAGCACCACACAAAATGTGTGCACTCTCTGTGGAAGAGAAGTAGAGGCCGTGTGCAGCTTCAAATTCCTGAGTATAGACATAACAGACAACCTCTGTAGGTCCAGTATGTCTTCTAAAAGTGACGAAAGGATCATTAATGCATCTGCTTCCTGAGGAGACTAAAGAAAGCTGATTTGTACTACATTAATGATCATGACCAGGTTTCACAGTGGTTGCTAGGAGTTGTTCTTCAAGAAAAAAGAAAAACAAGGATTCATGCCAATTTAAGTGTTGTTATTTCTGTTGCAGAAATAGCCTGTACAACTACATTAATTTAACTTGTCGCAATATTCATGGCAATTTTTCTGTTGCCACTTTTCTTGTTCAGGTACAAGGAAATGACATCCCCTTTCTTTGTCCCACACCACAGCACTTATTACAGTAGTTCTGTTGTTTTTCCAACTGGAGAACCAGCCAGTCAAAGAACATAAAACAAGACCTATGAAAAAATTTAATGCACTTCAGAGGTCTGGAACCAGGCAAAATCAAGCCTGGAAAGATTTCCAACTTCACATTGTTTTGAAATTTTATATTGTTTGCAGTAACAAGATTTATCCAGAAACACTCACTGGCAAACACCTTAACATATGCCCATGCTCCAACCCTCATCAGATAACATCAATATCACTTTTGGTCTTGGAAGGATCCTTACCTCAGTTTTGTCTTATGACCTTTGGGAATGTTGCAGGCAGCACATCCCAACTAATAATGGGCAGTAATGCAGTTTTAATTGCATATTGATTGAAATGTCTGCACTTCATTAGCACAAAACAATGATGTAACTTTGACAAAAAATAGGAAGACAAGATGTTGACTGAAATGACTATCGCGAGGAAGTCTGCAAGTTGATTTTAATTCTGCAAAGAACAGGAGGGAAACCAGTGGCAGCCTGATAGGAATAGCCCATTCAACAACATAAAGCACATCGCTATGCTTTGAAAAGTGGTGGGCAGTAATGCAAGGTATACATGATTTGTTTTAAATTGGCTAAAATATACAATAACAAAAAAACGGTATATTACATTTAGTCTTGCAAAAGTTGTCCAACTTCCAGAATTTGTCATCATATTGACTGAAAATTGACATAATTGTTACATTATAAATATATGTTTTAACCTCCTAGCTGGCTCTAAAATATATGCATAAACAAAAAAGCTTCCTTGATAGGGTGTGGTGTGATTTTGTTGTGTCCTTTTTTGGACTGAACAGGGTAATGATTTTGATATTTTTTAAATATCTATCTAAGCAGCCATCAGTGAAAGTTTGAAAAGAATATTGAGAGCACTACTTATCTGTGTAATCAGTAATAATTTAGAGACTGGCTTAGAGTTGAGAGCAGAGAAAGCACTTGAATATATTTATGACATCCTGAGTTAGATGTCACCACAAATGACAGTATTTAATATTTAATGTAATGACATAATCATTAGAGAAATGCTGTGTCTCCCTTACCCTTTTATCTGCTCAAATATTTTGCTGGATTATCTAAATGACAATAGTAGTTGAGTAACTTTTCTTGATTCTGAATCCTTTAAATGGGCTTTCATCTTTATGGATGATCAAAGGTTCAAACTATGCATTGCTTATTCATTCTCTACAATTGTAATGCCAGAGAGAGATGTTGTTTCCAGGTGAAATGAATGATTTGTTTCTAGTTTTTACTTTATATAAACCTTCATAAGAACAAATGAATTCACAGACTACTTTTTCATATGTTCTGCGGTTGTGAGCCCTCCCTGTGGAACGTTGTGCTTGCATTTGGATTTGAAAAATGAAAGCCTTAAGATGGCTTTGGTCATAAAAATGGTTCATCAAAATTCCACTCCCCCTACTCAACTGGATAATGGAGAAGAAGCAAAACACAGGAAAGCTAAATGATACAAAGAACAAAGGACAGATGGAAAGTGGTAGAGACATGCAGGAAATATATGTGGAGAGCAAGTAAAAGAGCTTACACTGGAGACGTGATAGCATTGCTAGAAAGAATAGAACAAAAGCTCTGAAGAAGACATCTCTCAGTAGTTCTATATTTTTGATTTATATTATTTTTATAGAAAACATATACAAAAATCATATTTATTTCAGAAAACGTTAAATGTGACTTGACATGCTGTAGACTGGAACTCTGGAACACTATTCTTCCAGTAGATATTTCTTCATTTGGTGTTTTGATGATGGTGGCTGCATGTGCTGTCTTAACGTGTCAGTCCAAATTCTCCCATAGGTGTTCAATTGGTGTTTCACATCATTTTCATACCCATCAAACCATTCAGTGATCACTGAGCGGTCAGCTACATTTTGAAACAGAAGTTCTACAGCATGACAAATACATTATTAGTAGGAGGGACACAGTGTCATCGAAAACAGATGCTCCTCTCATCCTATAAAAGTAGCAGACAGGTTGGTAAAGCTTTAAATTACAGCCCACAAACTACAGTATAATTATTTAGGACATAGCACACATCCTTTCATATCATCAGATTATAAGTTAAGTAGAACACAGACTTTCACTCAGAAACCAACTTTATTTAGGTTTACTGAACAACATATAGTATATAGAATAGTGTAGCAAGCTAGTCAACACACACAAATCACATGGCCATTTTATATTTATTCATCTTTTTTTTTCAAGCATGCATGAGTTATGCCAGCTTATATAATGGCTGTTTTTAGTGACAGTACACTACTATCAGGACAAAGCATTAGAAACATGGAGGTAGGCTCGCTTAATATTGTGTAAGTCTGGATTACACAGGTTGTAACATAAAGCAGTCCTTTGTTTACCCTTTTTTCAAGGTACATACAATAAATACTGTGTGTGTGGGCAGTGACATACAGCATTATTTATGTATATTGCACAGTACAGTCTGTTATCATAATGAATTCTATAAAACACAGAACAAACTATTTCCATCTCAAAGTTGAACTGAAAGGATAAAAAATAGCAAAAAATAACACAGCCTTAAGGTTATGGGTTAATTCCTGCACACACCTCTCCAAATCACTCCAAATGTAGTGTACATTCATGGCAGAAATTCACTAGCATGGTACTATTCTGGTCACTAGTAGCAACGAAGCTAGCTTCCTCATACCCAGAATGCAACAGGCATTGTGGCTCTCCCTCACACCTGCCGTATATCAGGTAATGGTATTTTGAGTGGTATTTTTACGACTAGACATATTTTATTGGTACCATGTATGTACAAAAAATTTCATTCCAATTTCCAGGCTGTAATCTAAAGCACCACTGACATTTTCAAATGAAGTGTACAGGCCCACTTCCCTTAAGATACTGTACAATTTGTCCATGAGGCACTGGGGCCCAAAGCACAAATGAAAATGACTGCAAAAACATGAAAATACTGTTCATAACTGTAAGTATGCTTCCAAGGGCAGATGATGCTCCCTTTAACACTGAATTCCCATTTCAGCAGATAATCTCTTTCCTGTCATTATGTTTCTGGTGCGTCATGATACACACAAAGTTGGTGCTATTAGTCTGCAACGACAATGACTTTCAGTACAATAAAAAGCATTTCCATCATTTTTATTTTTTCAATATTTATTTTAGTAAGGTCATTCAATTACTGACGCTCATCACATTAAGAAAGGCCTACATTATAGTGTAGAATAGAGTATAGAGTTAATTCGAGAGTTCAAGAGTCACCATTATGAATCAGCCTCTGTCCAGCTTTTACAGTAAGGTAATTATTTTCACAATTCTTAAACAAACTGTTCTTGGCTGTATATATAAACATTCATTCACAGTGCAAAGAGACCTACAGTATATACAAACCTGTTTGTCAGAATATTATGGGATCAGGTCAAATTGTGTTTTTTTAATGTGTATTTACAACAAAATGATACTGGAACCAGCTGAAAACCTCAAGTTCTATGTAACTGTATTGACTGCCATCCATCTTACAAGGACTGAGTGTATCTTGTCTTTCATACTCAATGTTTCTTATGTAATGTCTTGCACTACTATCTGAATTAAGATTTAATTAGAATTAAGAGTTTTTAAGATCTTGTACTTGCTGCTCATATAATCTAGAATCAAAGACCATTACCATTACAAAGCTACTTGCTGTCTTCAGTTTGAATTATTTCATTAAATAAGACTTTCATTAGACTCAATAAATGAATGTTTATCAGTGTGGGTGGTGTTTGCTCTAGTACAGTAATTCAACAAAGGCACAATCATCATCTGTCATTCTGTGTATGTAGCCTACGCTTTGTAGCCAATGGGCTCGTCAGCCTGTAGACATAGTTTCACTCAACTGCCTGTGGCACATTATGTTAATTATGCACTAATAAAAATAGACCTGTTAGGTCAAGTCCTTTGCTTTAAGCATAGGTCACAAGCTAATTTTCAAAAAGCTACTCACAGCAGTCAAGCAATGAACACACGTATTCATAGCAGGATTTTTCATTAAGATGGCTCTAGAGTAATAATGCATTTGTCACATAGTATATTGCCACAAGTATAATTTGTTTGGTTAGTGACTATATGGCCAATCTAATTTTAAGATAAGCTGTAGTGCATATTACAATTGAATTGAAAAAACAACCCCAATATAAAACCACATGTATACAGGTCATGTATACATGTAAACATATTATATATATATATATACATATTACATATTAAATTATTATATATTATACATATAACATTGTATACATATATATGTAATATATACATATTACATAAACCTGTTATAAACTATACATCTAAATATACATATTACATTGGCCATGACTGTAAGTCACATGTAAATAGTCTTTTCAATTAAAATGTTCATCCACATACTGTGTGTGAAACAGCAGGTGATGTGAATCTGCATTTGCATGCAGAGCTCTACACTGATGAGTGCTAAAACTCATTAAAGTTATCACTATTTGTCAGACACCACTGCATTTGCTGTGGTTTTACTGGGTTTACTGTAATGTACCATTTAGGTCCAGTTGTATGATGTGTGGAGACTTCCACAGCTTCTCACTGTACTCAACACCCAGCTGGGAGGTTTAAATTCAGGGCAGCAAGTGGACTGAACTTATCGACAAAATACATAGTTTTTCATTGCCTACCAAAATAACACACTTTTATGTTCATATTTTCTGATACTGTATGACAGCCCTATTGGTAGGATGACACTGTTTGTCAGTTCCTGCCAAAACGCTTACAAATGACCCCTTACAAATGAATCACGAGCAATTTCTGACCTTCCACTGCAATGGTTTGTGATTTGGGGCTATGTATATAAAATTGACTTGGTTAGATTTAGGCACAAAAACTGCATTAGTTAAGGCTAGGGAAAGATCATGGTCATTGTTGACAGAAGACACTGTCCTCCCAGAGCAATGGCAACAGCAGTCATTTCAGCCAGTGCCCCAAAACTACATATGTTTACATTCATATGACAAAGGCCTCTAGCAGCAGTAGACATTATTCAAGAGCGGCAAAGTCAGCGTAGTGAGGAGGTCCAGGTGATGTTGTCCTGCTGATAGGGGCATCAGATAAGACAATGTTCTTCTGTGTTCTTCTATGTGTTCTAGAGGGGATGGACAAACAACATATTTTGCTATTTAATTTGGAGGACTTGTTGCTAAGGATAGATGGGGTCATATGTTGTACAGCTTGTAAAGCCCTTTGAGGCAAATTTGTGACTTATGACTTGGGGGTATATAAATAAGGCAGCATGGTGGGGCAGTGGTTAGCACTGTTGTCTCACAACAAGAGGGTTCTGGGTTTGAACCCACCAGCCCTTCTGTGTGGAGTCTACATGTCCCATAGTCCAAAGACACGCAGGCTAGGTTAATTGGCGACTCTAAATTGCCTGTATGTGTGAATGGTTGTTTGTCTCTATGGGTGGGTTTCCATCCACACGTTACACGCATCTTGAAACACTGCAAAAAAGCTTTTACGCTTGGCTGTGGTGGAAAAGCAAAATGCAACAAAGTGCAATGGAAAAAGACTTTGTGAATAAATCATGACGTATGAGAAGCATGTGACTTAAACGTCCACTGAAGCTTCCGCTCTGCTGGAGAAATGAAAAATAGCAGCAGACTAAAACGTCAGATCTGTGTGAAGCGATGAGGAGGCTGTAGCCTTCCTCAAAATATTACATTAAACAAACATAAATGTCATTTTTCCATCACGTTTTCTACATTGTTTATCAAAGTTTGACGTTTGACTGGCGCTCATTTAATTACATCATCTGGTTGCACCCTCTACTGGCGCCACCTACTGTTTATCTTGATTGATATTAGGAGTTGGTTCAACTCCTAATAATCGCATAACAGTGGTGGATGGAGACAAGCATTCATTCGCATTTTATTTTGACGATTTTCTCGAAATTTGTTTAAAATTTGCAATACATTTGGATGGAAACCTGGCTTATGTGTCAACCCTGTGATTGACTGGCAACCTGTCCAGGGTGTACCCCACCTACCTCAGTGGTAAGGATAAGCGGCATAGATAATGGATGGTATATCAGTAGAATTTGTTGGACTTGACCAAGGTTTGTTTAGAATTAGGCACAAAAACTGCTTGGTTAAAGTTACGGTTATGATCATGGTTAAAAAAAATATGTCCAGGCTTTCTGATGGCTGAGTGATTAACTCATTAATCTACCCCAACCACTTCCCTACAGTGTTTTGTGGCTCTATAACAACATCACGATACTTCTGCTGTCATAACTCACTTGACCCCTACTTGTCCATGTCAGGCAAATGTAACTTTGGATATTTTAAGCATCTGAACAAATAATTAATCCTTTTTCCTCTGAGAACTGTCTCCATGAGGATGTTCACTCTATATGTATAGTTTGCTCATTTCTTTGGGGGTTTTTTTTCATCTCTGCACCCAATGGAAGCAGGCAGACTTAGATTCTCTGGTCTGGTTGCCATTTATACATATTTAGGAGAGACTGTGATACTTTACTAATTATTTTTTACATTTAATTTTATCTCATTCCCAACTAAATCATATTCATATTGAGCAAAAAAAACTTAATCCAAAACAGCTGCCATATTACTTCAGCTTTAAAATTTGAAGCACAGACTAGTGACAGCCCAAAGAGTGGTGTGTTTGTCCAGTAAGGTGTCTGAAGGGATGATGTGGTGATTGATTATCGATGATAGATGACTAATTGATTGCAGCCTACTTGAAAGGACATCAGTCATAAGCAAATGTCTATTGAGCCATACAATACCACATGGACCAAAACAATCTTTTGTTTTTAATTACTTTTGTTTGTCACTGTGTGTTTGTCTGCGTGGCACTTTCTTAAGTAAAACACTTGATGATAAAATACAGTCATTTACTTTACGAGTCTCATTTACAAATACTGTCGATAAAAAGCTTAGTTGAAGCTGGCGGTAGTTTTGTCTTTATTCCCAGAATAAAACATTTTAATTATTTGTATCACTAATTTCATGTGGAGTGTCAACTGACCAATAGCAGTGTATTCACTGAAAACCTTTCACAAATACTAGAAGACGAGATCATATCAGCTCTGTTTTAGCCTCTCTTCACTGGTTACCAGTAAGTTTTAGAATTGATCTGACCTTTAAAGCACTTCATGGTTTAGTTCTCAGTTATATTGCTGAATTGATGCTCCCCTATGAGCCAGAGTGCAGCCTCAGATCCTCAGGCAGGGCTCTGCTGGCTGGTCCTGAGTCCCGTATCAAGACTAAAAGTGACCAAGCTTTTGCAGTCTGGGCCCCTGAGCTCGGGAACTCCCTGCCTGAGGATCTGAGGCCTGCAGAATCTTTAAATCTTTAAAACACTTCTCAAAACTAATCTTTTTTTAAAACGCCTTTTATTAATGCTATCACCACTTTGTTTTATTTCCAACATGTCTTATCTGTTTTTTTCATGAAAACAAAAATTCAACTGAAATGAAGATCGAAGGTACCTGTATGGAAGAGTGATGAAAGCAGGTTTATTCACCTAAAAATGAGAATTTGGGGGGACAAAAATTCACAAACTATAATCAATAATTGACTAACCATGACTAATTCATGGACAGTACTCAGAATGGCAATACAAGTGGGATGTTCTCTTGAAAACTGTCATTGATTTCTTCTGCTTCAGTCAAATTGTGGAGCAAATGTGCACACACCCATACACACACACACACACACACACACACACACACACATACACACACACATTACTCACTACGAAAAATTTGAAGTCTCTTCAAATAGGAAATATAAGGAAATATAAATCATAATGATAAAACAGCTATTTTTCCATTTTTCACAAGAGGATAAAACTTGTTTTTGGATAGATTTGTGGAAACAGCATCTAAGCGTCAAGCCTCTTGGTTGCATCAGTTGAGTGACAACCCAGAGACTGCGTTGCTAGGAGGCTGTCAACCACCATGGTGTATACTACTGACTGGAGAATGTCATGCTGTATAAAATAGCCTACAAACGTTTTTCCCCTCATTATATTAACATAGCTTTAATGGTTACCTATCAGCCATTAAGCCATTAAACC
The DNA here is from genome assembly GCA_003416845.1 of Oplegnathus fasciatus. Lineage (NCBI taxonomy): Eukaryota > Metazoa > Chordata > Actinopteri > Centrarchiformes > Oplegnathidae > Oplegnathus > Oplegnathus fasciatus. The sequence goes on along the minus strand of NTHP01000065.1, from coordinate 470,651 downwards.
ATTATTAGCCATTTGAGCTTTCTGTCCCTATACAACATTCAACATTCGGGAAGACCCTGTAGTGCCGTTAAGTCTGTATTTAACTCAGAAATTGAAAGCACTTATTCCCACTGCACAATACCTTTCACACATGCTACTGTATTTCAACCCCTGCTGGGTGCCGTTAGCAGTCCCACACCCCCAGTGCTGTGTTCACCTTCCATTATAGAAATGAGAGTGTCTGGCTGGCGTTAGCTGTCTTTATTTCATGGGTCCAGATGTGGTGATGGCAAATAACTCTCTGCAATGGGCTGTCCTGTGACTTCGGCACTAGATACATTACTCCATGATCTGAATGACAGAAAGTCCCCTAGCCTGAGGAAACTTCTTGGAGGACATCTGATTTACCCGGATGGGCTCTTTTTTTTGTCCATTAATCATTAAAAATGGTAATGCAAAAGAATGGATGGAAATATCGTCAATATTTGACAGGTGGGGTGTAACACGACAGTAAAAGAATAATACAAATATACCTCAAGCACCTGAGGGTGGGGGTTGCTGCAGTATCCTCTACTCCTAACTGTCTGTTAGTCTGTGAGAGTGGAAATCTTATAAAACAAACTATTTTTAGTACCCGTCCAAGTTGCACCAAACAAATTACAGGTCATTACAATTTTGACCAAGTAAGTACATGAGTCAAAATCAACACCAAATATACAGTATATTTATATTTCTTAGCAAAAATGTATTTGAGTTTCACTTGGATTCAAGTGTGAAAATAAATTAAACTTAAAATTAAACACAAATTTAAAAATTAAATCAAAATTAAAAAATAATTCCTAATTGTGTTAACATAAAATCACAGTGAATACAATGAATATGTTTCACAGAGCCACAAATGAAATAGTCAGTCATTAAGTCAGTAAAAACTGAGTAAATAAATACAATCATTCACTGAGTTTCAGGTTTGACTTGCAGCTAATGACGCATGAAAACACAAAAAACCCATACATTAATGTTCAACAGCTGAAAATAAATGTTATGTTCAACTTGTCCTCTGCCTCATGCACTCCCCCCCTCTCCCACTTTAGCAAATGTATACGTTTGTTTTAGTATAGCTAATAACACATTTTGGTCGCTATAGAGAGAAAAAATATGCAAGAAATGAATTTGCGTACATTCTACTGTTGAACACAAATGCATGCATGTTCACAGCTTTCTCTTAAAACTGTTTACTCTGAGAAATTACAGACTGCAGGTTAGCTCAAATCTTTCTTCAGACCAGCGCTGCTGCTGTCAGAATTCCAATGAGGCCATTACCGTCTTCACCCATCCTGTCCTCCTCATATGCATATGATTTCTTTTCTTACTTTCTTTTTTCTTCTCTTTTCTCCTTCTCTTTGTCCTCTCCCATATGCTGTCCCTTTCATTCCCTCATGTCCTAATGTCTGCACCCTTTTTTTTCTCTCTCATTGTTTCCCACTGTAGTCTCTTTTCTTCAGTCTCACATCCTGTCCTTAACCTCTCTTCTCTTCCCCCCTTCTCTACTTTCACCGTGTCCTCACAACCCTCCGATGTCTATCAAAGTTGGGATAATGAGAGGTAATATTTCCAGTGCATACACTCATTCAAACCTTTCATGCACTGTATTCCCATGGTTTCCTTGGCAGCGAGTCAGCATCTGGCTCTCTGGGGTTGGGAACTACCATGCTGGCTTTGAAGGTAATGGCAGGTTACAGCATGACTATTTAAGACTTTTTTAAATTTCCCCAAAGGCGCATAAACAGGTTGGTAAATATACATATTTACTGCATGGGTGTTGTGTTTTGGTAATGATACACATCATCCTCTGAAACAGTGCAGACTGATTCTCATTGTGCTGTAAGAGTACTTTCATTTAATATTGTTATTCTTAATAGTTTCATAATTGCTTGCAAACATGAAATGGCAAAATTGTTCCAGGAGGATCTGTGGAGCCATTCTGACTCACACTCTCACTTCCTACTCTCCTCCTCTTTCTCTTTTACTATTCTGTCCCAACATTCGCAGTGTTATCCACTTTGCTCTCCTCCTCTCCCTCTCAACCTCCCTCTCCATGCCCTCCATTTCCTCCTCTATCCACCTCTTTCACTTATCCTCCACCTTGTCCCCCTCGCCACTGTGCTTCCTCCTCCTGCCCTTCCTGCTGTACACCTTGTTGAAATATGAGTTCATAGATGAATTTCATGACGAGTTGTGGCACCTTGGTGCAGAGACGAGGCTAATGAGAGGCAATTACCAAGATGCAGAACTCACTAATGGACTTTTACCATCGTTTGTCTCCAGCTGATCTCGCAGGGAGGGGAGTGAGAATGGGAGCACAAAGAAGGTGAGTCGCAGGTGAACATTTGAGTGTGTTCCTCAAGTTAGAATGTCAAGTGTTTTCCTTAAAAGACACAGAAAAAGCGAAATGTCGAGCTACAATTGAACACAATTTGAGGCAACAGTGCCAATGATATTCCCTGGCCATTCAGAAAGCCATCTCAAACTGGGAAGGGCAAAAACAACGCCGCAGAATGGAGCCAAGGCATTACACTATTACTGGCAATAACAGTTAGCAGCAATAGCTTAAAATGTATGGCTCAAGGCCTGGGTGTAGTTAACCTTGCAATGGCCAGTGAACAGCAGTTAGAAACAGCAATTACAGTTTGGATAACCTTTGAAATTACAGGCTTATAATTACGCAGCATGATTGCTATGATAAGTTAATAAAATAGATTTATTTAAATGTTATGGGATTGGAGAGACTGGCAATTACTGATTAACCAAGTCAAGTTTATAGTACAACATAGCCAAATATCACATGTTTCACATGTCTCATTAGGCTTTCTAGACCCACATCACTAATGGCTTCCAACTTGCCCAAATTCGGGGAAAAAAACAACCTCAAAACAAGCTCTGTGGGGTGAAGTAGGACTGTAGGTGTGGGAATAGTCAATAACAAACATGAAAAGAAAGCTGGAACAATTAATGGTTATACAAACGGTAGGAGCATTCCAACTGAAGTCCAACAGTAGGGTTATATTAAGTCCAAAATTGATATAGCATTTGTGATTGGTCTCATAATGGCATTTAACATTAAAATCCTTGAGCACTGAATTCACCTGTTTGCAGATAAGGCAGATCACTTTATCTGTCCCCCGTGGTCCGACAAAGTAAGAGTTGATCCATTTTTCCTGAAACCTCCTTTTCTCCTCAACAATACAGCGGTTTTTTCGGGGTGGCTTTTCCATCTCACTTTCACATTAAACTGCTGAGTTGTCCACCGAAATTACTAACTTTAGCTAAGTAGTATTGATGACAGAACGTAATTCCCGCAACACTTGCGAGGTGCCAGTAGTTGCCATGCAACCAGTAGCTTTCTACAAGCCATGCTAACAGTAGCTACACACCAAAGATGGCTACTGTTGGAGCTCTAGAAAGTGTTTTGAACAACTTAACATTTGAAGATTTCAAAGGAGCCAGCTTCTTTAATAACAGCTGGGTGCTGGGGTAGGAGGGGTAGGCGCAGTAGGAAGGCTCTATTTCTTGAGGATTTTGTCTGAGTTCTTGTTAATGAGGAGGCCTCCCTACTGATACATTAAAGCATGCAAGGGAAGGTTTAATAAGTATGTCTGACCAAGATCCTTCAATATTTCATACATTAAGATAGCATTTCCGATGCATGGTTAGACAGTCCAAGATTCTTCTGGATGTCCTAGCTCCTTACCCTATCAATAAAGGTGAGCATGTCATCATTGTCAGCAAAATTCAAGACACGTAGTCAGCCTGTTGCTCCACTTGACTAACCTTATGACTCTACAAATCATCCTACAGAGGATGTCCAAATATCAACAGTAATTTTTCTTACCTGCCGGCTGGAGCCTTTATGAGCCGAGTATCCATGCTCTCTGAATGTCTGTGTGGGTGTCCTGCAGGTGCTCAGTTTTCCTCCCACAGTCCTAAGACATTAAGGTTATGTGAATTGGTGACTCTTTATTACCCGCAGGTGTGAGTGTGAGTGTCTCCACAAATGAAAGCTGACTAAAGGAATTTATATTAAATGCAGCACAGATTTTGAGTCAAAATACTGCTGTTGGCCTGTACATCTTCCTCACAGTAACAAACTGTAGCGGTTTTAGCCAATAAAGAGGAACTGTATGTCACCACTTTGGTTTCAAAATGCCACCATTGGACAGTATATGGCTGATATGACTGAGGAGCCTGTAGGACTTTGTTTTAACCTGTAATAATGATTTTTTGGTCACTCTGGGACAACAGAAACAAGCTGGGAACACAGAGCGCTGACTTGTAGTAGGGCGAACATGTTAGCAAGCATCTGCCTATTTACACATCTAGCAGACACAGAGCAACATCATCAGTGAAGGTGAGGGTGAGGGGCAGGTTATCAAGTGACGTCAGTGCACATCCACTACTACTGTGTTTCAATTATAAGGCCTCCTGGTTCCACATTGATGGAGGAGCAGAACATGCTTATTTCCACTCACTCTCACACACATAAAGCACAGGGCCAGCCTTGAGAGAGCCGCAGTGACTTCATCACTCCCTGTCAAGCATATTGACTGGCAAACTTCTCGAAGGGACCTCCGTGAAAAATGGATAGCTGTGTTGTTCTTCTCAGCCTGTCCTGGCATTGTTATACTAGGTACATTAAGTGAGTCAACAGGCAGTGGAAAATCACTCATGCACAAACTGTTTCTAACTGCAACCTTGCTCCTCAGAGGAAAATATATCAAGAGAAGAATGATGTTGAACATTGATCCTGTGCTGTGCCTCCAGTCTAGCCTCTCTTTGTGACAAGATACGACGACATATTGTAGGACCACAGCCCATGACAGAGCAGGGAGCTTGTATCATAAATCAAATTCAAGTAGAGGTTGTGGGGTTTAGTGAAAGTCACAGGATTAGAGGGAGCTGGATAGAAAGAGATCAGTGGTGAACATCTTTTGTAAATGATAAAAACAGTGGACTTGTACATAGCATGTTATGCACATATTGAGAAAGAGACAGTGTGCGTGAATGAAAAAGAAATGATAGAATGACTGAATAAATTATACCTCTCTGGTGTAAGTGGCAGAGCTGTAGTACTCAAATGCAGTCTGAGTTCCAAATCCAGTTTTAAGATGTTTTAGTTTATCATCTCTGACTTGTCTCGGTCCTCTAGGATTTGTGACACACAGATGCACACTCCCTTACTTATTGTACTGACACCACATGAGCAAAATGTCACAAACTCACTGTTGAGTAGCTACTGCAGAATGAATGCTACTATAGCTACAGTTACTATATATACATGATCAATTAAAGATTAAGTTCACAAGGCACACATAGTGCTGATGACAGAGAAATATCATGAGTTACAGTGCTGTAGGAATAATTTGAAATATTAAAGCAAGAATGTTAAGTACATTAAGCTAAATGTTAAATCACTAAATCCTACTATGGAGCATTTTAGTGTCTTTCAGCTCATTGTTTTGGTTTTACAGTCCACAACTTCATTGTTTTGGTTCAGTCTCACCGCTCTCATCAGCCCTGTTTGCAACAGGCAGCTGTTTTCAGCAAATAAACTCTAATAAAACCTTTGTATGCTACCCGTCCAGCAAGAAACAGTATACAGAGCAAGTTAGAGACTATGGTGAACATAATGAAGCATTTAGCAGTGAAAGAGTGTCCGGAGTTGGTGAAGACCAAACCAGAGGTAAAAGAGGAGTTAATATTAGACTTACATTCATTGGGTGGCCAGAAACATGACTCCAAATGAACGCTAATGTTGTTCCATCTCTGCTGGATGTATAGGCAGTTTTTTTTGCTAACATGTTGGCCACATCAATCTTATGATGCAAACAACACAGTCAACAAAACAGTAAGGATGCCAAGATAAAGACAGTTCCCAAGAAGGGCAGAGCTCTGTATTTTCACTGGAGAGATGTGAGAACCTGGTCAGTAATGTTGTCACTTCATCATTATTTCACTATAGAAATGAAAGAGAGGCCGGAGGAAACTAGTCTGGACTTACTGAGGCTGACATGTCTTCCAAGATAAATCATAATTGCACAGACAGAAATAATGAGTGTATGGGTACATACACATGTGTATATGTGTGTTTGAGAGAGAAAGCATTGGTTGTGTAGTAGGCTCTGTCAACATAATCCTAAATTTGTGAGGAGGACTTAATGTCTGGCAGTCTCTCAAGCCCAGCTGGGCTTGGCCTTGACTTGCTGTCTTAGACTGTGCTCTGCCTTAGACTTGCCTTGTGCTTAACTAACCACATCCCTGGTAAGCTGCTTATCAAGTTGATGGTCCTTCCTCTCAGAAAGAAGCTGATCGTACAGAGAGCACGCTGATCATGCAGAGACACATTCAAAGCCTCTTGTCCTTGTCCATTTCCTCTGAAGACCATCAAAGAACCGTTGATGTCCAGCAGAGCTTGACAGCAGGGCAGGGCCACTGATTAATCAGCTTTTAACGCTCAGTGATTAAATGACAGGAGAAAACAGTTGTGGACATCATTATTTTATATTTTAAGTTGTGATTATCTAAGATCATACCAAAGGGAATATGTGGTGAGACAGTTGGATAAGTGATACATGCAGATGGTAGCTGATTAGAAGAGTCACTCCCTCCTTATACTTACAGTGTGGATCCTATCAAGGATATATTGGGAAGCCACCGGAAATACTGCACCAAAATACTCGCTATTGTAAGTATCCAACACCCTGTTAGTGTATTATCTGCCTCAACATAATTACAGTAAGTGGTTTCTATTGTGATGGCTCACAGGAGGTGTGGAGGTAAGAATAAAACAGCACTGCCTCTACATCAAACACCAAAAGACAGGGTGGCCTATTTAAGCCTCCCACAAAATTTATTACATCACTGCCTCCTTTGCCGATACGTAATTACCACAACAGCGGGAAACAATCAATTATATGATCATGGCTTTCCTTTGTTGGCTTCTTGCCACCTTGAAAAGAGCAGTTTCTGTCATGACATCCATGTTCAGCCACCAGAATTTACAAACAAGCAGAAGCTAATCTCTGAGAGCTGACCTTTAGTGTAGAGCAGCAGTGACGACAGCCATAAGGGTATTTTTTAACCACCGTTTTGCTTTTTTATGTGGGAAATGCATGTGTGTTTTAACAATGCCATTATAAAAGAGGACAAAGAAAATCATGCGGGAGATATGCCTATGGCACTTCCTGCTAACTGACGGTAATAGTGTGCCGTCTCAGGCGCAGACAGCCCCTGACTGTCAGTATTAGAGAAATGGGAGTGGAATGATGGGGTGGTGGCTGGCAGGGGGGGCAGAAGGCTCCGCAGGCCATGTATTAGGTTTGAGCTTTAATCTCAATGTGGGGCAACAAACTGAGCCCAAGGCTTTCTAAAAGACATTTCTCTCTGTCTTTCTCTGTGTCTCTTTCTGTCATTCATACTGTATCTTATAACACTGCTGATGTTCCCTCATGCCACTCATTGCTTAACCATTTTCATAATTACAGGCTCTCCCGATGTGTGGCTGGCATCTGATGGGGAGATGAGTTAATGTGCGTGACGTTAAGTGATTTTCTTTTTTCGTAGCGTACAAATTCAAGTGAGGTCTGCCACCCACCAGAGTGTGCAGTCAAGAGTGTGAGCACACTGGTATGTGAGCATGTGCCCCCTGAACACAAACTTGCAAACACATGCATGCATCATTTGAGCTCAAATATATAATATCTCGGTATCTCCATCCACAGTGACTCATCGGGTACTGAGAAGTGGTTTAGTTGCAGTGTGAGTGTTTATAATCTTTGCTATGGATGAGAACTTCCAGAATGTATCTTCCAACTGATAATATCAACTTGCTCTACTCCAACCTAAAAATTTGCACAATAACACTAGGTGCGGGATAAACTATGGGATAAAGGACTCAAAATGCAATTAATATAGCAAGTTTTGCTAACAAGTATCATAAATGTTGTTTATTGTCCCTGACCAGATAAACAGACTTTGAAGCTGATGTTGCTCCAACACCACTTCTCCTCATTGATCAGTCTGTTCTCTGTTGATGCAGATGTGTATAATTCAGCAGAGTCATATACAGTAAAATCAGCTCCTTTGTCATTTCCCTCTCTGTGGCTTCTGTGGTTGCCACGGTCACATGGCGAGCTGCAGTGGCAAGTTGAAAAAGCTGAACCATCGTGAACTCTGCATTAAGTGACAAATAGCTGTGCACGTCCCGAGACCGGCAGCTGCCCTCCCTCGCCTTGTCGTTATGTTTACATTGAAAACAACAGAAGCGGTCATGGCGGCGGTAACCACTCGCTGTCTGAAAGCATCTTAACATAGCCACTTCTTAAATGTAAATGGCCTCTTTGACAGATTTCATTCTGACTTCAGACCACATCTCAGCACTCAGACTGCACTGCAAATATCATTTGTCTGAATAGTGATTTAGGTAAAACATCAGTTCTGGTGCTGCTTGATCTCAGAGCAGCCTTTGGTACTGCTGACGAGAAAAAAACCTTCTCGACAGACTGGAAAAATGAGTTGGATCACCTGTTACAGTTCTCAGTTGATTTAGATCACAGCTCAAAGGTAGGGGCTATGTTGTTACCATTGGTGAAAAAATCAGAGTGGATCACCATGACATGTGGAGTCCCTCAGCTCAGCTTGATTCCAGGACTATAAAGACAAAAGTTAAAAATCAGACCATTGATCTCATCAAGGCTATAACTCAATCAGCATTTTATCAACTCAAACAAATTAGCAAGAATTATTCTCATTATCTCATTATTTGTGCTAATTAGTGTTAATGTGTGCCTTCATCTCCAGCAAAGCAGGGTGGACTACTGTAATGTACTTTTTACTGGTCTTCAACTTCAGCTTATTCAGAACACTGCTGAGAGAGTTCTAGCAAGAACCAAGAGAACTGAGCACATGAAATCTTTATTGGCTCCCAGTTACTTATAGAATAGATTTTAAAGTGTTTCTGCTAGTTTCTCTGACCAACTCTGGGCCAAAATACATTTCTGATGTGCTCGAGGAATATAAACTCATTAGGTATCTTAGATCTTTAGAAAGCAGTCGTCTGGTAATGCCTCGTGTCAGAACAAAATAGGGTGAGGTTGCTTTAAGCCACTACTGTATGCTGCACACAGATGGCACCAACTCCCTGATTATCTTAAATGCACCACTTTCATTATCTACGCTGTTCTCTTTTGCGTTGGATTGATTGGTTTCTCTACTGCACTTTTATTTCCTTTATTGAATTTGGGCCATCTTATTACTGCACTGTAACTGCACTATTACTGTATTTCTGGCCTTTTATTTTATTCTAGCCATTTCTATCTCATTTTATTCCTATGTATTTAATTTTATTTCCTCTTTCATATGTTTTAAATATCATTCTAATGTATTTCTTTGCCCCAACACCTGGAATTGCCTCTGTGTGAAAAGTGCTTTACAAATAAAGTTGCCTTGCCTTGCCAAACCCGGGGGTCTGTTTACAACCTGTATGACCGA
>NTHP01000065.1:450756-460887 GCA_003416845.1 Oplegnathus fasciatus | reverse complement strand
AATTTTTTGTCCTAACAATCTTCCCTCAAGACTATGATTGGGCCCATGTTTTGGATAATTATATGATGCATATAGTATATACAGTACAAGCACAGACAGATCAATCTTTGGTTTTGTTATAAGATAAATTTGTTGCAGCTGAATTCCTAAAGTCAAAAGTAGACTAGCAAGAGTGAAAAATGTAATTTTCATGCTACAGCAATGTTTAGGGCTCAGTCCGTTGGACTTGCTTACTTTTGGAACAATTGAGATGCCAAGGACAAGCCACTTTCTCATCTCTGATGATTTATTATGAAGACTATGGAATCTTTTCTTTTAGCTGGAGGTTCGGTGTCCTTGGTAAACTATTGTCTGTCCTTTCCTGACTTATTCGGCAGCTGCTTTCTCCTGTTTTACAGCCTCCAAATACTTCTATCAGACAACACATAACCAACAGTAATGTTACATCTTACATCAATATGTAAGAAATATGAACAATCATCCAGTAACTAAACTAATAAGTGTTAATATGTAGAACTTACATCATGTGTGGTATTTCCTCTGAGTTATTCACTCACGCTCATACTGAAGATCTGCATCCCGGAGCCCTTCATCAGTGAGCCACGAGTGAACACACTATGTTTTCTGAATTGAACAACCTAAATTCCATGTTGGCCTAAAAGACAGAACTACTACCGTTTGGAACTGTCATCCATGTTCAAAACCTGCAGCTGCAATATGAATCAGAGATCTGCATGATGTGAAAATCTCTCTGACACAGTTATACCGATGGTGTACTTTTGCACAACTGTTTTTCACTTATCAAAATTTGATCAACTCCAAAAAAAATTCCATTACTTTGGTGAACTAAAAAACATTCTGTCGATGTCAGGTGAATATTTTAGTTTTAAAATGATTTTGTTGTAAAATAATAATACAGCTCTGTGGCTGCTGTTTTTTTAGTCATGTTTTGAAATCTGTCCATGGCACAACATGATTTCACTAGTTGTCAACTGGCCCAATTCAGGATTAAGTTAGAGCAATCACTACCATGACCAGTTTATGAAGCAATTCAGCTGAGATTAATACGCTCCAGATTTGTGCAGAAGAAAATGGTTGTAAAATTGATTAACCACCACAGCTATTAATTCAAAGTGAACCAATCGCACAGCTTTGTCATGTAGGTGAGCAAAGTGCTCTTACCCAACGTGCTGAGATGACTCACTATTTTGGCATTAATCATATTGCATCTTTTTATTCAGAGGCCCAACAAACTCTACTGGTAAAATGGCACCCACTGGTAAATTAATAACGCTTTGATTAGCATGTAGTTGGATTTCAGATGTTTTTACTCTGAAAGGTATCGTGTGAGCTTTTGGTTCACAAATTGGGTTTTATATTAAGTTTGTAAATTCAACAAAAACAGACAGGCCAAACCTGCATAAATCTATAAGTAAACACTGTTCATAAATGTAAAAATGCAATCAGCTAGAGGGATAGAAACTGAAACATAACACCACTGCTATGCTATACAGTAGGTCGGAAAATGAAACCAGTGTGTGTTTACTTTATGTCCTGTCAGTGGTTGTAGGTGTTGCCCTTGCTGAGACTAACCAGAGTCCTGCCTAGCCCCCATACCAGGCTTCCTTATGCTACTGTTGCTGTTCAGGACACTGTCAAGCTGTGACCTCATCAGAGATTCAATGTAGTCTGTCTGTTCTGCTCTGTGTTATCTACTTCACTGTCATTTTGTATCTTTCATGTTCTATTTTGTTACATTACCCACTCTGCACCTGTTACACTGGAAGCGTGAGGTGTCAGGGGTGCGTGGCTCTAGGTTAACTGAGAAGCACTCCAGTTGCTTTGTTAACACTAAGGAGAGTGGTTTGGAGTGCTGACCCACTTTTCACCAGTTTGGGTTACATTACTAGGCTAGCTGTTTCACCCTGTGCCAAGCTAAGCTAACGGGCTGCTCACGGCAGCTTCATACAGATATGAGAGTGGTACCAATCATCTAACTCGTAGCAAGAAAGCAAAGCATATTTCCTAAAATGTCAAACTATTCCTTTAAGACTTCAATAGATTAATGATTACTTGGGGACCATACATACTTTACTTCACCTTTCTCAACTTTGTTTTTGGTGACATTTGGCTCTGATACAGCTTTCACTCAATGACGTTGGAAAGTTGGGGCAGAATCTCCTTAGATACCCTCTCCAACTACTCCAAACTCAAACAACAAAACAGAGAACAGCTTCTAGTCATCCAGCTGCAAAAATAAAGTAAATCATACAATATTAAAAAGAACAGAGAGGAAAAACGCCAAAAGAAAAGAAGATATAAAATGCTGATGCTCTCAGTGGGTTCGGGGAGTTGCAGCTCTATTCATGCGAACAAAATCAGATGGCAGAAGAAAAAATAAAAGAGAGGGAGAGAGAGAATTCATAAGGCTCATTTGTCATCTTTCTCAGGACTACTGATGACTCCAGCCATGATTTATCACTCTTACAGAGGCAGAGTTAAATTGAACTTATGGTAGCAATGTCTAAACTCTAATGATGTCAAACTCTTGATCTCTCCCTTTGTGAATAAAGTTTGCATCATGTTCGACCAGGCAGTCAGTCAGGGACGTGGCGGGCCAAAGAGACGAGAGAAGAACAGAGGAGAAGAGGGGAAGGTGATTAAACGGCTGCAGTTTCAAAGACCCTGCTTTTCTTTTTTTTCTTTTTTTTATGCAGAGATGCCATTCTGGTTATCTGGCAAAGCAGAGAGTGTACAACAGGATTATGGCCAATAGCTAATGAGCTATTTAGTGCTGGCAATGCTGCCAGGAGAGATGGTCCTGCTGGCCGCTCAATTTGTACACTCACATAATATAAACACACAATTATATGCATATGACAGCATACACTGTCATTGCAATTTAAAAAAACAAGTCAAGTTCTCAAATCTGAAACAGACTTGAGGACTCAGCATGTAATGTTTTTGTAATGTCAGTATTTGTCTTCTTTGTAACCAGCTGGCTGCAGATGGTAAGGATGGGACTGTTCCTGACAGTTTTGCATTTTGCTCTTTTTCTTATTCATCAACTTGTTTGTGACAGATGAAATAATGTCAGAAGTGCTAAAATGGACCAAATCGACCAAATATTATTACTAAGTAACTTTTCAAATATCTTTTTGTTCGATTATGTTTTAGGGATATAGTAGCAGTAGTACAGTAAGAGTGTCCTTGTGTTTTAGTATGTTTTATGTTGTGAAAAAGCGAAGCGCACTTTTGCCTTGCATCATTCGCACGAATATGACCGCTGGATCGTTTATTCCTCATAAACAGCCAATGTACCAACTGTAGGTTAGCTCTAAGCAAGCTAGGACTCACCAGCCATGTGTGTGGGAGTGAGCTTATGTGTTTGTGTTCAACTCAGCCTCTGACTGATCTCGGAAGTCTCTTCTTTTGCCTCTATTCTCTGTACATTTATGAAGCAGATTCATGAAGCCTGCGATTCGGGCAAATTTTCCACTCAAGCGTGGACTTTGTGTCAATTCATGCCGCCCCGGGTGAGTGATCTTCTAATCTCGTCTTTCTGTTAACATTTCTGTTAACATTTGCTTTGCTTTCTGTCTGAACACACAGTAACACCAGCAGTAGTACAAATAGTTACCAGAGGGCTTCAGCAGGGGATTTTGAGCTGTAGGCTACTTTGGAACAACCCACTCCCTTACCGCTAAGGAGCCTACTCCCATTCTCAGGATTGAGGAATGCGTACCTCATAATAATGGTTATGTTCATTTGTGTGTTGGGTGAATGTGTGTCTTTATGTATTTTAGTGTGGTTTTGTAAAGCAATGCAGATGTTTACATACATTACTCAGGGTAGTCATACCTTTAGAGTAAAATGCTAATATAGCTGTTGAAATATATGTAGGTTATGCTATTTTTCTTTATTTCCATTTTTATCTTTTTTATTTGTATCTTTTCTGCACTGAAAGCATGAAAAGCGTGTAAATACGTGTGTTAAATGTTTTTCCTGTATTACAGTAAATGTTCGAGTTACAATATTTTTAGAAGCAAGTTGATTTATATCTTTTTGTAGTGGCAGATTTATGTTATGTTGTGCTTCAGTGCTGGTATTTGACAGGAGAATTACACAGAGTAGCAATGCAAATGTCAGTATCCAGTGATAAAATCTAGACGGTTGTTTTTATATGCATTCCCATTGGAGCATATAGCAGTTTTATTATTGTTCTGTTGTTTCACAGTACAGGAGTTTTTCAGTACAGAGTACAGTGCAGAGAGCAAGAGAGCTGTGTAATATGAGATTTGTACTTACATCTGTACTGATTTGTATATTGTCATTGTCGTTACAGACATTGTCGTTAATGCTAAATACTCCCCTTTTCAGGGCTTTTACATGTGTATGTCAGACAAATCCATGTGGTCATGATAGTGTTACTGAAAGACTGTTGCTGTAGCAGTCCAATTTAGTGATTTAGACCAATAAAGCAAGTGTATTTTTACCCAATGATCCTGCCTCTTGCAGCTTTAAAAGTATGTCCAACAATTCTGCTCACTCAGCAAAGCTACAGCACCACTCCAGCCTCCGTCCCTGAGCAACTTCTCTATTCCTTCTCCTAGAATTACTATCCTGAACTTCCCCTCCAGAGTCCGGCCAGACGAGCCGACCTGCCGCGGGTCAACCCTTGACGACATTGATTACTTGAATAAGTGAGACATCTGCACAGCCGCTCTGTGGCCTTGCTGACCAAGGATCATAGCCATCTCTCTGCCAGACCATCCAACTTCATTATCCAGCAGCAGGAAAGACACACAGAGGCATTAACTGGGTCTCAGGAGACACACGAGCCGGCAAATCACCTCCATCTCAAGGTTTGATCATCTTTATGCTCTGCTTTCTTTCTGCTCCTACCTGTTCCTGGCCTGATGCTTTCTGATCTCCTCGCTGGGCAGTGCAGGAGAGGGGCAACGAGAGAGACGCAGAGAGATGGCTGAGAGAAGGAGAGAGGTAGAAGAAGGCTCCAGGGAAGAGGGCGCTCGTCATAACAACCTTTTTGTGTGTTACTGGGAGAGCAGACCCCTAGATGAAAAGGGTACATTTTGCACTCTTTCTGTGTCTCTCATTTGCCTCTCTCTCTAGCACTCTCTTTACCTCATGCTCATTACCACAGTCCCTTTTATCAACTGCGCACATGAATTTTGCTCCGTGTCTGTCTTCTTCTTTCCAGTTCTTTCTCATTCATAACCCCTTTCCTGCTCCTTCTCTGTGGGTGAGGATGACAGAAGCAGAGAATCATAGATGCCCAGCAGCCTTCTGCAGGCTCCTGATTCATCCCTGCTGCTTTCTGATCACAAGGGATAAACAGCAATCACCTGAAAGAGACAGAGCTTAAATATTCACAGTGCCCTGTACTGAATTTGATAGTTGCTACTGTAGTTGCCGCGGCAGCACATACTTTAAGAGATCTCTTCTATTTTATTCTGTTCTAAAAAAAAAAACTGGATTTGATTAGATCACACTTTATTGCCAGACTCCTTGTTAAGCTAGGAAAAATTTCAGATGATAAAGACAATTAGATTACATGACACCTTATTGGTTCCTTGTGATGCAAAACAAATTTCAGAAGAATCTGACGATAAAATCTATTGTGTTGTGTTGTTGTGAATATAATAGATAAAAGACATAATGGTGTTTAGGAAATGTTATAACATATAGGCCTAAACAGGACTAAGAGCCTACAGTCATGCTAGCAGCTCTATGCCGCTGTACTTACAATAGGCACCATGGTGCTTTGAGCTGAATGCTAACATGCTGTAATGTTTATAATGTTCACCATCTTAGTTTAGTGTCTTATCAGGCCAATATTTGATGATTAGCACTCAACACAAAGTATAATTGAGACCAATGTCATTAGTCTGGCAAGTATTTAGTTATAGACCAAACTGGACAAATTAAAATTTTGACCTGATGATGGCACTAGATAGGAAGTTAAAGGATTTCCATTTTTATTACAGTTCATTCTGCAACATGAATATTCATCCAATAGATGTTGAGGTATTTTACTGTGACACACTAATGCCAACCTCATGGTGGCACTAGAGGAAAATTCAGAGGATGACCACAGTGATCATGATTCATCATCTGGGAACCATGAAAGTCTGTACCAAATTTTAATAAAAAATGCTTTGTTTTTAAACCCTGTAGTGAAAATAAATGTTTTATGTGCAACTAGTTGCAAATAATTTTGTTAAATTGTCTCGAAAAACAAGTTTTAAATCAATATATCTTTAAGAGGAATTAGCACTGATGTGAACAGTGGCACATAAATGAGAAATGAAACACAAGGACACAGTTGTAACTGTAATGTGGAAAGTGCTGTACTACTCCTATTACAGTGCTATTAAGTTAAAAGTCTTTCTTGCTTCTGGTTCCAGCAGAAGCTGTTAAATCATAGAATACAGCAGAAACAGTGAGCCTGGAGCTGTTTTGGAAAATTGTTCTGTGGAGGAAAGGCATTAACTGTTGAATTGTCAATTTTCACCACCACTGGGAAAAAGAATGAGGTCTAAGATGGATTTCTGGCTGATTAGCATTAACCATGTGACGCTGTATTTCAGTTGTATTGTTCAGACATGCAGTCACAGTGTGGCTTGCTTAATAACTGGGTCATAATGTTAAATGCTTTAACCCCCATATGGAACACCCATTCGTACACTTCCAGCAGAGTTTTATAAGCCAATATAAGCCTATATTAGGCCTGTGTTTCTCTGATTGTGGAGTCATTCTGCCCCCTAGTGGTCAGAAAATCAGTAAATGCAGCTTTAAGATTGCTTTACATGTCAAAAAAGTATTGTACATGCATGTACACACAGACATCTGAAAGTATAGCTTGTACTCAACACGACATTAAAACTTTAAAGCCCATCACATGTTTTAGCCCTCACATCACCATCTCCACGTGCCATACAACAGTTTTCTCAAGGAAAGACCTGGTGGCAGTGAAGTGCATACTGAGAGGCATGAATCATCTTGAAATTGAGAGAAACCCCAACTGAATGGGATGGAAAGAGTGTGATAACCTGACGACTTCAATCTGTCTTCCAGTACTGTATGCGCCACTGTAATCTGACACAGGACAATACCAGCCATGAAGAGCATTCTGGCTCTTCTCTCAGTTGCACTGTTTGGTTCAGGTGTTTACAGTAGAACAGGAAGCAGGAAGTTGCTGCATCTATTTATTTCAAGAGAGAGCCTGGTGATAGCTTTGCTATAGCCAGGCAGCTGTGATAGCAGCTGGTGCTACCCACGTGATCATGGATCACAGATTTTCACATTTTCTGACACTCACATTTGACCAATTTCAGCTGCTTATCGCTGTGATCATGGTGAGACTTGACTCCGACACTACAAACACTACCCCTCACCCCAACCAATAGCATTCAGTGAACCTCCTTATTTTAGGAATACTATTCACCACCTCCTCCTCTGCATGGTTCTTTCTTTGATGTTCTACACTTTTTTTATTCATTTTTATCGTCTAGTTTGATACCTACCCCACACATACATACGCACACTCTCACACACACTCTTCAATCTCCCAGCCATATTGCTGGAGTGTTACCATATGACTGATCTGCACGCCAGCTATAATCTTCTTTCTTCTCCTTCTCAACTGAAGGATCTCTCATTCACTCCCTTTTCAAGGTGTTTTTCTTCCTCCAGATGGAAAATCATCTGCTTTTCTGGAAAAGATAATAGGATAGCTGCTAGCAGCAGCGCATCTTGCTGGGCGAAAAATTCTTCCAAATTACACCACAGTTATAACGTGTTTAACTAGGCTTGAAATGGACACCATTATAGCGTGAGAGACATCTTACACCGGTGTTTACAGATTACAGATTTACAGATTATTGTTTAACCTGCCAACTTCCCTCATCCTACTTGAGGCAATGATGTGTTTAAGATGTAGATTTTTTAGATGCCACTGAAAAAAATGTAGTAGCAGTAGCATGACATTGTTATAATACCACAAAACCGCTTATGGAGGAGGCCTGGATGGATGTATGTGACTTTGACACCCAGTTGACCCAGTCATACAGCTCCAGAACAGCTCCATAGCACTACTAGAGGTCTAAAACTACACAGGGAACCATTAAGTAGAGGAATCCAAAGAAACCTAACAACTCTCAGCAGTACAGTTCAGAACTTACTGGCCAACATACCTTGCTTGTTACCATGCTTCTGCCCAGTAATTGTTCAGATCCAATTAAGACACAAGTCGATAAGACCAGCTTGCGAAACCAGTGTCCTGGAATGATCTCTGTATCTTTACTTGTCACACACACACACACACACACACTGAGGGTATTTTACTAGGAGGGCAGCAGGGGAAGTGACTGACTAACAAAACCCTGGCTTTGCGGTCTATTATTTTTACAGCTCTCATAACCCTTACACCACAGAGCCATCATTCTAGGTTAGACCCCCCATTAACAGCTGTAACTTGACATCAAAAATGTCATCCCCTGTGATATTATAACCCCTCCACCATAAAGGTTTACAATCCACTGAATTCAGGTCATGTTTAATGATAACACTGTAGAGAAAAGGGGGGAACATAGATTTAAATAAATCGATGAAAAGTCTGTCTTGGATGGTGACTGTGCTTTTTGTGAGCAGTCTGTTGGAACCAGTGCTACAGTTTGACAACAGCGGATGGAAGCTGTGGTTTTTGATCTCCACAATGAGGGTGATCCGGCGCTGTTGCCAAATTGGTTCCCTCGCACAGTTGCCTCTTGCCAACAGTAGTCAATGGCTGACAGCAGTCCTCTAAAGACCCACTCAGAGACCATTTCCTAGTCATGTTGTGGTTCCTGTTGTTCCCATATAGATATGTGCTATACACCTACTCACAGCTCATCTCGCTGCTTAAACATGGATACTGTGGAGCCATTCGGAGGGCGTGAATACTGCTGAGTTGGTACAGCTGACTGATGGATGTAATCCAGACAGCAAATAAAAGAAAAAAATGGATGTATGCTTGAGAGTAAAAACAACTACAACCCTGCTTTTCTTTTTACAAATTTAAAAAATACACAGGTAATCAGACTCTGCTATTTGTAAATTCAAGAGGTTCAGTATTTGTTGAACTTTATATAAATTGCTGAAATTTTAATTATAATGAGGGAAAAAAGGTAATTGGTGGTCAGGTATGAATGACCCCCCCACACACACACATACACACACACACATTAACCTGACAGCAGAGAAGCATTCGGGCCTGACCTCCAGCGGCCAGCCCCCTAACCCATAGGCTAATTATAAATCTCATTATGTTCTCTCTGTCCTGTTCCCTCATCACATTAATTCTGCTATGTGGTCGGACAGACTGAGGACTGATGTCGAGTGGCACAGGAGAACAGAGATGAGCCCCGTCTATGTACACGACTTACACTTTAACAGACCTTGAACTCTTTTCTTCCAATATTTTTTAGCATATATATACTATATATATATATATATATATTCTAAGCACACAAGGCAGGGTTTTAAGTGGCTGATTAGGAAGTGAAAGGGTTGAGATTGCATAGATACAGACTTACAGGAAGACACAAGAAAGAAAACATCATGAAGACAACATTAATATAACATTATAGGACCATGTAGCACTTATTAAAAAACACAATATAGATAACCAGCCCGCAGGCTCTGCATACAGTACATTGCAACAAACACAGATAATCAACTGCTATTTTAATCATCTTCATCTAACAGTCTTCAGGTGCACAATACAGTCATCTAATCTATAGGGTCAGGGTCAATAATGGAAATATATATTATATTCTCCCACTTCCTCCTAGTGGTATCTAGCTGGGCATCTATTTTCCATTCTGCAGAGGTTTTGAGATAACCATCTCTGAGATCTCTGCCACCACCCCAACACAAAGGAGGTGCATAGAATTTAGTTGGTGAAGCTCAATGTCAATGACATTTGAAAAACTCAACAGCAGCTTGCTTGTTCAGAAACAATGTCCCTGTTATTCTGGATAATCCACAGACCTTGAAATTCAGTTTAATGCTGAACTAGTCCTTTAAGTTCTTTAATAAATCTTTGTGTATCTTAACAATTGACACCCC
>NTHP01000065.1:410068-437464 GCA_003416845.1 Oplegnathus fasciatus | reverse complement strand
AAAAGGCTGATCCACTTAAAAGAGAATTCCACCGATTTAGCATTGCACTCCACCATTGTCAGACTCACGATGGACAGTTTAAAAGAAAAGGATCAAAATCAATGCGGCAGAACCAGAGATATCAGCCTTGTTGTTCCATGTATTCTGCTTCCTTGTCAAAACCTGTTGCCCGCACTACCCACAATGCAACTCGACCACCGACAGTTTGGTTGGATATTCGGGTGTGTCGTGCTCGTAGCAGCTTATGTAGCATCGAGTCTCTAGCCTCAAGCAGAGATGAGGAGCAGCCTACAGAGATCTGGTAAGCTCACGTCTATAGATTTTGCGTAGCTCTCTCTGGGGCCACAGAAGGCTTTTACACCTGTAGACTTTGATGTGTAAAATCTCTGGAGTTCCCTTTTAAACAACCAATTCAGTTTGAAGTCAACTTCAGTGATGTCATGTCAGTTAACTGGTTTGCAAGTCATCCTGGAGCCAGTGTGTGCTGTGCAACAGCATGTATTTGGGTCATTGATTGTTTATTGATTAATCATGGCACAGCAAACATTTTCCCCCAAATAATATTTGTAGATATATTTTCAGTATATTTGTTGTATTTGGAAATTATTTGATTTTACCTAAACAAATATACTCTGATATAAAATGGTTAAGCAAATCATTTTGGGGATATTTATGGTGTAATTATGCTAAATTTGGATCCAGTATTCCCTCAGACTGGCATGGCAACCTCCAAAAGTGTGAAGTCTGTGCAGTCCGCTCACTGAACGTCATTCAACTGATGGAGAATGTGATTTCCTGTCTAATTTCAGATGCCACCTTGGTGGATTTGCTGTGTACCTGATCCTGACAGAGTTTCAGGAGCAGAGCTCTATTTAATCAAGTGACTCACTTCACTCTGATCACAGCATCTTGCCTCACTAATCTGTACCTCTTAATTTAATCACTCACATCCACTCCAGTGATGCAGAGGTAAATATAACTCTGACCTTCAGTCGGTGATCAGGAAAACAACCACCACTGTAAACACGGGGACACTCACTTATTCTGATCATTAATTTTTGATTTTGTAAGATACACGATGCAGGAAATACAAGAGAAAAAAACTCTTACATGGACATTATGCACAATACATGTAATATATGTGGTGTCTGCCTGACTCAGTCGTTACTCTGTATACAGTACTGACTATGCTGCTGCTAATCTCTTCTTGCTCTGTGCACAAACAATCCCCACTCCTCCTACTACAGCTAAATGTCATCCGTAAACTTCCATTAGCTATTCACAATAATGCAATGTGAAGTCATATATCCATTTACAACCCAGGGCTGGGATCTCTGCTTTGTTGAGACCTGTTGTATTTTACAAATTTACATGCGTTACCAGTTTTTAATTCAGCTTATCTATTTTGTCCCACTGAGTGAATTGATGAAAGAGCATTATGAAACAGAAATTACTCAAATACAACCTCCCTGACTGTGTTCCTTCTGCTCCCTCCTTCTGTGTTTGTGGAGAGTCAAGGATGTAACACGTGAATCCTTGCAGCCCAGATGGATCAGTGGGTGGTCTGAATACACCTGAGCTTTGCTGTTGCATTGGAACCCCTGGTGAGATGGAGGACTCTGTTTACTGAAGAAAAGGACCTTTGAAAGGTGGCTGACATCATGTCTGCCTGCTGTAAAAGCACACTTACAACAGGGACACATCTCGGCATCTCTCTCATGAGAAGCCTCCTGCAACATGTGAATATGTATGTGTTCGTGGCAACATGTTCAAGGTCTTCTTTCTTTTCCCGTGTACCTGATTTTCACAATAACAAATACCGTGTTGATGATTGTCTCTATTACCTATCCATGCCTGCAGCCTGCCTATCTGTAAAAGACACTGCAATGATGAGGAGGGCAAGTAAATACAGGAAAGATTTCCATTTACTCCTGTATGTATCTTGTAAACAGATGACTTCATCTGCTCTGTGCTTTCTGTGACTGAAGCATCGTGCCACAGGGAGTTGTTTGTACCCGACACTTTGTGTGCTTTTCCTCCCCCTACTGGTAGTGACACACACCTGCAAGCTTCTACTGTTTTTTGTCCTTCACAGATCATAAATGTAGCCATTTGTTACAGTAGCACCACACAGCGTATGGCTTAAATAACAGAGTACTGAGCTACGGACAACCTTATAAATACAAATATATGTGTGAGTTGACAAATACACAGCCACACGCATGTGTGACGTTAGAGCGTGAATATTCCTCTGAGGAGCTGTGCCTTTGGAGGGAGGATAAAGGAGGATGGAAATTACTCTCTTTAAAGAAATGTTTTACTTGTCCAATCAATAACACGCTTTCATATATTACTCATCTTACAAGTTGTCAGGACCCTGGGTGCTGATGAAAATACTGACGTTTTGCTCAGAAAAATCTGCAAGCGCACACGTATGAATACAAAAACGCACACACACAAATACACTGAAAGTGGGAAGCTTATCTTCATTACATGTCATTGTAATAGACTGATTGATTTGTTGTCTTCATGACTTGTTCTTTTTTTAGGATTATGAGCAGCTGGAGCTTTTCCCACCATGCCAGGAAACACTTACAGTCAAACCTACTGTATAGGCAATTTAAAGTCTCTGATGCACCCAACCAACTTGTGTTGGGGCTGTCTCAGGGAAATGCACAAGCAGATTCACACACCAACTCCACGAAGAATTTATCAGGGCCAGTGATCAAACTGAAAACATTTTTCGCTTGAAGGCCACAATATCAGTCTTAAAAAAAAAACTAAAAACTAAAATATTTAAGCCAGATCCTTTTATAATTTCAGGTGTCTAAAAGTCGTTTTTGACTATTTCAGACAGGGTGAGGAAATGATAAAGTTACTTGCCACACAACTGCCAATCATCCTCATTAAAGAACAGTTTGACCTGTTGGGATATATTCTTTTCCAAAAGTTAGAAAAGTTACTCATGTCTGTACGGTAAATATGAAGCTACCACAAGCAGCCAGTTAGGAAACGGGGAAACAGCTGCCCTGGCTCTTTCCAGAGGTAACAAAATCCGCCTACCAGCCCATCTAAAGCTCACTAATTAACACTTGGTTGTGTAATCAGTGCAAAAACTGAAGCGGAAAAATATCACACGGGGGGTCAGTGCCAGACTATTTTTTGGCATGCCGCAGTAACTTGCTGGAGTCTTGTTGTCACCGTGAGGTTGCCAGACAGTTTTTTCTTACCTCTGGACAGAGCCAGGCTAGTTGTAACCCCCCTCTTTCTCTTCTTTGTGCAAAGCTAAACTAGCTGTCTCCTGACTGCAGCTTCACACCTTACAGACATGAGAGTGGTATCAGTCTTCTCATCTAACTCTCAGCACAAACGCAAATAAGCATATCTCCCAAAATGTCAAACTATTCATTTCACATATTTGTTGGTAGTCCTTACAAATGCCAAAATTGCCACTCTTCCAAGGTTTCTTAAACATGTGTCATCTGTGTCTGTGTCATCAAACAAAAGCTGGGTGCAGTGTAGTAGTTTACAGGAGCTGGTAATAATATAACGAACATCTAGTTTATCATCCACAAATGTTTAACCAAAGCATTACTGGTGCAATCCCCACTGCAAATTATTAGACTACAGGTGAGTTTTGATAGGCACTCTCAATGTGCAAATTAATGCGCCATCCAACGTGATATTACAGAAAAGCAATGACTGCAGTTGTTGGACTTTACATCAGAGCCACAGAGATTAGAAGTGATGGATTTTCTGTTCTCCCCCATTTAGCAAGCTTGTGTCCTTGGTGGGCATACCATTAACAGTTGACTTAGATGAATAAATGCCCCCACACAGAAGCAATGAAATACTCTGGCTCCATGAATAACACAAATATCTGCTGTGATTGGGCCAATGAAAACATTCAATGAAATCGTACATTTATGTTTTAGAGTATGCTCTCCATCGGCAAGTGAATGTGTCACTGTGTGTGTCAGCTTTTATTTATTGTCCATATTACTCCTTTTCCAACCCAGTGATTGCTATGATACCAACATCTGTCCACGGGGCACAGTTGATGTTTAGACACTGCAATCAAGGCACTGAGGTGAGACTGATAGAAATGACTCAGTAATGATAACAAGAATTCAATAAAGTGAGTCAGCCAGAGCTGCCTCTACTCTGTCTCACTGGCTTTAATTGTGAATCGTTAATTTCACATGGGTACCCTAAGACATGTGTTCCCAGAGAACATAGACACACCTGCACATCGCTGGCTGTAATATCCAGGCAGTAAATTTAATGGTGTCGAATGTCAGACATGACTACACACAGGGATGACAAAAGAAAAGAATGCCTTGTGATGGCAGAGGAGTGAAGAAAAAGGGCACTCATTAAACTATATATTCTGTCTGCGATTACAGTTGTGCTGAGGACCCACAGTGCTCAGTCAGTCTCGGTCGCTATACTGTAGGGGTGTCAGTCCAAGTGTGTGCTGTATGAACACACATATGTGGGTATTCATATGTGCACATTTGTGAACACTTCTTAGCTCTGAGCTGCTGAATGCAAGCTAAACAGTTGTTTTGACAGTGAAGCTGAGCTTAGAGGAATAACACTCAGCCTGTGTGTCAGGGATCGGTCTTAATTACCTTCAATCTGAGCACCACTGTTTGTTTCACAGACTAATGACTTAGATGGGGATTAAGCACTTGGCACTGTGCTAATTAGCCCTCTAGCACTCCCTGGGCATCCCAACGTGAGCCTCAGACAAAAAGCCATCAACCAGGGGAAAGTACTTTTACTTTTTCCTCTGCCCCTGTATTTCGTCTGACCTCCCCACTTACACACCCATCACACCCTCTCCCATCATTCAGACATGTTTTGGGTGGATGGTTAGGTGGATAGTGTCCTGCTGAGGAACATTTAGTGGTCAAGTGACAGCATGTATAGGTGTGTTCAATGGAGAAAGTATTCAGATCAAGTACAGAAGTATTATCAGCAAAATGTACTTAAATTGTCATTCTGTAGAAAAATGGCCCTTCTACCTGATATGATTGAGGTGGAGCTATTTTCAACTTTAGATGGTGTACATTTACGTATTTTAGTCCAGTAGTTACCAACCTTGGGATCGGGTCCCCTCCGAAGACTCACATGATAAATCTGAAGGTGTTGTGATATAATTAAAGGGGTAGGAAACAAGAAAAAAAAAAAATTCAGCAACACAAATTTATAGTCTTTTTTCTTTTCTCTGAGCTTTTTTGTGAAATATTGGATAATTTTACATCTTTGGGTCTCAAACTGTCGCTGCATTTTTGTAAGGGGTCACAAACCAAAAGGTTTGGAACCACTGGTTTAGTCTTTAACAGTGTGTTGTGTTATATAAGCTTTTCATGTGTTTTTTTTTAATGCAAAATCTTAATCTGAAAAAAAACTAGTAATTATCTGTAAAATAATGCAGCGCTGTAAAAAGAAAAACAGTATTTCCATCTGAAATATAGCAGTCTAGAATTAAAATAGAAATACTCAAGTAAGGCATGAGTACCTCAAATCTGTGCGAAAGTACAGTACTTGAGTACATTGTTTCTTAATTCCTTCATTTGATGCACTTTGAGCTGTATTTCTTGAATGAGAGGCGCTATATAAATTCTATTATAATAAAGTCTATTGTTTTTGTAACAATTTATACTGTAGCAACACGCGCAAACTGGGGTATACTAATTCAATCGTTTCAGGTTGTTCATCAATGATTCAGTGCATCAGTAATCTCAAACTCTGACTATAATTTTATTTTATTTCAATTATTTGTCAGTAAAAAACAACCAAAGCAACTGACTTGATTCACTGATGTCCTGTGGGCAATTAGCAGGTTTTATTCTGTCCATCATGATGATTTGCGTATGTGCATTTGCTTTTGGTGTGTCTATGTGTGTGCGTGTGTGTTTACAAGTTCTCTTTATCTGCTCAAAGTCAACTCATCAGATATCAGGAGCATGAATTATCAGAGCTCTATAATGAAGCATTGATGAGAATTTTGTCAGAATCAATCAGTATGATGAAACATAATTGGAGAATGGTTCAAGCTGGAAAATGGCTGGAGTTTACAGTAGCTTCTGTCCTTTGTAGGTCTCATATTAACAAGGTTATACTGTATCAAAATGTTCCTCACATACAAGTAACTATCTCACATTCATTTTCTTGTATTGTCCCTTCTGTTCTCACTCTCGGGTTTGGTTCTCCCATCCCAAGCCAGCTGCTATCTGAAATCTGCAAATAATTAACATTCTCTGAATCATATCTTCTAAACATAATAACATTAACATATACCAAGATTTTCCTACATTGTTCAACTTCAGAAAGAGAGATTAAGAAAGAAAGAAAAACATTTCCTCATTCCCATTCAGTTCTTTGATTTAATTACTGCTGTGCTGTAGTCTAGCCCTCAGGAGAGTCTATGGATTAAGCATCATAATTAAGCAAACTCACACAAAAAACTGCTGCATCCACTTAGAATAGTTAGAGCCAAAGATCAAAACTGTGGGGCTTAATTAAGCAATCAAGTCTTTTTTTTAATATCTTCTTCTTCTTGATTTGCATACTGTTTTCCTGGTTGAAAAAAAATACCCCATTTCTATTCTCATATCTTCTAATTAAATTAAAATACTTGCCTGTATACATACTTCTCAGAGATAGGTAGTTGGCTCTTGTTGCGAGCCATTAGTGTTTCTTGCAGCGAGAAACTGGGAAACACAGAAGAACATGCATAATTCTATCATTGACACTGCCAGTGTGTAGCACTTTGGCGCCGGTATAGACAGTTTAATTGTGCAAAGATTTATGAGCTATAAATGTAGACAAAAACTTTGACATGACATAATAACATGGCATATACTGTACAGTCAAAGTGCAATTGAATGCACAAAGTAATTGAAACTTGTTGTATGGTGCTGTCACTTTCGGGGCAAAATACAGGAAAACTCCTCATTCAAGACAGCTACATGAATGAGCCATGTGCTTTATGGCGAGGAGAGAAGAGTGCACCTTTCGCGGCACCTATGGCGATAAGCGGTAAATGCAGGTGTGTTTTTGGACCTCGTTACATTTTGATTGCTTAACTTCATTTAGTGCTTAGTGGTAAAATCAGGTTTATGCTTGGACTTTAAATCCTTGGACTCACCTCACGACTGAGAATGCAACTACAGTACGGAGACATAAAATGCCATGATTTCTATACTGTATTGGTGGGAGAAAGAAATCCAGGTTTTTTGATGGTGTTGATGCCTTTCGCCCACCACCACCACAGAGAACAGTCTGTTCTCAGTCTGTTGCATAAGTTGAAAGTCCTGCGCATCCTCCACCTGTTTTCCATATACTCCAATTTATTATTAACAGGAGCCGCTGTAAATACTGTACTTGTACTGTAGGACTGTACTGTCTCCATGCACTGGTTGAGTGAATTATTTCTGATACAAGTCCGCCAAAAGTTCCACTGGACTCCTCTCTGCCCCTACTGTGGCATCCTACAACAAAAGAGCCATCATAAAAACTCCGGACATGACATGAGCTTGAGCTGAATCTGAAGCCTGCTGTGCAGTGAGTGAATATGAAAGGTGACAGTGTGGTTCCCAGTGAGCCTCCTTTCTGTTCTGCAGCATTTCTGCCATGATGCTCTGGAGGAGGCCAATCTGCACGATCTGTCAATTAAATAGTCTGTAATCCAGGGCATCACGCTGCTGTCCACCTGCTTCACTTTGAGCTTCACCCTGAGGGGTGGGATGGCCATGAAAGCAGTGCAATCAAAGAACATGATTGCCATCATGCAACCACCTCTCTGGGTGGGAGTAAGCCCTGTGGAGCTGGTAAGTGATGAAATTGTCCACAACCATTATGGTACTCTGGCTGAAAAGAATAAACTATATTTAAATGGAACAGAATGTCTTTATTGTTATATTATAATAGTCTGTCCAGTACTTGCAGTCATTCTTTTTATAGATGTAGCTACTCTCAAGTCCAAATCGGGCTGCTGAAGATTAACTTGAAAGGTACCAAAAATAAACCATATTATAGTCACTTATAATCTTTAATGGTGATAAATACGACATTCAGAACATTAATATAGCAGCAAACAACTATTTGCTATGTAACGATGTAGTGGAGTAATGCCGTCCTGATCAGAGCATGACACACTCCTCTGTGTGTGTTGCTTCTCTGTTCTTTGTTCTGAAGCCAGGACGGGCAGCGCGTGCTTGTTAGTGCATGTGAGTTCACATCCCGTTTATAAAGAGACGAAGAGAGCGACCTCCCGCACAGCACCGTAAAAGGAGACAG
The DNA here is from genome assembly GCA_003416845.1 of Oplegnathus fasciatus. Lineage (NCBI taxonomy): Eukaryota > Metazoa > Chordata > Actinopteri > Centrarchiformes > Oplegnathidae > Oplegnathus > Oplegnathus fasciatus. Next base: position 429,154 of record NTHP01000065.1, on the reverse strand, counting down.
GACAGCGTAGTTCGAAGCGTTCAGCTGAAGGCATTCACAATCATCGAACTAGCTAGCATTAGCAGGATAGCAAGCTAATAGCTCCTAGCGAGCAACGGCAAGCACCGCTGTGTCTGAGGGTGTGTGTCTGTGTGTTTATGTTTGAACTCAGCACTCACCAGAGACTCACCAGGTTCTTTCAGTCTTTTCCCCCTCTCCTCTGTACATTTCCCCTCCAGTCAGCAGTCAATATGGACGGAGAGACTAATTACATTATAACACCCACAGTGGCTGCAGACAGGTTGAGAAGCGAGAGTGAAGATAAATCCACTTTTTAATCCCAAAAGTTTGAAAAATAAACTCCGAGCTGTCCTTCCGCTGGTAAACGGCTCCGGATCAGAGCAGAATCCAGTGTGACTCCAGGTGTTTATTCCTTCAGACACTCCTGCTCCGCCCTCGGCTCTCTCTTCCAAAGCTCCCCGGCATTCAGCAGCTGTCTGTCAGCTAGCAGCGGCTGGTCCGCTCCGCCCGGTCCTCCCTTACCATTACTATGGATAGATGGTTATGGTGAGTTTTATTTTGTTTCTGTCGAGTTTGAATGAAGTGTGTCCATTTGCGCCCGTTTGTTTTGGTCTGAGATGCTGTGCTGCAGTGCGACAATTACTGGTTCTGAATGTCGTATATGGAACCTTTAATATAGTATATATATTTGCGAGGTTGTAAATTGATTCATTTATTCTTTAAAAATGTTTTTCACCTGTTCCCCTGCTGCCGCTGCACGCTCTTTTCAGGAAATAGTGGACTCCTAAATCTAACCTCCCTTTCTCAACATACGGCAACAGCACAGCAGGTTAACAGCAGTCAAACACATCATTTCAGCAGTGCTTTTTCGGAAGAACTGTTTGATTACACACTGATCCTGGACTTCTCTTAGGCTGAGATGGCTATACAGCTGAATTGACTCTTTTCTCCACCAAGATCTACAAAAAATATTACAATTATTTTGATAAGACTAAAAAAGTGGCACTTCTTGCATATGATTACTTGTGACGGGAAAAGTTCAGTTCTTTCACTACAAGAAGTTGAGAGGTGTAACATTGCAAACCCACCCCCACAAATACCAACCCAGTGCCAACAGGTCATTCTTAATGGGTCAGTTAAACTTCTAAACAGAAGTTTTTTGTCAGTTTTATGTTTTGCTACACTCTTTCACTATTTCAGAATCTTTTGAATTAGTGCTACAGCAGCAGCTTTGTTTTTATAGTTGCCCTACATGTTAATATGTTTTAACTGCTATACTGTGGATGAAGTTAGTCATTTTAAAATGATGCAGAATCTCCACAGAATATTAATTCCTGCCGCAAACACACAGTGCCACATGTAAACACACTGAAATAGTAAACTGCAACAGCATGATTTGTTGAGCGTGTGTTTGTGTGTGTGCAGTCGTGTCAATGTGAGCATATGTGCGTGAATGATGTTAAGCGGGAAGAGGAAATAATGAATTATTACAGGCCCAATAGGTTTGACCATGTTTTTCTGAGAAATTTTAAATGTCACCTGTGAACACGTGTTTCATTCCCTCTTTGACATCCTCTCTCACTGCTCCCTTTTACACGGACACCATGACGCCTGTGAAGAAATACATTTCGTCTTTTTTTTTTTTCTCCTATCTTCAAGATTATTATTTTGTCTCATCAAAGCCCTTCTGTTAAATCCACTGCTGTAACAGACTTATTATGTGAGCACACCAAGGTGGTGAATTCTATTTCTGGCTCTTCCTGTGAAATTCATATTCATTAATCAGAACCTTCTTTGAGGCTTTAGAAATACAGGTGACTTTCACTGAAGCAGCAGGCACGCAGGATAACATGTGACGCCTTAAATTAGATAAGCTGGTATGAATACCACACATACATTCTCATTACATTCTTATCACACAGGAAGTATAGACACGAGGATCAACAATAAAAAACATATACTATTTGCTTAATGTATGCTCACAAAAAGGGGGAAAGAAACTTTAGTGTTACTGATGTAATGAGCATTTGTATTCTACACACACTGCAGACTGTATTAGCAGATAAGAGGTCATTAAAATGCTTAGAAAGGGACTTCAATCATTTTAGGCAATAATTACTTATTAACAAATGCGATTTTACGAGTTAATGTGTGTATTGGCATGAGGGTTAGGGCTTACTGCTGTTGTTGGAGACTTTTTGTCTTCATTTGTGACTTCTCTTGCTGTCACACCTACTGACCAAGGTCACCTGTAGTTTTTATACACCACTTTGCTGGCAGTATGTCTAGTAGCTTGTATTTCATGTTCAGCCATGTTTCATGTACAACAATGGATGTGACATGATGAGAGAGTTTAAGGTAATTGGGGTCACTTGCCTGTCATGTAAGACGAGCATCAGGGTCAATTAAGCTGTGAATTGTTGTGCAATGATCTGGAAAGTGGTGACACCAAAAATCATCCCCAGATGATGTCTTGTTGTCCTGTCAGGCTGGGCCAGCAGGTGTGTTGGAGAAACACACATTGATTTCCAGCTGGGGCCTTTCAAAGAACTGTATTTACGTGTTCTCCCTGTGCCTGCATGGGTTTCCTCCAGGTACTCCAGTTTCCTTCCACAGTCCAAAAGCATGCAGGATTGGTGTGCTAATAGGATACTCTAAAAAAAGCATGAAGTCTACAGTGTAAGTGTTAGCCTTGGCAACCAGTCCAGGGTTAACCATGCCTCTCTGTGAGCTAGGATGATCCTGCACAGGACAAGCTGACACAGATTAATGGGTGGATTGTGTTCAGTAGGGGAAGTAGTAATCAGATCTTTTACTTAAATAAAAGTAGCAATACCAAAATATGATCAATAAATAGTTTATCAGTAGTAATAGTTAATCAGTAAATAGTTTTCAAGACTTCAAGAGCTGCCTTGTTAGTTTTGTTGCTGGACAAGTTACAGCTTCAATTATTGTTATTGGTGACCTCACGTAAATCCCAGAAGAGCTTTGCACAACTCCGACCTGAGCAGATCTAATCAGCCACATAACTGAAAACACCTGTATGGGTGTGCAGGGCATTTAATGCATCATTTCTTATAAGCTGATCATGTGTTTTGCATGTAAAATCACATTTTTTGTATAGTGGGAGATGGTTGGGGGGATGGTGGCCATAGAAAATGCAGGACTTTGACACTGGTGGCCTGGGTTTACAACCTGAGTCACGTGTGTTGTTCGGTTTAGGCAACAAAAACAGTTTTGTTAAGGTTAGGAAACCATATTTAAGCAAAACCACAATATTTCCCTAACCTTAACCAAACACTGTGAATGCCTCTCCATATGACAAATTGGTGATCCAGTATGCAACACACAATACAATACACGTTGTGATGTGAACGTTGTCATTTGCAACTGAAATGATTCCCTGCTGTATGTCTCCAGTAGTTTTTTTTTGTCAGCATAAAGCATGCTAAGTGATAACAAGCAAATATCCCTCTTTCTCAGGGGTGAGAAAATCTGATTCTGATATAGGAGATCAGTATGCAGTCACAAAGGGTGTGGAGAACACAGGCCCTTAAAGCATAATAGTACATCAGACTGATGCAAAGACGGCGATTAATTATTGGCTCACAGGCACTTTCATTCAATAAAGCACATTAGGTGACAAAAACAAAGTTATATAGGTGGTCCCTGGAAATTCTTGTTTCTCTTTGTCTAGTTTGATGCTGCCTGAGGAAGAGCGGTGAGCCTGTAAAGCACAGCCATATGATTAATTGTTCTGTAGGTAATATCCAATGAAATATTTAAGAATTCCAACAACTTTTAATTTATTGGAACTTTTTTCCAGTTTTATGTGCAGCAGCCTGAAGGTGGTGAGCACTGGGATACTCGTATACAGCTGAGGACTGTATCACTGTGCATTATGTTTCCTTTTCACAATACATTATAAATAAGTTCTAATGACTACTACTACTACTCACTTCTACTTTAGTCTGCTTTTATTGAACAATTCTTGCACATTTGCATTGCTGTAGGGGAAATGATCTGTGGAGGGAATGCGCATGATTTTAATTCACTGAACAAGTTAATCTAACAATCAGGTGTTAATTGATGTAGTCTCTCAAGTACCCCACGCATGTGACACACCAGGCTTCTTTCTTTTGGTGTAAGCAGTGGGATGCCTTGACAAAACAGAAAAGCGTTTATTATTAGTAGTAGCGGTATGTGGGTGCTGAATGTGCTGTTACTAATTGTTCCTATAACCACTGAATGCGCCCCTGCTGACAGTTATCTTGTTTGTTTTGCCCTCTTCCGGTGTGCCTGCAGCTCAAATTGGCTCAACTGGTCATTTTATGCTGCAAAAGCTGAGAAAAACCAAACATCAGGCTACTCATCTTACATTTCGCCACTACCGTGCAGCAGCTCGGCCCCTTCACTGTGTTTCACGTCTACAGGAAGGCAGCGAGTCCAGGAAACAACGTTTGAGACTCGGCCCGGTGACCGACGTTTGGGGCGTCGACAAGCCTCCACTCAGACCAATCGGAGTTCACTAGGAAACTTTGTAAACAACTCTCACGCGCTGTTTTAAAGCTCCTCTGCTGTATTTACTACGAAAAGACGCGACCGTGCTGCAGCCAAGTGAGCCAAAAGCGCCAAAACAGGTGAGACTGAGTTGTGTTTGGGTGCAGTTTTTAAGATGTGCTGTGTGTTTGTGCTCCGTGTGTGTGTGTGTGTGTGTGTGTGCGTGCGCGCGCCGAGCGTTTGTATAGGCGTCCTCGTGACTCGTAGTAGCAGCGGCGCTGGTGCAAAACAGCTGTTATGTAGAGTAACAAGTGAAGAAGAAAATGTGGGGTTTCTTTTATAAAACGAAAAAGGATAAGTGTACTTAATGTAGCTTTCTTATGACATAACGTTAGAGGATGACTCAATGTACCGAATGACGTCGCCACCATACACTGAAACGTTAATCCTGTCCTGAGCACCCAGACACTCCGTAAGGCTCTGTTACACTATCACTGTGTGGTTTGCTTAAAGTTTGGCTGTTACGCCGCTGAAAGATTCATTATATTGTTTGGCAGACGTTTTACAAACTGTTTATCAGTAAATCAGGCTTTAATTCAATCCGAGAGGCTTTTAAGGGTGTGGTGATGTTCCCACCTCAGTGGCCGAGGAGAGAGTCTGAAAAAATCTTATAGTTGTCCTGACACTTAGTGCTCCCACCTGTGTCTGTCTGCATTTGAAGGGATGATGTGTTTTAAGTAGAATATGGGCTATAGGGAGAACTTGGTGGTTTAAACTTAACAAGCCTTTGGTTGGTTTTCTGAGTCATTTCAATGAGCAGACTAATGATGGAGCACAGTTCATTGAAAATCACTCAGCATTTACCCACTGACTGAGTGAGACAGGCCTGTTATTAGGCAGCCTCTGAATGTGTCAGTGGCGATATAAGTGTAAATACTTGGCCTGCTGACAATCCACCGACTGAGCAGGTAGACACTGACAGGAGAAGTTGTTCATGGTAAAGTGTTTAATTGTGTTTTAAAAGCTCCTCATAATGTATAAAACCGTTACAAAAGCTCATTAATGACATTTTTTTTTAAAATTTCAGATTAGCTCTTACATTTCCTGGAATTTTCTTTTTCTCTCTCAGTCACTCCCTCACGCACTCACAGAGCACAGACTATGGCCTACCTTTCTCTATAGCCTAAAATAAGCCATTCCTGTTCTTGTCTCTGAGCTCCAGTGGTGCTGAAAGTGTACTGCAGTGTAGATGTGTGTTGTGTCGCCTGCTGTTTTACTGTTAGTCTGAACAGCCTGCTATAGGCTACAAAAGACTTAATTCTGAACGGATGTGGGCACAACTTTCGTTGTGGAACGTCAACATCTGCATGCTCTGTGTTCCCTCAGCACGCCCACCTTGGCTGAAGGAGGGGCTGAGGAAGAAGGGGGAGGGAAAAGTTTCCTGTCAGAATGGCTGAGAAACTGAATCGGCCGATGTTTTGGCAGAGACTCAGGCCTGGTGGAGGGGAAGGGGGGAGTGACTCTATACATGCAATCATGAGTTTCTTCACTGTAACTTCTCGGGAAATGTGACGCATTTCTTTTGAGTACACTTGTGGTTTGGACAGTTTGCTGTGTTTATTTTATCTTGATTGTACCATACTCTTTGTCAGTGGGTTTCTGTTTTGAAGATATGTATCTCTGCTCCAGCAGTCGCTACTCTGTCACTATTAGACAAACAGCTTTCAGTAAAAGCTTCAAGGTTGGTCTATACTCATCTCCAAAATTCCTTGGACCGTAAAACACTTAGTGGTATTTTTGGCTCTGCTACTGGCAGCTTTTGGCCTCTTGATATTGTTTTGGATGTAAAATGACACCGTGGCAAAGAGGTTAAAATGTAAACTGTGAGCTTTAACTGCGAAGATGTTTAACCCATATTGGATAAATCACTCCAAAGAGCAAAACTAGTGGTTAGGAATGACCACTAAATATTTTTCTTGAAGTCATTCCTATGAGCTGCTAAAGTTACATTTGTAAGAGCAGTAAGGTCAATGGCAAGCAAAGCAAAAAAAGAATTTGAAAAATACCTCAATAAGGTATTTAGTTCATATGGCCATTTATCAAAAACATAAATATCACTTTAAGATTGATGCGTGTAAATACCGTTTCAAACTTTTAAATGTGGCGACCAGTTTCCACAAATTCTTTTAGATTCGTCCACTGTTGCTCTGATGTGAGCTGTTAAAGTGATACATTCATATCATGTCCAAAAGAATGAAATTACGCAGCTAAAACAAAAGAAATTCTTGTGGTCAGTGTGCTTTTTCACCTCACAGAAGCCAACCCACAGTTCTCACTTTGCTTATTGTGGTGTGGAAAAGCTCAATAGGCAGATGATTAACCTTTCCGTCCTTCACTTAGAATCAAACCCTTGACACACCTGACTGGATGAGCACACCACTGACTGTCATTTGCCTTTGCATCTGATTTCACGTCTGGAAAAACTTGGTGGCTGTCCTGGAAATGCTGTGAAATTAGTCCGAAACCATCCACTCAAATCAGATTTTGAATTAATTTGAGGTGTGAAATAGGCTCTGTAGTTTCAGAATCATAAATCATTTTACACTTAGTTTCACCAGTTTTGATGTTTGGAGAGACGGCAAGTCACGTCATCATTTAAAAACTCCCCATACGTCATAGATTGGTCCGACACACATCTGACTCAAATGAAGCTTAGTGGATGTTAAATCTTGTAAAAAAAAAAACAGACGAGCGTGCGAGATGAAGTGTGGTCACTTGAGGACAAACGTGTTTTTCAGAGAATGATATTTTTATATCTGATCATGAGTTCTATGCACATTGATTTACTGTGAATTCTGTGGGCTGTTCGGCTGAAAATCAAACACTATCAGTAATCTCAAGTAATGATGACACCTTGGAGATGAGCCTTGTTTGTTTTCATGTTGAGCTGCACTCACAGAAACCCGACTGTCTTACATGAAACACACTGACGTCATCGCTTCCTGTCACGCTACCTAAACACAAACACAGCGTTTGTCAGCAGTGACAGACAGACCGCAGTGTTTTGGTGGTTTGATTGCTTTAAATGCACAATGCAGTCTGCGCTGAGAGGATGCTGTTTTGATGAGAATGAGGATCAACTTTATTGGCTTGGTGCTGTTCATATTACACAACAGTGCTAAATACATGTGAAGAAAAAGTGGCGGAGCAACAATTAGAACAAAAGAACATGACTTCACATATAGAAGAAGAAAGCAGAACAGTGTTTATTCATGCAGTCAACATCTTTCCGTATCAGAAGAGTTGCAGTTGTGTTGGTGATAAAGAGTGTGTGTGAGTGACCAGGTAGCCACATCTTAAGTACAAAGGCCACAAAATCGTGCACACAGTTTTAGTGATAAGCATCAGTTGTTGCTTAACAGTTACGTTATGCATATGATTTTGTGGTTCCTCATTGAGTGATGAGAAGCAGCCTTCTGGGTAGAAATGGTGACTCTTCTCATAGTGTGAAATGTCTGTATGCACCACTACACTTTTCAGTATTCAAGGTCAGCGTCTTGTAGGAATGCTCTACTCATCGCCCAGACCCTACAACAAATTAGGCAAGTGAGAAAGGACTTATTTTTAGCCTAACAACATTCTCCGAAAACCGAAACTTGGCAACCAAACCTAAGTAAAAGTGTAGGTTTTTTTCTTGATGCTCCTCAGCCTCACTAAGGGTAGGATGTGGGGTTGTGCATGGAGCCTGCCTATGAGATATAAAGATTACTGACAATGGTGAATAAAAACCTGTGTCAGTCTTTGAGAGGAACTTAGAGACAAGGCTGAAAATGAAACAGTTCTTTAATGGATGACTGCTGACATGTTTATCAGTGCAGCAGCCAGCGGCGGCGGCAGGAGGAGGAGGCAGAGCAGTGTCAGATTGTGAGTGCGGATGAGTCTACTATAGAATTGGACCAGGACCAACTCTGAGATTTTGCAGCTGCTCTGCAGGAAGAACATCCTGGCTTGGCGATGCCAATTATGCCAGTTTACATACTGTAAGAATGCACTTACATGGGTTATACATTAAAGCATCCGTGTCAAATGAACTGTCTGCATGTTATATTACAGCCATTTGTATATTCATTTTCTGCTGCTGTTGCTGCTCAAAGAACAATTTTCAATGATTTTACATGCATTAGGGGTGCATACATTTATATCAAACTCAACCTTTGCAAGAATATGTGTATGTTTTAGCGATGGCTAAACATACTCTAGGTTTCCCGTTGTCACCTGGTGTATTCATGTATTTTATCATGTTTTTTGTACCTGAGTCTGTGTAACTATGTCTCTGTGTGTTCTCTGTTTTACCTGTCTGCAAGACAAATTTCCCCTCTGGGACAATAAAATTGAAGTTGAAGTTTCACTTAACAAATGCCAACCGACTATGATGTATTAACTATAGCACAGCGTTTTTGCTCTGTATTTGTACATACTGCATTTGTTTACTCTAATTGACAGCTTTGCATGATTAAAAGGAGCACAACGTGTGCATTTGCCTGCTCGCTGAGGCTTGTCATGTTTTTTTAAGTGATCAGTGAAGTGGAAACATAACTTTTTTTTTTTGTGGTCAGACATTACAGCTGTTTTGAGGTGTTTCTCCTTCTCTGATAGGTATATCAGCTGTTGACATTGCAATGTTGTGGTGATGAAAATTCCCCTGTGTGCCTATGTCAAGGCATGGCAACGCATTTCCCCAACGTACACTCAAGAGTTTTGTTATGTCACGAAGTCTGCCGGGTAAACTTTTTTTTTTGTGGTAGACAGTGCCACTTCTCTTGAGATTTTTTTTAACTTAAACTTACCCTGCAAATGATAGATTAGATATAGTACATGTAGACACACACACACACACACATATATATATATATATATATATATATATATATATAAATAAATATAATAGATTGTGTCTTAGAAACGTATTTGTGAGAGAAAATTCCACTTGTTTCTTGTTTCAGACACTTTCTATAAACAAGTGTTATTAGTATTATGATAGAATAAGAATTTCCTTGGTTAAGTGTTTCATTTGTTTTAATAGAAGTAGGATATTAAGACTAGATAAATTACTAATATATTTTGCTGTGGGCTGTACAACATAACTTTATAGCACAAAGAGCTTTGATTCTTCTGTTTTATGTTTTCTAGGACTGTTTATTGGACCAGATTCAAGGTCTGAATACAGTGTTTCTCTCATCTTTGCATGTGATTATGAAACAGTACCAGAACAATGCTGACTTTTAATTTCACTGCAGAAGAAGCTGTTTAAGATTAATCTTCCCCCTTGAGCTCTTTGGATTTTGATTCTGCGGTTTTCAGTTGTTTGTTGAGAGCATAATTAATGTGGCAATGATGTCTATCCAGGATGTAGTTCATAGATGGTACAACTCTGACCTCTAGTGGCCAGGAAAGGTTGTGCAATATAAGTCATCCCATCAATGTCTAGTGTGATTGAACAGCTATTGTATCATTATAACATTATAACAGTATAACTTGATTTTCCAGGCAGTACTCTTGGTGAATCTGTAATGTGTATTTAGGAGCATATAGTAGACTCACATCTGTCTGACTATCATCACAACAGTGTTGTATCAACTTGATGCATGTGCATTCTGACTTTCAAAAGTAGGTTGATTTATGATTCCACATGTAATGGTTGTTTTTTTTAAGACTGAGGTACCTCATTCTAAAGTTACCCTGTCAATTTTTGCATACAACTTTATATAACTGCCATATATTTGAATAACACTCATTGTTATTATATATCAGAAATTAGATATTAGTATACTTTGGGGAAACTAAGGTGTGTTTTTGGTTAAATCACCTATACTAAAGCATACAGTATATGTATGTAGTGTATATATATGTTATAGAATGTGTGATTCAGACATCTAAATGTAACTGCAAAAACACATCTACTTTTATAATAATATATAGATTTTATAATATTAAAATGTACAACAAGTAGAACCCATTTTTTTCATGCCTTGATGGACATTGTAGCTCAGGATTTGGGAAAAAATCCAATTCAGATATTTGCAAGACATTTTTTAAGTGTCTCAGGCATATATTCTGATATAGTAGAATGCTCTGGCAGTGATGAAGGAAAAATGCATGACTAAACAGTATTTTAATAAAGATAAAATAAAATGACAAACATACAATGAATTTTCATAGGCACTTACATGTACGCTATCACCTCTAGAAAACATTGGCGTTGCCCTTTAATACCGATAATATGCACAGCTGTTGTTCTCGTAAATCACCACTAGATAGCAGAAAAGTCATGTTGATGAAATCAAAAACTGAGGGTTTAAAGGTACACGCAGGAACAAACATTACCTCACTTGTGACATGGTGAAATGTGACAAGAACATCTGTCAGCTTCAGTTATAGGACTGAACAAAATAAGAGTTGTTGTTTTTTTGTTTTTTAAGTAATTTACACTGCAACAAAAGATTTTTGTAAATCAGTTTTAGGGCTGGGCATTGTTTGAAATGTTTGGATACTCGTGCCGATACAGTACCTGACTTTTGGTAACAATATGAAAATACTTTTTTCTTAACCTTACTTGAGAAGAATGCCATTTTTTCTGCAAGATCTTTTTTTTGTTATTAAACAAATCTTAAATGTTAAACGCTGTCTAACAAGCAGCCATTGAATAAGTTTGCTTAAATAAAATGCAAACTAGAATTTGCAACTTTTTGATTTTTATTCATTAACTATCTGATCAAAGCATTAGTTAATAGGATTATGAATCTGACGAAGCATATGATGCCAGCTTTCTGTACTTGAGAGTTTTTGATACTCAGCGCTACAGCCACATTTTGGTTGGTAACAAAAAAGTATTGAGGCTTGATACCCAGCCCCAATCAGCTTGTACAGATCAATAATTGAGGCAGTTAAATTAGCCCTTACTCTGCCTGTCAGTGTATCGCTACCACACGTTTCAACACAAAATCAATAAATATTTTAAAGGTCTTTGCCAGCCACAGAAAATGCCTCACACTGTCACAGCATAGATTTAATTCCTGAGTTACCAAATGGTGTTTGGAGTCTAATGAATACTAACAACCAATCAGAAAATTGATTTACATCATTGGTTTGTGCAGAAAAGTGGACCCAGGAAAAGTCAGACATTTTGAATGCAGCAGCCAGCTAACACAGCCTTGACTGTCTAGCATTAACAATAGGAAACAGACATGTTGGAGATGTGAGAGGTGCAACCAGGGGCAGAGAAAGCACTAACAAGCTAGCACCCCTGCTTAGGCCTGTTTCTCTTTGAAGTCAAGCCACATGGCCTTCTGTAGGCCCCTGTGACCCCAAAGTCTGACCTCAACTTGAAAGTTTATACTAAAAGCAAAACCAATCTAGAGTGTGCTCCACTGAGAGGATGGACGTGGATTAGACGGGAATGTAGTGTTCGTGGGTATGTGTGCCTGTATGTACACGCACACTCCGTTGCGTGTGTTTTTGTAAGAGAGACAGAGAGCACGTCAGAGAGAGAGAGAGAGAAACGAACACTGACAAAAAGGTAAAAGAGGCCAATTAGACACAGAGAGCCCTATTCAGAATGCTCATATACTGTAGGAAGGATGTAGTATTTGGAACTCCAAACATTTCTCTGAGCGAAACCCCATGGTGAAAAGAACTGAGCCATATTGTTGCCTGGTGTTATTCCTTCACTTTATGCTCTGAATCTCCTTGTGTAATGTGGTGGATGGCTCAGGATGCTTGGGAGTCACTTGAAGGTTAGTGGCTCTGTGTGTGTGCGTGTGTGTGAACATTTTTGTGGTGTATTTTAATTGAAAGTAAACTTCCCTTGATGAAGAGTTTCCAGTGAAAGGTGAGCTTTGTGTAGTTTTGGCAACATGGAGGATGAACTCTAGACTGAATTGTATTATCACATGTATGCTGGTGTGTGGCATATAATGAAAAAGTGAAGGAACCTTAGAGCTTGTGTTTGAGGAAGATTGAAAAGTTCTGAATGATACACACAAACCCACAGTCCCTCTGAAGCACTCACACATAAGCATATGCTCACTCTCATCACTACACTGCACATGCACAGAGGTTCCAGTGTGTGGGATTACAGGAGGAGAAACAATCTGAGTTCCCCAGCTAACTGTGTTTATCAGGGCTGGCAGAAGAGGCCTCTCACTGGGAGTTGGACTCACTCAGTCCAACTCCGAGCCCCCGCTGGCTCCAGCCTCTGTTGATCTAGACATTGTGGACTATATTCAACCCCAGGGCCATGCTGTAAGCTGTGTTTAGTTGGCTGGACATATGTTTTTTTCCCCAAAACTGTGTGTTGTATGTGTAGGTGGGCACACATGGCTGCGTCCGTCAAAGTCAAAATCAGGGGGGGGGGTTGTCTGGTACAGCACATGCACAAGTTTGATTTGGTTAATTGGTGCTGACACTCTACAAGATAGTTACACAGTGTGAGACTGACATAGGCACAGGACCACATTTACTGTATAGTGCCGTCAGTGCATACTGTCTGCCAGAGTGGTTGCAGACTGAACATACATTCACTTAAAGTATGCACACAAGTCTGAAGAAATGTAAAATACCGGCATTGGTATAGATGGTGGCAACACTGGAATATGAGTCAGCGTGCATGCATAGTTGCCCTCTTTTATTATGTGTCAGTGTAAATGTTAACCCTCTTTGACAGACTCTTCACCTCCTGGTATTGAAGAAAATGCTCTTTTTCCTGGGGGTAATTGGCCTTTCCTCCTCCGACCATCAAGATGAATGACTTAACTTGTGAGGGCATGTGGCCCTGACTTGCTTAATTAGAACAAACAAATCCACCAGATTGGGTAAAGGTCACCACAGACGTTAGCCATTACTGGAACTGGCATATCAAGTCAATCCAACTGATTGACTGTACAGCTGTGGTGTCCTTTTTGCTTGCTGTGTCTTGCACCTCTCTCGATACATCTGGTGGATTATTAGAGGCGTCAGCTTTTCTGTGCGTGAGCCTGCGAGTGTGTTTCATTAGCATCAGAGAAAGAAAAATTGTAAAAAATAGACTTCCAGATTGTAGACGTGTGTGTGTCTGGGTCTATATCTGCATCTGTCTTTCTGTTTGTCAGCAGGTGTGAAACCGCAGATGAGGCTGTAATAATGTTTTGTGGTTAAACAAGGATTCTTCACTATTTCTTTCTTCTTCCCACACGGCACTGCTCGTCTGTCTGTCTTTGGACACTCCCCATTTGACTTCTACTCTACTGTGTCTCTCCAGAACAGCTGTAATTTCTGTCATCATTTTTGACATTTAATGTTTCCTCGTGTGAACTGTTATTGGAAACAAGCCGACTTTGATGTAAAGAATGCAATAAAAGGTGAGTAATGTCATGTCATTCTGGTTTGTTTTAGACTTTTATAGGCCTGATCTAGATTAAAAGCAAGACCAGTACTGTTTTACGCTTTCAGATTAAATCATTACTTGGCATGAGCACAAATGACATGCAGTGTGCACATGTGCCAGCTTTTATTTTCCAAACTTTGTCCTGTACTGCATGCATCGTGTCCTGTGAATCCCTTGTGCAAGTTGACGCCATTTGAATCAAGCGTGAATGACGGACGCTGACTACTATATAGAGAGGTAACTAACGAGGGTAAATACATAAATAGTATCAAAAATTGGGTTTAATATGATGAAACTCTTGAGGATTATAACTTTAAAGGAAAACTATTGTCTGTTACAACTTTTATTTTTTGCAGCTTCAGCCATAGTTTCTGTTGGTTATAGAAACATTGTACTCAAAGTAATTACTGGGATCTTTGAACACGGTGACATCGGTAAAAATAAGATAAGAAATACCATCAGATAGGTTATAAACAAACCCCCCAAGTTAGTCAAACTTATTTGGAAGAGAAAAAGGAGGCAACTCTGTGTTTACAAGCGGACTTCCTCAACTTGGACCTACCATACCCACACACAGTTTTTCTGTGCAATGTGACATTATGGGTGTGGCTTTCAGTTTTGCCGATAGATGAAGTGGTTTAGATCATCTGCTTTAACTGTTGGCTTGTTTACTACTTGTATGATCGTGTAATCGTGTTTCTTGCCCTGTAGGACCTATTTTTAGTGATGCTGCCTCTTTTCAAGATCTCATCAATTACTCTGGTGAATACAGTATTATCGTAGCTGATAGAAACAATGGCCAGAGCTGGCAAAATAAAACCCAAATTGTAATAAAACATAGTTTTCCTTTAACAAAAGTTCCATGATACCACAGTCCATTTCCTACTTTGTGTCAATGCACAGTCCCAGTTTTTGCCAATTGTCACAAGAGCCCCTGTGCTTTGTTTTGAAAAAAGGCTTTGTGAATACTGTTTCATGGTGGGATTTTTACTTAAAAAGCAAAATACACAAGTCCTGAGCATTATGGTGGCTGATCCTCTGGCTGTTCTGCCCATCCGCTCCCAAATGACCCAGAGCGTTGACCTGGCTGAGCGACAGTAAATGCTTTGATTCAGCCGCCAGCTTCTCCTCCTGGCCATTAGGTATCATCAGGCTGCCTCTCTCCATCTCAACCTCCTGTAAACAAATGAGCCAGCCGTCGCTATGGACTGTGAGAGGAGACATCAACCCCTACCCTTCGCTCCATTCTCCAGTCTAAACACATACAGTCCCCTTCATCTTATCCCCCCTGCTCCCTCACGCAACCCATAACTTGGCTCGATCCTGCATAATGTGATCGATCCTGCAGTATGATGTCAAAACTGTGCCCCACCAACACACACACATGTACCTTGTCCTCCACTGTGGCTGACTCTGGCCTTGTATTTGCTGATTTACAGTCACTTACAATCTCAGCACCATTTCCTGGAAAGTAGGGCAAAAGTCAGCAAAGCTTTATGTGACTGTAGTGTGCATCCTTGTGTGTTCATTTGTGTCTGTCTGTATGTATGTGAGGTATGAGAGAGAGAGAGAAAAGAAGAAGCAAGCATGTGTGAGACACAAATGGGGCAGAGGGCCCAGTGGAGGGGTACCCCGATAGGCCCCAGAATTCCCCCGAGCAGCACCCAGCGTAGAGGAACAACTATGGCCTTTGTTGGTCACCCCGTGGATCTCACACACAGTTAATATAGACTTTTCCCACTGACTCTGCCAAGAGTCTGAAGTCATTTAATGAAGTGGCGGCTGAGTTTAGAAGGAGCCAGTGTGCTCGCTGCTTGCGCTGACAGAATGGAAAATGTCTGTGTTATGCAGCGAACAGCGAGTGACAAGAGGAGTGTGTTCTGATACTCACCTCTCTGGACACTCACACAAATGCATTAGGAACACACACACACGCATACAGACACATATAACGGCGCTTCATGAGGAGAGACACTGCGATTATACCAATACACATGCATTTCTTCTGGATGGTTATGGCTCATTCATTCAGGGATACATCACTGATTCAGACAGGTTTGTAATCAGATATGATTAGGTCTAACAATGTCCCCTACTAATCTCCTAACAACTTTAATGTTAAAATGGAATTATGTTTTTCTATACATTAAGTGTGACTCTCTGGTAAATAAAATTTCTCAAGGCCTAAACGAAGCATACTTGTGACACTCATGTACTTAAGATGAGAAAGCCTAATTGTTTCACAAGTTCTTTGTAGATATCTCTTTGTTTGGGTCGTTTATCAGAGCGAAACCTCACCTTTCATGTCCATTTTCACGGCTGTCTATTTATCCACTTCTGCTATGAATGGACAGTATCTCTGTATGTATTTGGTCGCACTTCTATTCAAGTCCCTGTCTTTTCATCTATCTATGGGCAGATTGCAGTCTGTTTTGGTGTCCTATTGTGCAGCTGTCAGTTATTTTCAAAACACTCGAGTGTCATTTGCCTCAGATTCCATCCCTTTCAATTCCCGCTTCTTTTCTATGGCTCCGCTAGCGTACATCTCATTGAGTGTGCATCAGCGGGCAGATTCATTCTTCTCTTCTTCTAAAAGCACATTTCTTTTTTCATAGCAGCCATAAGCCTCCTTTTTAAATCCACGGACAATGTGTTTTTGTCCATCCTCCTCCATCCTTTTCAGTGGAGAGTGCAGGGATTCTCTCTCTTTCTTTCTCACTCTCTCTCCCTCACTCTCTCTCTCTCTCTCTCTCTTTCTGAGGGCATCTGGGGGGACCCCTGAGCGTGGTGCTCCTCTTGAAGCTCAATTGTCTGTCTGTAATGAACCATGATGAAAGATAACAGAATGAAATGTAATAATTCATGCTGGCCTCGGTGAGGAGCGCGTGGCTAGCGGTTGGCCTGGGCCGCGATAGCCTCCTGCTCGCCTCCCAGAACAATAAGCCAGCCCTGCCAGCACCACTCTCCCTGCTCTGGTCCAGCAGTCTTGTTGCTCTGTCCTTTCGCTGTCCCCTTGCTGCTATTCAGAGTCACTTAACGCTGGAAGGCTGTCTGTGATCACTGGCATGCCAGAGCATCTCTTTGGGAAACAAGGCAAACTGTCTCCTTGGACCCACTGTCTTCCTGGAATTCTTTCATTCTTTACCCCTTGCCTCTTGTTTTATATGTTTGGGCTATCTTGTCAGGCTTTTGACCCATAGTTGAATTTTTCAGATGAAGTTGGACAATAAATTCCTCTGGTCAACTTCTGTCACTGCATAATGTTCCTCCTCTTTTGTCCATTGTTCTAATTGTCTTTCCTTGTCTGGCACTTTTCATGATGGTTCCAAGAACACAGAGATGTTTTATGCCCTTTATTTATCCAGGGAAAGTTGAAACAAAACAACTATTTACCGGCAATGCCCTGTTTCACATTCAATTTATAGGCACTCTGCTCCTTAACCAGAATATTTAGGGATTAAATGTCTTGCTCAAGAGTGCATTGAAAGAAGTTGTCTGGAGCCTTTGTCATTCCCCGACCACATTTTTCCAGCTGCTCCAGGGATTTGAACTAGCATTGCCCCTTTGGTCACAAGACCACCTCGCTAACTTCTGCCCTAGTTTCATGGCATTATGGCCCTGATTAATGCACTCCATTCTCTATTTGGGAGCTACTGTTTGCTTACGAGATTGGCAATCAATGAACTTAAACTCATGAGAAATGTTAAGAATTTACTCCATGACAAGAGTTTGAGACAGCCGTGACCTTCCTACTCTGCCCCGTTATTCAGCAACTTTCCCAAGGGAAGACTAAGAATGGAAACCAGTGAGACCCAGACTAGTCAGTATTCTGTGTTACCAAAGGAGAGTATGTACCTGATTTTAATTTAAGTGTGCTTTGAAAGCTGCTTGTCTGGTTTTAGGTTGTGCTGTTCTATGACAAATTATGTGGTGTGGAAGTTGGTGGTGGAAGATGGCAGTGGAGACTAGGAAGGTGAGGAGAATGAACAGAGACTCGATTGATGCTCTAGACCGGCAGCTTGGGGTTTTGACGCAGAGTATTTGTGTGTGTGTTTGTGTGCATTCCAGTGTATAAGCTCCTGTGTGCATGTTGGCCTTCTTGAATATTCCTGTGCTAGTTTTCAAGGAGAAAAAGACAATAGTGTGATGGAAAACATATCTTGCCCATCCGTTAATCCTCAATCAGCAAAACATCAAAGTCAAGACGCACTCCAGCTCCTCTCTCCTTTGCACCAAGCACGGTGCCCAGTGCAAAGCCAAAATAACTATCCTAATTATTGGCTGGACTGCAGAGGGCCAGCCCTACAAACAGGAAAGTCTGTCACTGAGTGACTGAGTGATGAAGTTACACGATTGGTCGGCAGAGTGTTGGAGTTTCCTCATTGGCCGTTGCTCTTTCAAAATGAATAGGCGGGATGTTCAGGCACAGGCGCTGCCGCTACTGCTAATCCCTTGCTCGCACAGCACTCAAGACTCTTGGTCTACGCCCACTTCATATGTGGGCCCACCTCCGCTACTGCTAATCCCTCGCTCGCACAGCACTCAAGACTCTTGGTCTACGCCCACTTACTACGTGGGACCATCTCGGTCTCACCTTGTTGTGCATAACTTGAACTTCGGCTAGTTGAAGGAACCGGAGTTACGGTACGTTACTGACGGTCTATTCCATACAGGCTTCGCCCTCTAAGGCTATCGCTAGTGGGATAAGGGCAAAGCGGGATGTAGACCATGCCCCACTGGGTCCGTCCGGTACCCACAAGCACAAACGCACATCCACTTCACGCGAAACAATAACCAGTCCACACTCCGTCAATGAGTCACAGCACAATAGCGCATCACAGTACATCATCTGCACACAGATGGAATAGAGACGGCCTGATATTAGGTAACTGCTAGCGGAGAAGTAATACATCAGAATTTGCGGAAGAGAATGACAGGCAAGCTGTGTCAGAAGCTCAGTTCATGACACCCCAGACTTCCCCTGAAGCAGATAAGTTGTTGGCTAATGTATGTACTGTTGTTATCAGATTGTACTGTGATAGTTAGCTACACCGGGCCATTCTCAAGATAAACAAGTTGACAGATCTCTGGATGTAAGCAGAAGACCTGCCCTCGCTGAGAGAGAGAGAGAGAGAGAGAGAGAGAGAGAGAGAGAGAGAGAGAGA
>NTHP01000065.1:386440-409726 GCA_003416845.1 Oplegnathus fasciatus | reverse complement strand
CCCTAAGTGCTACCTCTGTACGCTTTAAGAACAAATATTACTGGGACCACTACAGAAAATTGCATATGAACATTCAATAACCAGGAATTCACATTATAGACATGACCACTGACCATTCCTGTAACAATTTGTCCACAATATACACGGTCCAGCCATACACTAGGTTTCCAACTAGTTTTGCTCTGACCATGTCCTGAAACAGTTTGCCATGATAACACACATGTGCATCAGATACAGGATGTTCAGTGACAGATGTGTCAAAGTCAGATGTGTCCTTGTTGGTACTCACTATTGAACATCATTTGCTTCACTTCATTTCTACTTTTGCATTAAGGGGTCATGTTACACCTATGCGACCGACCATGTGCATAGACTCCGAAGCTATGTCGTGGCTGACGTGCACATTGTGGCGTCGGTGGCTGCGGAGATATTATGTGGGGGCCGCGAGAATTATGATTGGCTGCTTGTGTTTTCTGATGCTGGCAGAGATAGTTGATGGTAATGACAATGTTATGGAAGTTGAAGACAGACTCATTAGTCTTCTTCTTTTGAGTAACAC
Organism: Oplegnathus fasciatus; assembly: GCA_003416845.1. NCBI lineage: Eukaryota > Metazoa > Chordata > Actinopteri > Centrarchiformes > Oplegnathidae > Oplegnathus > Oplegnathus fasciatus. Next base: position 409,167 of record NTHP01000065.1, on the reverse strand, counting down.
GTCTCGCAAAGCGAGAGTCAGTGAATGGATGAACCCAAACACAGATTGCGCGGGAGTAGCCTCCTATTCAATAATACAAATGGAAAGAGAAGTCACCTTGGTGTAACTTCAATTATATAAGTGTGTGGGTAGCACATTGTCACTCAATATCACAGAGTGAAGCAAAACAGTTAACTGTGGGGGATACAGTTGAAGCAGGACATGGCCCTGTCATGTACGATACACTCGTCTAGTGTTGCAGGGATGCCATCAATGGGTAACATCATTTGTGAACTAAAAATCAAAACCTATGCTGTTGGTGTCTACGGTGAGACTCATTCACCCCTTGTGTCAAGCATAAATCCAGCTGTAGGTAGACATAGAAGGGACTGATTTTTAGAGGGCTATAGATGTCAAAAATCCGAGAAAAGCCCTACTTAAATTTCATGATTCAGAATATGTCATACCATTTAAGCTCATGAACCTCAGGTCCAGGCTTATTAAACCATTGATAATACCTCAGTCTTGTCTTCGACTTGGTGAAATGGGAAAGCACTCCTCTTGTAGGACAAAATCCAGTCAACTGTCCCCATAGTCCAATTTGACTCCTGTTCCATAGTTTCAGGTCCCAAAAATTGGGGGTTTGGCTAATAACAACCTCAGGATAAGATCCCAGGCCCAGGTATCCCTGGCTGAGATTGATGGTGTTAGAAAGTACAGGTTAATGGAAGTGGAAATTCACTCTGTCAGATTGAATTGAAACCATTATTTACTCTAAATTGTGCCATATACTCATTATTTATCTTTCCTATAACCTTTCTTAGAGCTCTGCAGTAGTTTACAACTCAAGACGTTTGTGATAATGATGAAAATAGTTTGATGAGGACTTAAGTAAAGGTGAATTTGGTGGACATGGTGAAGACAATACTGTGCCAATGTTAAGGTGTAAGTACTAACACAGTCCATATGTAAAATGAAAGAGTATGTTACAAGCACTGCAATATACAACATTGTATTTTACAGCATGAGAACAGGTATTGTTCATTGTTTTCTGTATGTCACAGAGAGAGAGCTGCCAACTTGGCCCATGTGGATGTTGCAGTTGTTTATTCCGATACTCTGATGACATACAACAAGCTTTCACTGCAAGGCACGCTGCCATGCAAGAGTTAGTAGCAGGGTCAGTGGAAAGGGCATAGATCATTTTCACTGTGAGGGTCTGGGAGTGTGCACACGTGTGTGTGTGTGTGTGTGTGTGTGTGTGTGTGGTCTGGAGGAGGCTCAAGTTTACATTGAGCTCCATCTTAGCTTGAAAGTTGCATTGACTAATTCAACATAACACGACCCTTAGAAGGATGGACAGAGAGTGACGAAAGATAAAAACAGAATGAAAGAGAGTCTTACTGTAAGCGTGCTTCGAGTGTGCCAGTTCACCAGTTTGGTGGTCTTCCTCTGAAGGTTGTTAATTAGTGCAGAATGTAGACTACAGTTCTACTGCCAGCGCTGATGAAAAGAGAAAAGGGAGAGAGAGAGAGAGGGAAAACTGTATAGCTGCCAACAAAGAGGAATCTGTGATAGGTCGAGAATGGTTCCAAATGCTGGAGCAAAGCATGGAGACTCCCTGAGTTCCTGCCTCCTGACCCATGTGTTTGCTGCGGGCCCCTTAGCTACAGAGTCAGACACTCCAGTACAGTGAGCAACTGTAGACAAGAGAAGTAGATGCAGTGAGAAATTGCAGTGTTTAGACTTGGGAAAGGGCAGTATCTTATTTGATTTCAAGTCTGCATTTCAACCATGGGAATACCTTTGAGTACTAACAATGGCGATGCTCATCCTCTCTCATTCTGAAGATCCATTATAGTGTCGTGGAGCCAACTCTTACCTGCAGACCCCATGACCTACAGACCCCATTAATGCATTTCAGTACAGAAGGAGCAAAATGTACGCTGTACTGTAGAGTAAACAGCTGAGTATGTCACAGGACAGTTTTGTAAAGTAAGGGGTGGCGGGTGCAGCTTAGGGGAAAACGGGGAAGCCCACACAAACTTGTGTTCTGGCCACACATCCATCTCAGTTTCACACAATAGAGGCATCAACCCTCCTTCGCTTCCAGGATTTACGGGGGGAAATTAATGTTTACTCTTGTTATTTGATGGTTCCTTTTTGTGTTTTTGAGAAATAAAGCAATGTAGGAACATGTTCAAAAGGCCTTAAATCCCTCTAAAGTTACTGTCCAGTGTCTCTGTCAGCTTTTGCTTTATACATATGCTATATGCTATATCAGTGGCTGTAGGTTAAGTCAGGTGCCTGATCAGTGCGGCTTCATTCAAGCCATTCACACATGTCCACATGTAAAGCTTTCACACAAGCTTGGCAAATTGCTGCACTGCAATTCTTAGAATAACCACACAGCAACACAAAAGAGAAACCAACATCCCCAGTCAGTCCAATCAAGACAAGTCTGTCTGAATGTATGTCACTTTGTGAAGCAGTAACTCCTTGTCAAACAGAACAGAATAAAGCAGGCTTGTGGATTACATAAGCATTGCAAGGCGTCACAAAGGTGTTCTTTGGGATCAAGGGCCGCACATATAAGGGCTGGCTGAGGTGTGTATACTGTAAAAGTAACAAAAAAGCTCATTATCCAAATGCACCAATGTGTCACAACAATTATTCACCCTACCACACTACACACACACACACACACACACACACACACACACACACACACACCGCACCGCACCTTGTTCAGCGCAGTACAGATCCTGGGAGTGGAGAGGTTGGATGGAAAACACCATTATGTCATCCCAGTTGCACCCTCCCTGACTGGCCACACTGTGGTGCTTTGTGTGCAGCAGATGGAGGAGCTGGAAGGAAGAATAATGTGATTGATGCTTTACTGTGCATCATATAGAGATACTGAATATCACACAGAGATGTAGAGCTGCAACTAGCATTTTTGAATTTATTTATCTTTTTTTTAAATCAATTTACTGATTAATTATTATAAAAAGGTGGAAAAATGCCAATCTCAATTTACTAGAGCCAAATATGACATTTTAAAATAGCTTGTTTTGTCCAAATGACTGTCCAAACCCTAAAGGTACTCATTTTACAGTGATATAAAACAGAGAAAAACACCAAATCCTCACATTTGCAAAGCTGAAACTGGCGACTGTTTTGCAATTTTTCTTGATTAATGGCTGAAACAACTAATCATTTTATCAAATTTGTTAGCAATATATTTATCAATCAGCTAATAGATTAATAGAGTAAGTGTTTCTGCAATACAGAGATGCATTTAAATCGCAAAGTCTATGAAACTCCACTGATTACACGTTACGTGTGTTTATAGTACAGAAGCTTGCAATAATTTTCCATCTCCCTTTCACTCAGTCTCTCTTTCTGGTCTGCCTCCTAACATCTGCTCCCAGCCAGCCACCTGTCTGCTGTCAAATGCAATATTAATGTACGCCATACACTTGTTAATTATTTCCCCTGAATGTAGTCATGTCAAGCCGAATATGCATAACAGGATTGTAAAGAACCATTTTATTAGAGGTGATCACTCTCTTTCTCCCTGCTCTCTCTTTCTTTCTCTCTCTGTCCAAATGCCGTTTCTCAGGTCTTTCTATCCACTGAAGTGGTATGGTGTATGTGTGTGTGTCTGTCTGAGCTCAGCGTGCCTCCATACACCAACTAGAGCTTGTTTCCCAGGAGACACACAACTGCGTGTGCTAGGAGGGTGGCAGAGGGATGGTCGAGGGGGCGGATGGAGGGGATGGGGTGATGGAGGGGTGGCATGTCGAACCGAGGATGGAAAGGGGAACTGTCGAGGGGTGAAGTAATGAGAGGTGTTGTGGGAGGGGAGCAGCGGAGGGGGTGGCAGCAAAGCGAGGCGAGGCCAGGCGGGTGGCATGGCAGTGGGGCCTCCTTGTGTCCTGGTCCCCCTTGTCCCTCCTGGTCGCTTTTGCGGACAGCATCTGCAGCCTGCTTTACATGCAAAACACACCCTGCAGAGAGGGCGTCTACACATGGGGCTAAGGGGTCCAGAAGAAAAGCATTCCTGAGGCAGTGCTGGGAGAAGAGGGAGGTGGGTCTCTTCAGCAGCCTCTCTCTACCAGTGTCTTTCCCAGATGAAGCCGTGGGGGGATGCAGTAATGAGGGATGAGAGGATAAATTCACTGCAGATTATTTTGCTTTGGATCTGTCTCAACCTCATTTCCATACACAGTCAATGCTATTGTTTTTTTCCTGACAAGCGCAGCTTCATTTACCTGACACTATCTTCACCAACTTCACACTGATGTCCGTTTCCCTGTTTAGTCCAAGAACAAGCTATTATGTCTGTAAAAGTGGAACTTGTGCAGACATGAGAAAAACAGTGAGTGGAGTCAGTTTTGAATATTTGAAAAAAAGGAGGGCATGCTTTAATGTCTCTCTCTAGGAATGTTTCTCACCTCACTCACACTTTTAGCAACTAAAACAGCAGAAACTCAAGTATCAACTTTTCCACCTCTTGCCCCTGAGCTCTCTTACCACTTCTCCTCACCAGAGGGGAAAGTTGTCCTGGAACTAGTCAGTTCACGGTTGTCCCCTGTGCTGGCAGTATGGTGTCCCATTGTTAATAGAGGAAAAAACATTAATGGAGAACCGAGGCCTAATATTATAATAATGTATGTTATTCCACGGCTTTCTCTTTTTCCTTTTTCCTTCCATTATGCGTAGTGTTAAGTCACTGCGCTGCCCCGAACAATGTATCCAACACTAACCAGATGTCACGGCATGTGAGTCATCTCATGCAGAGGACACTGTGTGTGCGTGCGTGTGTGTGTGTGTGTGTGTGTCCTTAAGGGAATGCCACCTGCCAAGGAAAGCAGGCACATGCACACACTCCACGTCCACACACCTGATATTTTCTGATAATATTTTGCCATAATAACGCTGTAACAACACAGCATTTGCCTTTTGCGCTGGTCACATGTCATTTCTTTCAAGTTAGGCCACAGTATGCCAGACAGTGTCTTTTAGAAGCATTAGAGAAAATACCACAGAGACAGTTTAAGGCTAATGTCTCGCAGGCATTGTAGTCAGCGCTGGACTGTCATTTTGTGCCTGCTTTCTCTGGAGTCAGTTTGAGGTCACCAAATGTCTTGGCATTACTCTGCCAGTGACTAAGGAGAGGTATAATTGCCTCATTGTAGGGATTTGGGATACTCAAGTGACATTTCATGGTGTTTCATCTGACGCAGGATAGGTTGTCTTTCTTTGTCGTCCCTGACAGGAAAATGGGTTCTGGTGCCACTTGTCTTTGTCAGTCCATCCGTCTACTATGAGATGCCCTTTCATCTTGGGTTTTTAGACAGACTCACTGCAGATGTCTTTATTAGTGTGCAACTTTAACATATTATCCTCTAGACAGATAATTGTTTGATCTGTCATACTACTAAAGGCTCGGCAGGAAAAGTGAGTTCATCGAAACAGAATTGGCAATATTTTCACTCTTTCCTCACATCCATCTTCCCTCGTGTGTAGCCTTGCATCCCACCATATTTAGGCATATTAAATGTGTGCGGTGATATGACTCTCAGGCTAACTGCAGGCCTGACAGGCACAAAGTCGTCATAATTGATCATATTAAAATCTAAATTTCCTTTATAACTTTTGCTCTCTTTTTTCCTTCTGTTCGCTTTCTCCTATTCCTTTCTCCTCCATTTCCCTACCTTCTCCCATCCTTTAGCTCTCTCCAACAAAGCTCCTCTATAAAGAGTGCTGTATCCCATCTGAATTCTGAATCAAGTCCTAAAGAACAGCAGCAAGCTACTATTGCAGGCTTGTCTTCCTTTTCCAAATGACCCACCGCACTCTGACATTCGATGTTTGTCCTCTCCATTCCCACGGAAGGAAGCTTCCTCTTTCTTTTTTCAATCCCGCTGCAGAAGTGAATTGTGTAAGGTTGGTCTCTTTGTGTAACTAGTGTGTGCAATAATAAACTGAGGAAATGAGTGCTATTGCCTCACTTAATGTTAACATTGTACATATCGGGAGGTAGATTGCTGCCGGCTCAGGTTTCAAAGCGCAGGCTGTCACAAGCAGTAGGTTATGGGAGAGATGAATGAACTGTTTCCATGTCGTTATGTCAATCAAACCAGAGTTTGACCCCCGTCTAAATGAATACATCTTTTCATTCACTGGAGTGGAAATTGTCTCAGTGATTTCCTCGACTGAATACATACAGAAACAGTCTGTCAAGGGGATACCAGGAATACACTGTAAGTCAATCAGCACGTTTGACCTGCTAGAAAACACAAGCATGTTGTTTGGCAGCCGCAGCTCCATCTCTCTTTTATGGCAAGAAAGGATCCTCAGGCCTACAATTCTGCGTGTCCAACATTTAGCAGCAGTACAAATTCCAAGAAAGTGTTTCAGCATGATGACCAGATACTACTGTATACCAAACCTCTGACGCACATCACGAAGCCCCTTACAAAATCCCTTCTAAAGAAGAATTGCAGTGTACAGTGTTGACATTTTTGTCCTGCACACACTATGTGCTTAGAATATGATGTTCATCCACATTTGGTGTGAGAAAGGTCCCACATTAAGTTGTATCTCCTTAATAGGGATTTTTGCACCATGCTGTGACTTTCCTAAGAGACACTTGCATTTTTTTCAAGCATACTGCAGATGCAAAGGTTTTGATTGGTAGACTTCTCTGAGGCATTCAGGGCAGTTTAAAAGACAACAAACACACAACTCATTTACACAGTTGTTAATCGTGGATTCTTGAAATTATGAAATATGTTCATATAGAATGAATTGTGTACAGCCCTAAACATAACCCTCTACCAAAGATTTTGAATGCACTGTGGTGAAGTCTGCATATATGCATGCTCACGCTTGCTTGCGGCCGCTTGCACATGCACTGTGCAGCCTCCAAGAAGCTGCTGAGAGACCTCGAGAGCACAAGTTGCTGCAGCTGGGGCTGTTGGGCTGACTGGCTGGTTGAATAGCTTGCTGACTGGTCCACTGCTGTGTTCTGGGCCAAAAGAGGAACTCCAGGAATCATCTTTTGTGTCCTCCTCCAGCACATACCTCACATGCTTGAACACTAGAGAGGAAAGCCCGAGTTTACTAGTCTTAGCTGCTGAATCTTCACAGTTTTATTTCTGCGCTTTCTTTGATTCTTCTTTCTCTCTTTCACCTTTTTCTCTCTCTTGTTTCTCTCTGTCACACTCTCACTTACTATTTCTTCTCTCGCAGTGGTAGAGGAAGCCTCTGTCATGCCCGATTCCAGATGTTTAAATTACTCTGAAGGGAAGAGGCGAACCATTGTATAATTACAAACGTACACAATTAAGATCCGGTTTTAAGACCAGCTCTAATCTTAGTTGGATGCCTCTCTAGGCCGCCCAGAGCTTTATGTTGTTGTGTGGAGTGAGTGCATGGTCGACTGTGTGGCGCCCTCAAACGGAAACTCCTGTAAAATAATCCAGTCTTCTCTTTAAAAGGGGATGTTTTACTTTGCTGATTTGGAATTTGTGCATTTCACAATCTATGAGGTCTCTATGAGGTACTCACACCCCCAACAGGAATGCTGTGTGTATGTGTGTGTGTTGGTGCGGATGTATGTGTGCAGCATGCAAATATGCTTGTATATCCACTTGTGTTTCTATGTACATGCTCATGTGTGTGTTTTTGTGTGGTGGGGTGCATCTTTATGTGTATATGTTTTAGAAAAAGCTCCAGCAAATTCATATGTATCTCATTAATGCAGATGACAACACCCCCAAAGCGTGGAAAAAACAAACAGCAATAAAAACAAGTAACAATACAATCACAGTGAGATTCTTGAATGGTGCCATATCGTAAATGAACAACAGAACCCGTTTGTGGGACACAACGTCATTTGGTTACATTTACTGTATGGTGGTTTACATTAAATGTTTGCCTTGAGTTTGTTCTTTGAAAGTCGGATTTCCATTGCAGCTAGTAATTGTGGCTCTTCTATATCCGTGAGTGCAGATGTAGCTGCTCAAAGTCCCTTTCCATTGCCTGCATTGTGCCTGTTCTCAGCACTAGCTGAGCCGTCTTTTCCAGCATCATGTGTGGTGGCCCACAACAAGCTCACATGAACACCCATTCGTTCATCTGTGTTCGTGTTCTGGAACACGAACAGAGCTCGCTGTACAGCAGAATTAAGCTTTATTTTAACCTGATACCTTCCTTGAACTCTGCTGAAACCTTATATGATATCTTGTTTGTTCTGTCTGTGTGCTAAGCTTCAACAGCTCAGAGCTTTCTCCTGTTTACAGTTGTCCAAAATAGTTTGTCTCCTTTTATCCTCCTCCCTTTTAAGTCACACTTCTCTGACACCAAAGATGAGATGGAAGCCACAAGTGCTCTCTCCCTGTAATTTTCCATGTCTCCCTAAGCACAGAGCATGAGCAGATGGAGATGCAGCTCTCTGTCCATATGTGTGTGTGTGTGTTGCAAAATAAATCCATACAATGACTTTCTGAATCTCTGCTTTGTACTCTCGATTTCCTCCTCCTTGCTCAGTTCCTTTTTGGTGTTGTACCCTACATGCCATTATGCAATGTTGCAACCACTGTTCACTGAAATCTCAGAGCCTGAAATGAACTTGAACATCACTGACAACAATTCCTCAACCTCACCCAGCCACTCACTTCCTCCTCTGTCTCCACCCATCCCGCCCTCTCCAGCTTTGGTCGCGGGGACCTGGCTGGTGATCCTTGTGTCATCCCTCCTACACTGAGAAGACCGAAACATTCCTTGACCCCCTTCTATCCAGCCTCCCTCCACACACACACGCACACACCACCCCCCAGCCAGACATCCCTGTCTTGTCCCAGCTAGCTAGCGGCTGCAGAGCGAGGGAACAGGAGGCCCCACCACTGGGCCAGCTGTTCCAGACCCCCTCGCCGCCCTGGGCCCCACATTCCCTCATTCAAGGGAGCTTTGTAGTTCTGACATCTTGGAACAGTTGAGCAGCTCAGCTTCTAATGCTGCTGTAATGGTGAGAGAGAGGGAGAGACAGAGAGAGGGAGGGAGGGGAGGAAAAAAGAATGAGACCGGCTTTATGTGTGCTTGGTTGTTACGCTCAATCTCTCCACTCCTCCCTCCCTCTATCCCTTCAGCCCCCTCATCTTGAATCCCTTTACTGTACTTTACCAGGGCCTACGCTTGGGTGTTTTGGTTACATCCCATCTAGACTCCACTGCAGTGCATTTTGCCACGCTGTCCTGTGTGTGTACCATATTACACTCGACTCAGTTTGCTGAATCTTACCCTTTTATACTATACTGCAATGTAAAAATCTTTCATTTTCCATCCTGTATACCGTAATGTTCCGTACTGTGTTGTATCTGTTTGCTGCAGTCTGTTCCTAACCCAGACAGCCTGAGCCACACTGCGGTGTACTGTGTTTGTCCCGGGCACCTACTGTATTTGTAGGAGTCTGCTAGACTCCTGGTTAGATCATACTTCACTGCACTGTGCTGTACTGTACTTTGCTGTGTAGCTCGTGTCTTTGCCAGCAGTGGCGCCCTGACCATGTGCAGGAGCTGCCTTGTGAACTGTGAGGCTATCAGCTGTTGGGACGTTAGCTAGGATGTATTGTGCTGTACTGTAACTGTGACTCCCCTCTGCCTTCTTCTCTGCCACACTGTTCCACTCTCAGCCTGTGGAACAAGCAGAAAGCGAGTTCACAGAAATCAGTTCGATGGTAGTTTGAGAGGAGAATATGGGTAGAAGAAAGAGGTTTTCTCTGCAGTTTGTTTCATGCAGTTGTGATGTGTAAATCTGATGTAGCCCTATTGAGAGGGTGTTATCTTCTGAAGTTAAATAAGCCTTAACAGCAGCCTAAAGTCTTCTGTTGAATCAATAATTACTTTCTCTCACATTTTTTAAGCCTTAGGATTGGCATGAAGTTCAGTATCATCACTGAGTGCTAATGCTTAGAAGCAGTTAAGAAGAGCATGCGCTCATCTTTGTTTTGGCAGACAATGCCTTTTACCTGCCAACAGCGTGCCGCTGTTGTTTGCACTTAAATGCTTTCTGTGTGTTCATTCGGTATGCCTTTATTCCCAGAGCTATCTCTGTCACAACTTACAATATGGATGATTGGCATAGTTCCCATAGCGCTACGTTTTAACTCGCTGAACTCCAGGACTTTTGCCAGCCTTGCACTTTACATGGCCCCATTTCTCCTCAATGACATGCCATTCAGGAAAGGCCAGTTTTATGGGGTAATCAAGAAGGTTTATCTGAGGTTATGGAATTGTAGATCTCAAGACCGGACTAATTGCTCTCTCCACTCCCTTGTCACAGTGGAAGGGCTATTTGCTTAGGCCACTTATCCACTGCAATCAGTTCAAGTCACTTTTGCTCCACAGAAAACTTCATGGGAAACTCGGTCTGATCAGGTGCCAAGAGAGGTTTAAACATCCCACCCTAAAACAGTGCAGTGTGTGTGTGTGTGTGTGTGTGCGCTTATGTGCATGCATATGTGCATGCACACAAGCCTGTATTTGTGTATCTATGCATGAGTACATGTGTTTTCCTGTCTTTGATGCGGGAAACACGTGTGCCTGAAAATAATGGGCTGCTCGCAATTCAAAAAGTCTCCATTTGCAACAAACAAACTGGTCTCATAGCTTGCAGGAACCCTCTGGTCAATGACATGCAGACCTTTTAAATTCCTCCGAGTACAACTCCCTCAATAGTCTCACTGATGGAGCTTTCCTACGCAGATAATGCATATTTTCTCTCCTGCAGATGCAATACACACTCATAATGAATATCCTTTTGTTTGAATTTCACAAGCAGCAGAAAAAGAGTGTCTGTATATGAGAGAAACAGACGTAAAAATTGAAAGAAGGACCAAGAGTGAAAGATGTTTCTTGTTGTAGTACCTACTGGCAACCTTAAGATGGAACTGCTGCATTCATTTTAATGCTCTCCTTAGTAAGAGTGTTGTGGTGTTCACATGCCATAATGAGTATACTGCAAGATACTGTTATGTCAAGCATATGAGGATAAAAACCCCATATGCATTACATGGCTTGATATGGGCAGAATGAATGAGTAAATGGGAAGACCCCAAGGCTTGAAAAATGTGATGTGGATTTGTAATGTCTAAAATGTGTCAGATTAAGGCACCATCTGATTTCCACCGTGACATGCTCAGAGGCTTGTAGGGAATCACATGTGTACAATAGGCTCCCAGTGACAGTTTTAAAGAAAAAGGGACTTAATAATGCAGTGAATCATGAATATAGTGAATCATGATGCTTCAAATACAGAAATATTACCAGAACACTTTCGTTGTTGACAAAATTGGCTCACATAATCCTAATCTTAAATTTCACTCAACCCCAATACTAACAGTAGTTTTAGTCCTCAGCCCCACCCCAACCTATTTCTTTTTATTAGCCCAGATCTTATATTAACCCCTATCCACACAATTAATATCCGTGGTCAGCTTTTCATATTATCAGGAGGCTCACAGGAAACTTTGTGAGCTTTCGAAAGGGACACTCCAACAATTTCACACATGAAGTTCGGTTTACACGTCATGAGAAGTACTGCCCATGAAAACAGTTGTGTAATGTCTGCTGTGGCTGTGAAGGAGCTTTCCAAAGTCTTCAAAGAATAACCCTGATGATATCATCAAGGTTATTCCTGCTTGGGCGCCAGACTTAAATTTTTTAACAGAAAGCCTGCAATACAAACTGGAGGTGTGGAGTTTTAAAGTCGTGGCCGTTTAGGAGGCAGAGGAGTCAAATGGAAGGCGCTATCCAGTATCATTATGGGAAATGTACGATACCAATGTTTTTGGAGTTTGTCCCACGCTTGAGACTAAAAGTCAGGATACCTCAGCCTCTGCTTTTTTTTATCCGAGCCCCCCAACTTTACAGAAGTGTAATACTAAATCAATGGACTACCCCTTTAATGACACATAAAAAGTCATTTGATTGTAAATTAAATATCTGCAGTGGACACAGTTGAATATATTTCATTAAAGTTAAACAAGATATAAATTTGTATTGTATTTAATGTTTCAAACAGGCTACAATGTATGATAAATGAACAGTTGTTTAAAAAAATATACATTTGTTTCACGTGATTGCTGAATCATGAGCCAGGATAATCAATAACTGAGGTTTATTTATTTTTATTTATTAGTTTTCGATGTAAGAGCGAGAATCAATATCTGACTTATATTGCTAAAATGGATTTACATCATTAATGAAATATGATTCACTATATCATCTCATCAACTGAAGCCGCCATTTCTGAGATACTGTGATGCTTGTTTCCCTAAATGTCTTTAATGTTTCACTAAGTGGAGTAAGACCCTGGAAACCTATTAGTGATTTACTCACTCCATTGAGACCAATTATCTCTACACACTGCGGCAGGTGTAAAAGCACAAAGAGTGAGCTGACAAACACTGGGACAATTTAAGTGTCCAAGCATAATTGATTTTCATTTAGTATTTACCATGATCGGCTGAAGCCAAGCCCAATGCATACATCTTAAATTCCACCATATGGCACATCAACTCAACCACCTGTGCTGCTTTAGAGTCATTTTTTTATTGCGTTATCGTAATTATAGTGACACAAAAGAAGAACATAGCGTCAGACTTATATAGTGAATACAATGCACAGAATAGAGTGTTTACATTTGGCATATGTATGTATAGAATTTCACAACAAAAGCTGTGTTTGAGCAGTTGGGAGTTTTGAATGAGGGACCTGGCATAATGTGTTGAGGGACAGACAGGGGAATTTAAGGTTTGTTTTCAGTCTCAAATCAGACTCATCACATTTTAAATCTTTTTGTTGTTTTTGCATTAAAAGTTGTTTTGTTTTTTCTTTATTTCTGAGAGTAGACAGGTCCTGCACTTTTTTAAATTCTGTAACTTGATCTGTGGTCATGGATGGATCAGATTCCAGTTCTCAGAAGCTTTATGAATTTGCATCCCGGAGCTCTGGAGGTTTTCAGGGGCTGGGTACTTTCTTTGAGGCCCACAGGTGTGCAACCATCTGGGGCCTAGCCGTTGAACCAGTCTCCCTTGAAAGATAGTCTCCGCTCTGCCAGCCAAACCAACAATTCACTTTGATCCAGTCACACCTTGCCTTCTCCACATCTTGACTATCCCAGTTCTCCTGTAGCCTGCATCAAGTTAATTGTACGCATGTGTGTGTGACTGTCCCAACAGATAAGTGAGGATGAGTCATGTGTGAGCGTGCGCGTGTGTTTGCATGTGCTTGACAGAGTTATTGTATGTGTGGTTTTATGTAAAACTTAATATCCATGTTTACAGGTTTGTTTATACAGCCGTTGATAGGCAGATGTGGAGAAATGTGCGGGTAGTTTCCCTTACTTAAACCACACATTTCACTAGAACACCACATGGTCAATTGCTAACTTCATTTTCTGTATCAAAGTCATTTTTGTAGGTTACAGTGCTATTTGCAGTCTTACATTCAAACCACAGTTGTGGCAATTATCATCATCACAGTATGCCTAATTTACATTGTCATTAAGATGCTTTTCATGTTTTATCTACAGTGCAGTGCTTGTGACGGTTTTCAAAGCATGCATAGATATAGTACCTTGCAGTTATGCAGAGTAATGTGATATTTTACCGGTAATTCTCAACCTCATTGTCGTCACAGTTCATATAACATGTAAAAATTTGAGCATGGCGTGTGTAAGAGCCAACAAAGCAACCGTTGTCAAGCTACCAAACACCAGAATGGAAACGCAGTGACGCAGTGAAGACTGCATGCACGTCCTGTTCTTGGTATTCATTTTTTGGAGGATTTCTAGGAATGTGAGGCAACTGGTGTTTTGGGTTGTTTTTTTTCTATTTCCTGTTTAGGTATATATTTTTTTGTATATCTAGATACAACTCATAACCATACACAACTCACTCCTCTTATAACAGTTGTCATGTTGTCATCAATTTGGGTTGAGAGAGGTGAAAGGTTGCTAGTTTAAATCCTGAGGCCCCAACCTTCACCTGGCATTTGAGGTAGCTACATGTTAACAGTATTTGATTTTGTATGTCTAAGATTTAAAGCTTGATTAAACTTATCATTTGCCAATGTATATAATTGTATAATCCATGAAATCTACTCAAAACTAAATTATACTTTTCAGCTTTTAAACTTTTTATTTTTTGAACACTATTTATAGCAGCTAACAGTTTTGCTTTGATTGAGTGAATATGTCTGTTATTTAGAGGTGAGGGCCGAGTTCTAAGAACCGTTATCTTTGATCAGAAAATCGCACAGCATGTGCGTGTTGCGTGTCAATACATTAAAACAGACTCACCACTTTGCCTCTATGCGAGAGAAACAGATGACCAAAACCAAGCTCACAAATGCTTTCCGAAGCTTCACCGGCCGGCTGAAACCACAATGAACAGAATATGCAACACTTCACCAACTGGCTAATTTCACAAAGAACAAAATCTCCAAAACCTGAAAAATTGGTGACTGTTAAAAGGTCTACTGAAATGATTTTTGTCGATCTACACAGCCACGACCTACTCTACGGTTATCGCTCCTATCTGCACATTAGTGCGGGAAGAGGGGGTGGCTTGATTCTTCTAGACATCCTCTTCGTCTTGTATTTTATTCCTATTGGTCATGATGTGTTTTTGCACCTATGCTTTGCAATAGCAGTGAACAGGAGGCCTCAGGCTGAGTTAGTGACTGAAGGTTTTAGTACTGAAGTGTGGCCACAGGATACGGGCATCGATACGAGTATTATCTGCTTGGCTCAGGCCTATGTTCTGTGCTATTTTTGTTTGTTTCACAAAGCATGTGTCATGTAGTCTAGTTCTGGAAACGACATGTATGCGCCTAAGGTGACTTTATTTTTAACATTTTTCTGGTAAAAAAAAATCAATGAAATTATTCTAATTTTGAAAAAATCTCAAACAGGTGTGCAAGGAACCTAATTTTGATCACTAATGTGTATATTAGTTAAGGTGGATTTCAGGAGTCATGTTTCAGGCTGTTTGTATTGAGTCCTGACATCCACCACAACAGGTCAATACCAAACCACTGTGGGGGCTTTGGACAAATCAATGAGTCAGTTGTCTCCAAATGAAACATGCATCGGTGATAACATCCAAATGCGCTCAGTCTTGGCAGTTAGAGTCAGTGCCGGGAAGGCCATCAGTGAGATTATTTCATAAGAGACAGTTTCAGTAGATATATTGCTACATATCAAAAACACACACAAAGCTGAACAGAGGAAATGATTTGGAAATAGTGCGTTCAAGTTTCCTGTTGGACCACAGAATGTAGGATGTCTTCGTCCACAAGCCAATGTTGTGGTCACTTCACTGATGATGGGAAAATCTTTAGTACCAGTTGTTGCTGGCTAAACAAGAACAGTCAAACTTACAGGTGATAAGATTTTTTCTAGGTATCTGTGTACGCACTGTCAATTTATTAAACTTCCTGTCTGTGTTTGCTCAGTTAAAAATTCAAAATACTCACATCCACCAATCAACCTTGACAGAGACCACCTATTGTCTGTTCATTTCCACATGATTTGATTTCAGGTTAGCATTCATCCAAGAATGCGACTCAGAAATAAGACACCTTGACGAGCCATTGTGCATGGTGTAATGGCAGTGAGCAGGAGGCCTCAGGTTGAGCTGGTGACTGAACGTTTGAAGTGTATAGACAGTAGACCTGGTGGGATAAGCCTGGGATTAGAGAGGGGGAAAAGGGGTTTTCTTCCTTTGACAGCATCATTGCTATATTTGTAAAGGTGGACTAATTTTAATGAGAAATAATAAAACTTTTGTCAAACTAGCAGAGTGGCATCCATGATGGTATTTATGACTTGTTAAGAGCGTAGGGCTTGAGGAAATACTGTTGTAATGAGTAATGCAACCAAGCCAGGAAACTATCTACTCACTGTGACTTTGAGCAATGGTCTGCCATGCAATATTGCTGACTGAACCTTTTAACTAGTTGGATGTTCAGTGGGTCTTGGAATGAGAGCAGACACTGTGAGACTCCTTAATCCTACCTTGTCAGTCAAGGGGCCTGACCGAAAACAGTCATTAGCAGTATTTCACTCTCCACTGCAAACAGGGCTCAGAGGGAAGTTGAAAAGACATGTGCACTGCATCGGCTGCTTCTAAAAGTCAAGAAATTATCTTGTCATTTACAATCCAGCCGGCTTGATTCTTCTAGTAACCAACACGGTAGACATCCATCAGACACTTAGTAGCTGCTGAAAGTCACAATGTTACAGTTAAGGCAAGGCTGTAGTGAAGATTATTGGAAGCTAGGGTTTCTTAATATAAAGTGAATATCCAATGTGTGAGCAGTGTATGAAAGAGAGATGTGCTCATCAATGTACATCAATTATTTGTTACTTGTGTCACCATGGTGATATAGGAGCGAAGTAGTGACGCATCATTATGACCTACTTGTGTTGCAGGCAGTGTGGTTAATGACATAACAGTGTTCGCACTAGGTTGTACGTAGCTGACTTGAAGTGGAAAAAAAAACTGAAAAACATTTGTCACTGTGAAGCAAATATTACGACAAAGTTTGTCCCTAAACTAGATTATCAAGCCTTACCAATGACATGCTACAAACAAATTTAGCTCAGTGGAAAGTTAACATAAGGCTTTACATCTTTGTTACCTAATTTGTCTCCTTCCTCTTTGTTAATTTTGACAGTGATGAGTTTTTGAATTTAGTGGAAAGATAAATGGAAGAAAAATTGGTCCAAAGTGGTGTGTGGTCGTCCTGTGACAGTTGCCCTGTTACTTATGTATCAGTCTGCTGCTCACGTGGAGGGGGCTGAGACAGGACGTGGGTCTTCAGAGATTTCCAGATTTTGGAGCCATCTGGCACGCCAAGGCTACGGCTGTGCATCTTACCTTGTGACTCTCTGTGTGCCGTGGCCGGCGACGTTTGACTTGTGCTTTCAAGGTCATGACCCTCAACTCATTTCCTTCCAGGCAGCCATTCTAACAGCAGGGTTAAGTTTATATGATACCCCTGGATAAGTGCTACTTGAAAGTGCCAAGTTTCTGGAATCAGCCCTCTCAGCTTTGATACTCTGGTTTCTGTTATGACCCCACTCCGTCCATATTGGCCCTCTGTCCATCTGGACAGGCCCCACACACACACCCACACACACATACACATATCATCCTTTATTAGTAGCCGGCTTCCCACCCCAATAGGAAGTTTTGGGGTCCCAGATCGCATATTGTTTTTTCCTCATCATCTAATTCTGCATATGGGCACTTTGTAGACTATGGTGTAAGTGAAGTCTTAGCCATTGCTGTTACACACAGTTGTTACTAAAATGTAAATTACTTAAATTACATTATAATATGTGTTACTCTTTTAAAATTGTTGCAGTGATAAGCTAAGATGTTAGTGTTTTAAGCACTGAGATAATGTTTCTTATTAAAATAACATAAATAGGCAACATCTGACTATAAATAACTATCCATACAGCACGTCATCCGACAGTATTCATCAAAAGAACATATATGGTTCATGATAAGTTTAGTGAGTCTATAATTACCATTCTCAAATATTTGGAGGGTTTTTGGTTCTGTGTGGCCGTTCACAAAGTAACTGTCCCCTGAGAGCTGCCCTGGAATTTGTTGAATCTTTGAACCCTGTGCACAGCCGGCTGGTTTCACAGGCCTGAGGAATCTTTCAGTGGCCCTTGGTGCCAGGAGGAGGGCATCAGGTGTCGGGCCAGAGCCTCAGTCCTCCCTGCTCTTTCGAGGAATGAAAAAGCCAGTGAGATTTCCCAAGCTAAGACTAACTAATTGAGAGGAATAATTAGAGAATGGAACAGAGTATATGTCTGTTTCTGTGTCAGTGGAAGATTTGTGTCCATTTCTACTTCCATGCTGTAGTAGATTGGTGGAGGAGGTTAGTTCCTTTCTCTCCGTGGTATGCCTCAGTGTTGTTGTCCTTGATAGACTTGGCCCTCTGATGTAAGTCAGCTAGTCTCCAGAACTGAGAGGAGGGCAAGGCTGACCACAGCATCCCCCTCACAGGTGCCTCCTATCCCCCATGAAGGACAGCAGCACTGGTATGGAAGTATATTGATGACAAAAGATTTGAGAGAGCAGAAAACAAATTTGACCGCGACTCAGTCTGCAAGTTGACCTTTGAGGGCACACAGGCACGGATATGTAAGATCAGAATTAGATTTGCGTGCGTGAGGGAGGACAGAATCGTGAGCGTAACAGGTGATTTGAGCATGCAAGAGGAATTGTGTAACTACATTCTCGCGCTCCTAATGATCAAAGCTGCCCACGCTGACTTTTGGCAGTCTGAATCCCCCGAGTGCAAACTCAAACTGAGAGCAGAGATTGACTTTTCCTTAACTGATGTATTGCTGAGGACCCACGGAAGTGCAGTGTCGAGTGTGAAGTTGTTTGGATGAGCGGTTCTCGAGAAAGCTGCAAGCAGTAATACCGGAGGCCAAGCAATGGACCCATTCCGAACAGGCGTGTTTTGATTGGGCACTGCACTAGTAAGAAAAATATCAATAAAATTATTATGGGCTGTGGCTACATTCAGAACGACAGAATCTTCAGAATCTGACGCACCGGTATGAATAAACTGTCCTGCTGCAGCTTGCTAGTCAAAAATGGTTAACAAGTGACTTCTTGCAATCTCAGGTGCTCAGAAGCCCCCAAAACAGGTGGAGAGACAAAAAAAAAGAGAACATACTTAGAAACGAACTCTTACGAATCCGTGCATGTGCGCTGTCAAATGTTGACTTGCTGAGTATAGTGCTCAGAATTTGTTTTGTATTCTCTCAAATCTTTTGTCATCAACATACTTCCATACACTGGCTAGTGAAGCTGAGGGAAGGAGAAGGGCACAGCAGTAGGACAGGTCTTTCTAACTGACAGTCCTAACTGACTGTTTCATTTTCACCTTCAGAATAAACATATTTACAGGAGAAGTTCCTGTTTATTCTTTTTCTACTCTAGAGGAAGACACATTTACCTTGCCAAAACCAAGACACACCTTGTTTTGTAAGATTCTTCTCTCTTTTTTCTACTGTTCATTTGTCTTATGTGGTATCACTTGGGTAGGCAGTGACTAAAAATGGAAAAGCCCCATTTGGTTTTGATTTGAGATAAATACAAGATTTGGTTTTTGTGTTTGATCATAGTTTGGGCTGTGGCCGACGGTTTCTTAGAATTTTAAGTTTACGCTTTAAACACAGGCTAAACCTCTCTTACCTCAGATGACAGGTGTTATTTTTTTCAGTACTTCTTTACAGTGTACGGGAATGAGGCCCTTAACTAATTAATTTCCAAAATAAAAGACTGTGGTGTCATTTGTTGTGTGATTATGTTTCACAGGTGGCAGTGAACAAGCTGTAAAGTTGTTTGTTTTTACTACAATAATCAGAACATATACATGGATGGGAGTCTGAATACATACATCCAGAAAATGTAAAAAGAGTTCAGTCTGTACCCATTCAAGTGGAGATAATGTATAGCGGTCAATACTACATACAAATTCAATCAGCATTTTATAATCACTTGTGCACAGTGTTGGCATGCATACCCTTGTAGTTGGTTGAGGATGGGACTGTGGACAGGAAGCACCCCTGTGGTCTCAAAGAACTAATTACATGCTCTATGATGCACCTTGAGGTGATGAGCCATTGGCTAAAGTCAGTATGCAGCTTAAGCTCCACTGTCTTCTGAAGTGCTGGTTTTGTTTCCACATCGGTGTTGTTTTATTCCATATTTCTCATATTGAAAATTTGTCTGGAACTGCTCAAGAAGCTGTGACTAAAGAATAAACAGCTGTAAGTTGCTGTTGTTCAGTTGCTTTCTACTGTATGTTACAGTATTTAAAACTGCCCTAAAGGGAAGGGAAAGCATCGCCCTGCCCTAATACATGCTGTAACGCAGTCATGCCCTGACATTTACGTCAGACATTTGCTAGTTCAGAAGACTGGCTTATGGTGCCACATTGGACATTGAGGACATTCTTAAAAATTCTGTATTCTTTTTTATTCTCTGGAAGTTGCTGTATTCTTAGAATATGCAGCATCTGACAGATGATCTGTATTTGATGTGTTGGAAGGTAGCTGCTAACCTGCTCACAGTATATATATCATTTCCACCCATGTTTTTGCCCTGTCTTTTTTTTCTTCGTGTTTTGATGGGGCCATGTGCAAGCACGCAGTTATTTTCTGATGGGAAGGCTTGCATAGCGATGCTATTCATGAATGGGCTTGAGTGTGAGAGACTTGCTTCTGGGTTACTGGGAGTGGTAGTCACCTTGAGCACAGTGTCATAACTTAGGAATGCTATCAATGATAGCTATTTTTACATGATAGCCTGGAGGCCAAGACGGAGGAGTGGGACCAATGGGTGGGCACATGGTTTTACCTGTTCTAACTCAACATCTTTGATGGAGATAGATGGTGTTCAAACATGAATGTTGGGATTATAATTATATTAAGGAGATGGCTGTTGGCCAAGCATTGCAAGGGTGTTAACCTATGTCTTAAACGTTTGATCTTCAAGTTCCATGAAAGCTTTTGTGTCAACATCACTAGTTTATTTGTGCCTTACATCACTATTCATTAGATACAGTAGGTTATGGTTGAAATAGTTAATTAAGTGCTATTGATATCAAGTTGTCCTGATGGAATTTTGAATTGAGAGAAGGACAACAGAGGTTGGAGGCATCACCCTGGAACACAGGCTTTGAATGTCAAGCCTGTCTGACTTGGTCAGAAGTTCAGCCATTCCGCATTCTTGACTAAAGGATAAAGCAGCCCTAATCCCCTTTACCAGGTAGCTAGAGTTGGCAGTGGAGCCAGGAATTCCTGCGGCATACCGATTTGGGGAAGTTGCTAGGGTTTGGATGGACAATTCGAACAACAATAGAGTACTCTCATTCAAAGAAAAATAGGGTTTAAGTTCTGTGAGAAAGTCCTGCCACCACAGAGATAGGTACCATGTGGAATGTGACATATTTAGAGTGCTTTTGATTCAGAGGCATTGGCCACTATTAAAAAAGTGGGCTGGGTGATTTAGGGCGTCCAGAAGTAGGGTGGAGAGCTGGGAAAGAGACCAGGAGAGAGAGAAAGACAGAAACAAATAGGGAGGGGAGGTGGTTATGGAAGGTATGGATGTCTGTTGTTGATCTCATGACAGCCAGGCCATAGTGTGAGCGTCCAGCCAGGGCAGACTATAGTAACAGCAGGCTCTACAGCAGCTTACCTGGTCATCAAACTGAGCCAATGACCTGCCAGCCTTCCTTCCAATAGTCCGATGTCAGGGATCAGGATCAGCTCGACAAGAGTGACTTCAGAGACACAGAAGGCAGCGTCTAGCTCCTTTATCTGCCTCCATAATGCTGCCAAAGACTCAGGCCTCCGCAGAGGTGGAGCAGCATTACTGACCTGTCCTGCTGCTCCTCTCAGGCCCAGTGGATTAGCTGTGAAAAGGCCCCTAGAGAAAAACTGGGGGTGAAATACACTGGCCTGTCTTTGTCCTGTCTGTCTGCCAGGCTGGGGAGCACTGACTTTAGCCCTCTGTCAACTAGGCCCGGTGAAACCCCTCAACAAAAGCCATTCATCTGTTGTACTGTACATGCCAAATGGCTGGCATTCCTCTTCACGAGTTGTTTTGTAAGCCGCATCTGTCTGTCTGTCTCTGCAATTATAAGTCTGTTAAGAGAAGAATGGTTTCTGTGCAGCTGGGGTTTTCTGCGTTTGCCGAGTAGATCTGATTAACCTTCTGTCTGCTCATTACTGACCATTGGCCAGACATGTTTTTTAGCGATTCAGTCATTGAGACACAAGATTAGGTTTTTGCTTGTACAAGAGCTGCACTATGTAAGGTCACATACTCTGTGTAAGGTTCTTTGTCAGAGCACTCTAATTGTAATTACATGTATCCGGTTTATCAACTATTGCATTAGACTTCTCACATTATATTTGAATGGCTTTATTACACAGTTACAATGTGTTTATACATGATTATATGATAATTTTCCATTAGTGGGGAGGATTTACTTTACAAAAATGGATTTTGTAGCTTTTTTAATCTATTATAGTTTCTCTTTAATCTCTCTGATAAATTTAATCTTTGTGTGCTAAATGAACACATCATGGTCTACTATAGTAGTTGCTTCAAACGCATCTTTGAGTAGTCCTTGATTCGTTGTAATTCCCTTGATCAGAAAGAATGTAAAGAATTTGTCACACTACAGAGCAGTCACATGTGCCTTTCAGGCTTTTAAAATGTGCACTAGTCTGAGAAGCAAACACAGAGATCATTTTTCAACTAGAAAATCCATATGGCAGGAGTTGTTTGCTGACGTTTAATTAGTTGGCTGCATTTTTGTGTAGTGGACTGACCACTGGTAATCAGTTCAGAATACTTGATGCTGATACCAGTTTACTGTTTACATGGAGTTTCTACATGTAAACAGAGCTCTGTAAACACCCAACTTAAAACTCAACCTTAACTGCAGTTAAATTTTTGCCAAACCTGATGTAAGAGATGACAACTATACAGTGCAGAATTTGGACAGTGACACATTGTTGTGCTCTCTAATCATAAGTATTGGATATATGAAAGTAATTTGGCTGCTCGCATTGCAGCCATTGGTGGAGGTAGATCAAGATGGCGCCGGTGTGTGTTGCTGGCT
>NTHP01000065.1:341770-386430 GCA_003416845.1 Oplegnathus fasciatus | reverse complement strand
CTTTTGTTGCTTTTATTGTTTTAATTGTTCGTTTTTTAATGTTTATTCTATTTTATAGTTTATGTCTTATGCTCTTGTTTTATACCTGTACAGCACTTTGTTCTTCGGCTGTGGCTGTTCTTTTAAAGTGCTATATAAATAAAGTTGAGTTGAGAGTTGAGGATGTGAAATTTATAAATGACTATGAGTTTAAAGTGCTGACTTTTGGCCTTAAAATTTGAGGTGTGGCAGGAATCAAATAAACTCTTAAATAGGAGTTTAGAAGGAAACTATGAACAAATAGGTGATACCTGTTCCTTGTTCACCCAGTATGGATGTTACTTTATTCACTTTGGATTTGAAGCCAAAACAACAGAAAAAGTTATCTGTGTCAAAATACTTTCTGACTACACTGTATGTCTGATTATTACTGTTACTTTGAAATTTCTGATATTGCAGAGCCTGTAGCCAGTTAGCTAGGGTTTGGTTTGAGAACTGTTTCTAAATTAGAACTTGTTCCAAATTGTATAAGAACCAGATGCTGAAAATGTTTTTTCGAATAAGGTTATCAATTCCTGAAAGCAAAGTTCGGACATACTGTTCAGTGTTTCCTTTATGTAGTGATGTAAAAAGTAACTGTGTGAACGCTGAGATGATGGATGGGCAGTTCATGTATAGGACTTTCACACCAAAGATTAGAGTTTGAGTCCTGTCTCACACCTACAACTGTTATGAAACTGTGAGGTTTTTATCATGGCCATGATCTTTTCTTATTCTTTAATGGCTCGATTACACCGATCACGTCTACGTCGTGCTCCAGTATGTCGTGCTCGCGGCTACCGGAGCTGATCGCGGCCACTCTAGTCAATGCTGGAGGTTCCACCAGATGCGCCGCAGTGCGTTTCAGAAGCATCCCAGAAGCGGCTCTCCGCCCTGCTCCGCTTATTTTACAAGCCTAGTCTATTTTTGACGGAAGACACGTCAAGCTGCACAGAGCAGATGAGCCGGACAGGAAGTCAGACACAGGAAAGACATAGAGCATCTGGTCAATTTTCAAAATAAAACACCCTGTGCAGACTCCTAATCGTATATCACATCACTACATCAACATTACAACATAACCGGTGGCACCAGGCCAGAAGAAGCACAAAAATCAAGGAAAAATGACCAAATCAACAGCATCGGGCGGGCAAAATGCTCCACTTCTGAAACGCTCCCAGTGGGGTATGAAGCTGTGCGGAGGATGGAACGAAACCGCGGCACAGCCGGAACACAGTGCAGCCATGCCCAGTGGGATCCAGGCGCAAGAGGTCCAACCTTAACCATACCTTATTCGTAGATCCCCCCCAACCATAACCATGTAGTTATAGTTGCCTAACCTAAACAAACTGTAGTTGCCATGCACAGATTCAAACCTAGGGCCTTTTACTTTTTGCCTTTTTGTGTCAGGCAACAGTGTAATCACTGAGATTCTCTGCTGGCCATGATAAATCTATATGTCATCGCAAACCACAGTTGTGTGTGTGTGTGTATATCGTTGCACATGCAGGATTACGGTCATATGTATTTACATACACACATTGTGGTACCTTGTTAGCCCCAGTCCTGTCACCTCCACTGAAAAAGGCCTCCCTCTGTGTGAAGGTCAGGTAAAACTCACAGTCGGGACTGATACCACAAGAGCCTACATTTTGGCCTGGTGTCATTTCAAATCTGCCGTGTTGCTTTCACACTATCACACCAGTTGTGTCACTGTGTCATCGTGTGTGTGTGTGTGCGTTGCCGAAAAAGTATGTGTGCGGTTGTCACGTGTCATTCAGTCCCACACGGAGCGCTCCGTTCCCACACGGTAAAGAAACGCTGCCCAGAGGTCGGTTGCCCATTCCCAACCGGCTCACCGTTTCAGCAGCTGGAAATCCCCCTGCTTACAAAGAGGCCAGATATGATACCACAGCACTGCAGGCGAGGGAGGGAGCTAGGGACAGTATTGATACGGAAAGCACTTTTGTCTGGGAAAATCCTTAAGGGAATGCAACCAATTGTTGTTAA
This sequence comes from Oplegnathus fasciatus, assembly GCA_003416845.1. Lineage (NCBI taxonomy): Eukaryota > Metazoa > Chordata > Actinopteri > Centrarchiformes > Oplegnathidae > Oplegnathus > Oplegnathus fasciatus. The sequence goes on along the minus strand of NTHP01000065.1, from coordinate 384,402 downwards.
TTGTATGGGGCCGCATTCTATCCCAAGTGCTGCTGGTATGTGTTACTTGTGTTGAATTGGAGAGACAAGTATACTTACTGCTGATCAGTGCTTGTGTTTTGTTCTTGTGATTTTGGTTTGGTGGATTGCGCTCTTTTTTTTTTCCAGTTGTTCACATTGCTCAGCGATGCCGTGTTTTGTTGTGCACATTCACATACAGCACATTTTAATTTTCCCTGCAGGCTTTTGTGCATTCACATACCTAAATGTTCTCTTGAAGGCAATATATTGATACCTTTCAACACTCACTTAGAAAATTCCCCTTGGTATTGTCCCTTACAATAGCTGTCCTGAAAGTATACAGTGTCCTTTAGGATCATCACAGGTTTATTGTTTTGTCCACACATTGATAATATAGAGGAAATCTTTTTAAAGTCATGATAGCCTGAGTGAAAGATATTCTCCCAAGAGTTCCCACAGTAAACTAAAGGGGTAGCGGCAGGATGAGTTGGGGATATTTGCTGATGAGAGGACACGTGCTGTTCAGTCCTGGTGGTCCTCTAGGGATAGACAAGGTGCATTCCCAGTTAGTCACTGCACTGTGTAGTAGAAAGAGAGAAAGAAACCAGAGAGGCAGAGTCCACAGAGAGATCCATGATGCAGCCACAGAGACGATGTGTTCCCCTGGGCAGCATAATAAAGCTCTCAGTAGGACGACGTGGTTTGAATGCACTTCAGACGGAAAGGGGGAGAGATGTACAGCCCCATATGCATCTACTCACCACATCATATTTCCACAGCCATGAATGAGGCCCTCACACAGACAGCCCCCACTGCTGTCGGACAGTCAGAGCCAAAACCTTTCACAAAATGTCTTCTACACAATGCGGAGAAAAACTCTTTCTTGGGTTTGCACCGAGCAGAACCCTTAGGGAGGGCAGGGTCTGTCTTCAGGCTGCAAGAGCATGAGAGCTTCAGAGAAAGAGAGAGCTTTAGAGAAAGAGAGATGGGTTGCTTTTCTCAGAAATCTGGAGAGCAGTGTCATATTACCCTCAGTCCTTCATGTGGTCTCAAGCTCTTTTTATACCATGTTTGCAAAATTGTCAACTGCAAAACTGGTTTTACTTTTGTTTTTCCGACTGTTGCTTTGTTTTGATGAACATTCAAAAACTGTTGTAGGTCTGACGGTGATGGAGATTGGAGCTCACATCAGTTTGGTTAACCAGAATGATCAGCACCAATTAAGGCAGCATTGTGTGAACATGACAGCTATCACACAGGCTTAACAGAATAAAGCAGAAATAGAATGTAATGCTGTGCACAGGAGGCCAAATAGGCCAGCTACCAGATGAAATGTGCCCCGTTTCTGTGATTGCAATTAAGTCGATGGCTGAAAGCCAAAGAACTCAAACATGAACGTGCACAAAACACTGTTTCTTCAGACGATAACATGCCCAGACTTTGTAATTGTTGTAGTCCCGACCTACTATTTTGTTTTGTTTTTGTTGTTTTTTTCATTACAAATGAATAGAATGTCAAAGATTTCAGAACACGATAAGATACAAAGTTTTCTTGCACTAATGGTCATATTTTCATACCATTTAAACTGCTTTGAAATAGGTATTTTACCCTGAAAACCTTCCCTGTGTCCATTTCTGATTGTATGTTTAGTTTAGTTGTTGAATATACAATGAACACAAATTATTGTTTGTCACTGCTCTGTTTTTAAGTCTGTAAACAATGTAAATGAATCACCAAGAGATTATGTTGATGAAACTATTTTGAGATTCCCCTTATTCCACAGCGTTTTTGTTTTTTTTACAAGACATTGAGTAATAACACATCAGTCTGAAAATAGATTGACATTTTTTATTTCACCCAGCACTTAACAGATATTCAGGGGATAATGCAAATGTTTCTCAAGTTGTGTATGTTGATGACTCTTACGGTACTTCCTTTTACTTTGTTTACCCTCCCCAGGCCAAGATTTTAGGGGAATTTTCAGTCACTAAGCCTATTTAAAGCTGTCATTTGTGTTTTCTGTGGGCAAGCACAGCCTGTTTCAGACAGCATGTGTCCATTGTTGTTCCTGCAACGTGAAGCACTGTTGTCTGTGGTCTAATTTGGTCAGAGTCGACTAATCTCAAAAGGATAACATGCCAGCTGCGAGAGTTAGCAGAAGTCTATCAGTCCATCAGTGGATGTGTTGCATGTGCATCTTAACTGTGAGCTAAACAGGAAGCTAATGTTGGTACCTTCTACTCTAGACTATCCTCTAGTCTGCTGCCTGCTTGTTCACACTCTCTCTCGACTGCAATGTGTGATATCTCTGTTTTAGTCCCCCCTCAGTCCCGAGTCTCCCCATCTTCACAGTTGTACTGAGCCTTTCTCTTCATCTCTCCCCCATTTGCAGTTGTCTGCTCAACTGAGCGGACCTTGTCTCCTAACTGTCCCCCACTCCAGTCACCATTTGGAGCTAGGAATCCACTGGAATCCCCTTTTGATAAGGGGCAAGAAAGATTGCAAGGCCAGGACTCAGGCAGGAAGCCTGGCTAAAGCAAGGTACTATTTTGGTTGAACAGTCCCATTGTCTGTGGACTGGGGACGGCTGACTGCCTGGGGGAGAGGGTGGAGGGTGATAGAGAGAGGAGGAATGATGTACTGTGAGGACATCGCACTACTACGCACGCTCCCGCTCTCTATTCTCCCTCCTCCAGCTCTGATCATTCAGAGGGTCCTCTGTCCCCCTTTTCAGTGTTGAACTCATGGCAGTCACACTCTGAAACATGTGCAAAGGAAGGGGCAGGGGGGGCTCTGTTATGTAACAGTGCCTTCCCTAACAGGAGCTCCACTCTCTTAAAGATGTAGTGTGGCAGAGGTGCAACAGAATTTGGACATCAAAAAGCTATATAAAGAGACAAGGAAGAGATGATGTCAGGTTTTAGTCCCCCTTTTTTTGTTGTAGAGGACAATCCCTTTTGTTGTTTGGCTGTAATGATGCCACGTGCTAACAATAACTGCTTTTAGGAAAGGGTGGGATGACACGATGGGAGAAAGGGAATGTCGGCCTTGGACTTTTTATAAATCGAGATGTAAATATGGAAAGATTTATGTGGAAAGAGAAGAGCCTGCTTGGAAAGAGAGCGCTCGGAAAATGATGTGTTGTCATATCTTTACAGGCTTGTAGCGGAGTCCCAACTGCCCCTAAACTGTAAACAGACTTTTAAATATTTGCAGTGATAAGTCTCGAAGTAGCTTTCTGTTTCATCTTTAGAAGTTTATACAGTATGTTACAGAAATTTCCCAGGCAGGCTTGTGAGTGTGTGAACTCAGTAACACCACAAGGCCACACAAAGACACTCACCGCACACACAGAAACACACACACAAACACTAAAAATGGGAGGGGAATCAATGTATGTTACGGGAAACGTATTCTTGTTTTAGTTTTACTGGTACGCAAGGTCTCATGGCTGCATCCTCCCAACTGTCAGAGGCCCTCGCTCCTTTAGGTCTGAATCCCTCAGAGAGCGTGAGAGGCATCAGCTCAGACAGGCGTCAATGTAAAGCATCCAAATACTCAAACTACATGGGCTCAAATCTTGATGTTCCCCTGCTGATTGAATTCTGTCTGCTCATCCTATTGTCAGTCTAGAAAAAAGAAAACTCAAGTAACTGTCCTCATTCAGAACAGACTGCCCAGCCATCTTTACAACAAGAACGTAAAGCTACAGATGATTTTTTTTCTAGTGATATTTCCTGGTAGTATTGATTTATCTCAGATGTTTGCAAATTGCTGTAACATTTAGACATTAAACGCTGGGTAATTAGGACTAAAACAACACAGCAACAAGTATAAGCTTCTCAGCGTCCGCTCAGAAGGCTGCACAAACAAACAAGATGAAGGTCGTAGTAAATGCTCTGGGCTAGAAGTACGTCATGTGTGGGCCACGGCGTTGAGGAGCATTAAAGGCCACACACACACACAGACTCACACCCACACTCGCGCACACACGCAGATGTGGATACACGTACTGTGCCTAGAAACAGCATACGTGTATACTCACGCACACAATCCTCTCACTTGCCCTCTCAGACTTCAGGGGCCTCCGTACAGCTTACATGCACACCCACGCGTTCCTGTTGCTGCACTCGTCTTACTGACTGCTCTAGCTGAGCCACTGAGCCAGCTGGTGATAACAACACTTCCTCCCTGCTCCCCTCTTGCGCTTTAGCTGTTGTGCTCTTACCATCTGCGGCAACTGGCTGGGGCCGAAGCGTCATATTACCCACACAACTGGAGACCCAAAGATCCTTAGGACACACAAGCACAGCCAAGATCCTGAGAACACACACACACACACACACATCTCATGGCGGTTGTGATGGCCATGAGATGTGGCGGTGAATAGAGCAGAAAAAGGTCCAGGCTATTTATTGTGCATTTGGACACAGGCAAACAAGGTGGGACCAAATGGCAGAATGTTCCTGGAAGGAAATACACAGAAAGATGTGTAACATTTAAAAACAAACACTGAGAGTGTTTTAGTGAGGTAGGTATGAGCCAAGAGGAGTTCAGGCAGGGAATAGATCCTGTGAGTGGAGGGAGAGAATAAAAGGCATGAAATAATTGCGAAGTCAAGTCATTTTCAGCTTTTATAATACCATATATGACAATAAATTTAATAAATTGCCATGATCATGTGAAGGTGAGGTGAAGTACATTTCTTTTGTTGCTCTCATGTATAGGTTTCCTAAGGTGAACTTTGACATTCAGATTTACACCAATGACCGATTGCAATGAAAATGGAAGAAGTTAGCATATTAGCTGTCACAGTTTTTTTCAACCCTGCTCTGCCATATGAGAAGCCGCGCCAATAGACATTTCCTCTTTGCATCCATTTTTGGCTGTGACGACCCCCTGAGCAAGCCTCTCCCTCCACTGCAAACCAAGCCATAACCGATGGTAGCCACTATATGACCCCCAAGTAGTCACTACATCACCAAGCTTCTTTCCCCACCTACATTGCAAGGATATGTGAATTAATTTCACCATGCCACTTTCTGGCGGCGCCTGGCACTGAATGGCCTATTAAGTATGATTATATGATATGATTATAAGTGGAAATTAAACAAGACTAAGATCTAGCTATACGAGCAGCACTCTGAGGCTGTACTGGGGCATAGTGGTGCTTTGTGCTAAATGCTAATAACAGCATGCTAACATGTTAATTTTTAGCAGGTCTAACCATGTTCACCGTGTTAGTTTAACATGTTAGCATGCTAATATTTGCTAAGTAGCACAAAACACAAACTACAGCTGAAGCTGATGGAAATATCATCATAGGTATTCAGTCATAAACCAAAGTATCGGACAAATTAAAAATGACCTGATGAAAAGTTAAGGCATCACCAAAGTTATTACAATTCAACCTGTGGGGAACATGATTGTGTGTACCAAATTTCATGACAAATCCACCCATTAGTTCAGTAATTGTGCTCAAAACAACAAATGTCAACCGGTGCTGGAGGAAAAGTCAGTGGGTCACCGGAAAGCATCGGGATACATTGTCTGGGAACGTCATTGTCGTGAATGTTTTAGAGTAATCCGTCCAATAGTTGTTTGAGATATTTCTACCAACATTGCCATCTATAGAGTCATGCCACTAGCAAATATGCTTAATACTGCTCAGGCATGAAAGTGCTTATTTTAAGGTTTTAAACATGACTGTGGGTGGCCATTATTAGAACAGAATGATTCTTCAATCAGGAAGGCAAATTCTTAATGAAACTGATGTCCTAGTAAGCCACAGATGGCGGTGAGGAGGCAGTAGAGGAGTGAGGGAGCGTAGGAGGAGAGTGGGGAGAGAGGAAAGCATGGCCGTTCTGCTGAGAGGGCGGGCAAGAGTGGCATGTGGCTGGATGGTATCCTTGGGAAAGTTTGCAGCTCACTCTCCCACTCTCTGGATCTTAGCTGGGGACAAATACCACATGGAGCTGAGAGGAAGCCCGCTGGAGTGTGCAGGGCCACGAGCACACAGGAATGTTTCACTTCAAATGGAAAATGTTCACAGCTGTTAGTTAAGCTATCTCTCTCACTCTATTTCTCCATCTCTATCTATCCATCTCTCTCTCTCTCTCACTGTGTCAGAAGCTTGCTGCTATGTTTAGCTCCACTCCTCGTGTGCTTGTGATAACCAGTATTTTTAGTTCTGCTGTTGGTCGATTTTCCTTTTTTTCTGAATTTTGAATTTAATATCTATACAATATACTCGCTTATTCATTTCGCCAACATGGGAGTCTAAAGTGGTTTCGTTGTCCTACAATTCAAGCTCCTTAAAACTTATTAGTTATCTTGTCATGTGGGTACCCAACGGCAAAAGGACTGCAGTCCATTTTGTGTCCAAACACATAGTTTAAAAAAACCACACACTTGACAATGTGTGGCATCAAAATACCGGAAGCCCTTGCCTGACCCACAAACAAAAATGACAACAACAACAACAACAACAACAACACAGGGTTGCTGTCCCCACATCAAGCTGTCTGGAGTCTGATGAATCTGGTTTGGCTACACATGAGTTGGATTTCCACAGTTTTGGGGCTATGTTGGCTGCAAATGAGCCCAAGGCTCAAGATTTCTGCTGGTTGGAGGGTGTGCCTGCCTGCCACACACATACTACCATGCAAACGACTTCCAATTGAATGAAGGAGATACATTTTATTTGTGTGAATTTGAGTTCACCAGAGTGTTTTGGTGTCCATGTGTATTCACTACAAACAGCCACTGGACCAACAATGATTCATGGATCTCTGCCAATTTTGACACAAAGACACAGTTTACATCCATACAGTCTAATGCAATTCAATATAACAGTCATGCAATAGATTCTATATTTGAGAAACTTATAATGTTTTTTAAGTTTTTTGTCCATTTTCAACACTTGTAGTTAACGGTGATGTTGTAGTGGACTGCACTGTAGCGGGCACTGTGGACCAATCTACTGCAGTATATGGGAAGACCCACATATTAAAATGTGTTTCTAATATTTTGCCCCTCCCCATTTATGATTTAAAGTGGTGGTTATATGTTTGGGGTGTTGTGGTACACTATTTTACCAGCGACTTCACCAGAGACCAGAGATTTGCCTGGCTGTGGTATAAAATCCAATACAACATCACCGCTAACTACGGCCTCAAAAATTTGCGTAGAGTTGAATAGATTTCTGTCCAACACAGTTTCAAGAAAAACTGTCGTTTCCCGAAGGACGAGTTTATTGCAGGGCTGTTGTATTGGACTGCGTTAAATTGTAAACGTGAATCTAATAAACTGGTACCTCGCTGTGTGGTATGGAGATGTTCTCACGGTAGTGGTCAATCTGTCAGTTGTCATCAAGTCGTCATCAGCTCATAATTTTTGCACTGATGTGCTCATTGTGTATATTCAGTGGACATCTGCAGTTTATAATGCATGTTTGGTTTCTTAATGCATAATGTAGATCTTGTAACCTGTGTGCATATGAGAATGCAATCAACCCCCCAACGCTCACCTACCCACCCACTGTGTATGTGTGTGTACACACGTGCACACACACACATACAGTATATATAGAGTGTATATATACAACACCACCCACCAAACCACCCACTAACTTACCCAGAGGCTTAAACCAGGGTTTTCTTTTTTCTTCTAAAACCACTTCCCTGCCTTTTGCTTGCTCCTGGTGACGACACTCTCTTGGAATTTACTCCTTGCGCTGGTGGTGCTCTCAGAGAGAGAGAGAGAGACTGACTGTGTTATTCAGATCTCTCTGCTCTGCAGCCACTAACCAGGACCATTTGGTGTCTCCTTTCTCCACAGTCTTTTCTTTACCCCTCCTGTTCTCTCTTTTGCATTTATTCTCTCAGTTTTTTCCTTCACTTGTTCTCCTTCCTGTCTGGGTTATGGCAATTGTACATTATTTGGTTTGAAATCAGGCTCTCTGTGAGCATAGGGGGTCCACAGACTCGGGCTGCTATTGGGGCTGTAAAGGGGTTGCTAAATTGTGCAGTGGTAGAGTGGAGGGGTGTATGTGCTGAGGTCTGAGGTTTGAGAGCGTTGCTTATCTGCCATTGCATGCCTGTACTGTATGTGTTGACTGTGCATCTGCATTTGCATTTGTGGGTATCTGTGGATGCTGTGCATGACAACTATGTAATATGGCTGATCGTGCATGTGTGTGTCCAGTGGATGTGTGTGAGAGAGACATGGGGGGCATGCTGCTGGGTCCTTTGGAGGCCTATGAAGGGACGGCCTCCCCCTCCTTCCTAAACCCCGGCTGGCCCTAGATTGATGGGGGAGGTGTTGCCTCTGCTCACTCATCCATCACACACTTTATTTGGGTTTTAGAGGAAAGGAAAAAGGAAAAAAGACTTCCAAAAATATCAGAGTTGGGGGTTGGGGTGTGGAGGGTTGAGGGGTTGAGTAAGGGGAGGCCCCTTGTCTTGCGTAGCTCTCCTCTCCTGCCCCCCTCTCTTTAAGCAGATGCTAGAAAAGAAGTCTTACCCTTGTGACCCCCTGCCATTCTCCAGTCCCAGCCCTGATAACAAAAGACAGATAAAGCCAAATGGGGGGCAGATTTAGTGAAGATTAGCGAGCAGGTTTGTGATTTCCACTGAGGTTTCTGTCATGTGTGAGCGTGCATGCACATGTTTATATGCGCCTGGTAAATGTGAGGTGCCAGTAGCAGATTGTGGGATAGGATGGTTCGAGAGTGGTTGGTGGTCTTTGTCTACCATCCAGGCTGGGCAGGGTTTACTGTGTGACAGGACAGTGAGGGCAGATGAGTTTGCAAGGCTGAAAGAGGAAACAAAGCCTGCAGTGCCAGCCCTCAACTCCTCCCAGGGGATGGTGAGATTTATGTGGCAACCAGGGATATAGCAACTCAGTCCATAAACTCAGATCAGACTGCTTTACCTACCGCTTCGGTTAAGTGTATGCAGTATTCCTACATGTGCCTCTATATGACTGATAAAATCATACATATTTGTCATTGCCTTCAAAACTATAAACAACTGATTTGATAAAAAAACTCTGGCCTGTGTACAACAGAGGCTAAAAGGCAGTTTTAATGGTTAGTCTTGTTGATATCTTGTCTATGGGGAGTTTTGCATCCTAAATCAGAAACACATTATCAAGAGGTAGAAATGGTTCCCATTTAGACCTGGACATCTGTAGCGGCACAGTACAGTGCGAACATATATAAGCAAACAGTCAGTTCAGCTCTGCGCGCTGGCCTTTGTCTGAAGTGCCTATAGGAAAGTTGGACTACTCCAAAGGGACTATCAAATAAAGCAAATCACTGTTTGCTGTTATTGCTGCTGTCGAGCTCGGAGGTGGCTTGTGTAGCATATGCCAAACTAATACGAGCTGAATAATAAATAAATAAACACAGAAAGGGAAATTATTCCCTTCTGAAATTACACATTGGCCTTTCTCTTTATAGTTGTAGAGAAACTAATGCAGGTCCTTGACAAATAAGCTATGTTGCTGTTTGTGGTTCCAAACAACCATTTCTTGATTTGGCTAGAAGACTTATACTTTTTTATATTGTTAATTATGGAATTCCTTTGCAGGAAAGACACCAAATCATGTTACTCTGCTTTATTTTCCCACCCTGATTATTCACTTTGCCATGTGGCCAAATGAATTAAACAATACATTTTCCAAATAGAAGCTGCTTTTGTCCCCAGGTCGAAGTAAACCAAGCTAAATCCCATTTTGTGATGTAAAAATATGAAAATGTGACGTTTTGGCAAAAAAGGAGACCAAGTTGGCTTATCCTTGTGGGTATGGGAGAGTGTTTGTTTCCTCTGAGAAGCTTTTCCAACTGCAGACCTCATGGTGGAGCCCCCAGAGGCCCTATTTGAATCACAAATGTCTTTCGTTTCTCAATCGTTCAGGTTTTGGTCAGTTGAGGAATTTTGGGACCCATTAAAGCCTGACGACAATGACTTTCACCCCCGGGGCCACCACAGGGGTCCGCCCCCCTACTGACCTCTCCATTGCTGCCCAGTCATAGCTCCAACGGTCCTGCTCCCGGGCTCTGATTGGTTCAACAAAGCACCCAAAAAACCCTCCGGGGTCAATGTCTCTTTTCTCTCTTTCGCTCTTTTCCTCCTTGCTGCCTTGTTCTGGCTCAAGTCGGGGCTTATCAAAGACAATCCAGTTCTGTCATGTGGCCAAATCATCTTGACACCCATTTAGCATGCTCATCAGAGGACAGTTATGAATATTCAAGATGGTGCCAGGGGCCAGTGAGAGGCAGAATCGAAGAGATTAGAGTGACAGATAATGGGGGGGGTGTGTCCAAGACAGGGAAGAAAGAGAGACAAAGAGGAAGATTAAATGTGTACATGTGAGTGACTGAGCGAAAGGGAGTAGAAAACAACACAATAACCAAAATTAGATATAAGCAATATAATTCCAAGACCAGAATACGTTAAATTAAAGTTAGCATTTTGAAGCATGCATATCAAAGACGGTGTAGATAATGGAACAGAAGATTATACCAACTTGGCTAGCCTGAGATGGTCAGACAAGAGTCGTACAGATGAGGGGTCCACAGCAAAAATGTTACCAGAGAAAACTTGAAATTTATTGCAAATGTCAGAGACAGCCAAGAAAGATAGGAAAGAATAGATGTAACATGTTTCTGTCTCTTTTAATTAGCTGAAGAGAGGTTCTGAAGTTCCGTAACATGATATGATATGATATGATATGAGAAGACAGAAGTGGCTATCTGTAGACTGCATCTTATAATGAAATAAGTGACCCAGGAGTAGGATTTAGATAGGAAACAAAAGCGGACCCCTTGGGGAACACAACAGAGGAGGAGTGCTGTGGTGGAGGAGGTTCCTCTGACCACTCATGTGTGGAGTGTCTGGACTGGGCTTGTCCCGATGAAATTGACTATTGGTGATTGAAGATCACTGCCAATATTAAGGAACTAAATTGTCATAGAAAATGAAATCTAAAATCTGCTCCCTGCGGTACATTTAGAGGAGATGTTCCTGGTGGAGTGGCATGTCTGCACGCAATGATGGCGATCACTGCTAATCAGCACAAATGACTCCCGCTGCGACCCCTTTTCCATCTGCCAATCCTGGCAAGTGCAATCTTGCAGTGCAAGTGAATCCGACAAAACCCTGCATCTCCATTGCTCACCAAAGCTTTGCTTTGCACACCAATGTCCATAGCATCCATCTGTGTCGCGTTGTGGTTCCGTTGCGGCTGCTGGAGATACGTTGTCTTAACACATATACAACAAAACTACTTTCTCATGGGAGGGAGTCGATCTCGTTCGAACCCCCCATGCATCAGACGAATTCACAATATAGTTGTTCCCATTTATATATTTTTCCATTTCTATAATCAGACGTCGGAAGTAGTGTGAAATTTAATCACCACTCATAAATACTATCTTAACCAGCATTCATTACCAAACTGCTGCACCGCAGATAAAATCATTAATTTATGATCACTACATTGTCTGGCAAAATGAACAAAAATACAGGTTCATGAGAGCAGTTGTGCTGTGAGATCAGCTATATTGACATTTAAAATGAGTGATCAGAGAGAAAGTTATGGAAAACCCTTTGGCACTGCTTATGAATCACAGGCTTTTTATGTCCTTGATCCTCTTGTGCTATTGACCACTGTTTGGTTATGAATTTATTGGATCTTGTGAGAACAAGAGAGCCAAGCCAGGAAGGAGCGAGTTTGTCTGAATGAGCCTGCCTGTCTCATTGACATCAATGTCAAAAATTTCTAGGATCACATCCAAGCTGAGACAAGTGATCATTTGGACTTTGAGAATGTGGCACTGTTCCAAGCTTTGATGTTTCAGCTCTTAAAGATTGTAGATGGAGACAGGAAGGGTTATCAAGGGTGCTGCATCTTCATGAATTATAGACATTTGTGGACCCAGATGATGTTTGTGTAGTTGTATTTTCAGCATATTTCCTAGTTGACATACCGTAGTGTGTTTCCAGTTGAATGAGTTATATCAAAAATAAAGTCATGGCAAGAGACAAATTTATGATGTACTAGTCGTTAATTTTAACATTTTGTTCCTGCAATTCCCCATGGAAAATCTGATCAGGGTTTTCCTGCCCTGAAGCTGAACTACTAAACAGACAGAATGAGCTTCAGTTGTCTCCACTGTACTCAAGGATACACTCCTCCATTGCATCAGTTCATCAATTGATCATCAATTGTGCATGAAAAACAGAGAAGCTGTAGAAGGAAGACTTTATCAAACACAGAATAATATGGAACTGACAATATCAATTCCTGTGTCAGTGTATGTGACTGGGTGATATGGTGTGCCAGGGGGATGTGATGGTCAGTAAAAGCAGACAGGTGTAGATAGGTAGTTTTCTATAGCTTCAAATCAAAACAACAGTATTTTTGAACAGCTGGTTTCAACTATAGAGGAATTATGGACACAAATTGAGGGTCCTTTGCTGTTCCCGTAAACACATTTCTTCATCTGTCTGTCTGCCTGTTGCTTTCCATCTGTTTCTAGAATTCACTTTCAGAGTGGATGTATGGACAGATGGATGGGTGTAGAGATAAGTGGTCAACAAACCAGTCTTGCTACTGTGGTTAGCCCGTTTCTTGACCTCTGTATGTTGTGTATGTATGTGCTGTGCGTTTCATGTTTGTGGGATGCGGCACCTTTGAACGTCCCTCCACAACTTAGCCTACTGTATCTCACTGAGATGAATGGGGGTCAGGGCTGGGCCACCCACTCCTCACCACAGTCCCAAACCTCTAAAAAGACTACTTTTAACACGCCTAAAAAAAACAGTTGGATTCATTTAGATGTTTATGTGCAGCTAATGTGTTTATTTTTAACTAAAAAATGTTAGATTTCCCAGTCCAAGAGTCAAGAGTGTTGGTCACTTCTTTAGTTATTAATAGTTTGGGCCAAACTGTCAAGTAGATGGAACTAGCAACGGGGCATGCAAAGTTACATGACAAACAACAGAAAAATTCCGTCATAAATAGATTTAAAAAAACCATTTCCACATATGACTGAGAGTATGAATTATTGTACACAGTCGTCTGCATCACCACACCAAAACACCAGTTTGCACCATCTGTAGGCTATAATGTAAGTCCATAAGTCTTCTCTCTTTGATCCTTCAGTTCCAGTCATGTTTCCTTCAAGAGAGGGCTCTTCAACTCTGCAATTTCAGACTGGTGAGGAGGGTGTCTATCTAAAACAGTCCTGGCCCATCTGTGTCACAGGCCATATCTGTCATTATCTGCATTTTATTGTTCTCTCTATAGTATTGCCTACCGCCTGCTCCTGCCCTATCCTCAGCACCGCGTTCTCTCTGATGAGTCACAAAGGTCTTCGGAAAGCTGCTGGCTTGTCTTTGGTGACAGTGGTAGAGATGGTGGTTCTTGTATAAGGTCAGAGTTGAGTCATTTTAAAGGAAGAACTTCCAGACCCAGGTCGGTTTGTCACTTGTGGTTGAGTCATAAAGGTAAACAATGACGTTGCCAGAACTTGTCAAAATGAAAGCGGCGGTAGTTAATTTTAGGAAGTAACAACTTAATCCCTGCAGGTTCATCATCAGTAACTGGGGAGTCACAAAGACTCTCTGCTTGCTGCCCTGGATGATAAAAAAGATGATGGTTGTTACTGTGAGGGATTCTGGTGGGTGAACACCAGTCAGTAATGAGAGGAGAGGTGGAGGAGGATTTGGAGGAGACCACATAACCAGAAGATCCCAGGATGACTCACACCACAGCTCTTGTCAGTTAGAGTGGTGTTTCCTGCAAACACACGTCTGCCACACTGTGTAGATCTCACTCTCTTGTCTATGAAAAGAGGGCGGTTTATTGACAGTTTTTTACTTTTTTTTCTGATTTCCACAAAAAAAGTTATTCAAAGTAGTAGTTTCTTACACAAGTTTTCACCAGACTTGTGTCACTAGTATTACCAGATTTATAAATCCAATGAGTCTGATTTTGTCTGGTGGGGGGGATCAGGATGCACTCATTGACCCTATGCAGGCAGACAGATACTGTAAACTCCAGCCAGACAAATGCTGCCCATCCCGTCAGCTTGCTAGCAAGGGCAGTGAGGTGGCTAATAATTGTCAGCTTGGCTGTGCCAGTGCCAGTGCCAGGGTGGGCTAGGTCTGGTGGGTCTGGCTAAGAGGGACTAGATCACTGTGGGCATCAGGACTCCACAGGGCTGAGGGGAAGAGGAGGATGTACACAGAGGCATTCACATTGTTGCAAGCATGTCCCAAACACACACACTCACAAAAAGAAAAAAACAAATCAGTGTGCATACAATTGATAGCAATCATTTTTCCTTGGTTTCCCCCACACAATGTCTGTATTCTAAATTTGCTCTCTTTGTTCTTTTATCACAGACGGCCATCCAGATGTTGAAATCAGACTCCACTCAGAAAGTATTTATGAAGACAAGGGGAATGATGCAATGCAAAGCAGAAGGAAGCAGCACCAGAAAGCCTGTTGTGGCCCTACATAAGACCCCATTTTTGGGTCAGGCTCTTTCTTGGCACACCTGAGTCGCATCATGAACATGGCTGACTAACATGAACAGCAAAGATCTGAGCCCACTTGTTACCAGTCCAAGCTTTTAATGTAAGTCACATGGCTCTGTCTCTTGACTTATCAAGTGTTGATTATGTGGCCTGGAGATTGTAATCTGGCCACCTTGTCCTGCCCCTGAGCAGGTCCTCTTGTGGTTGTTGAATATTAAGTCCCTGTCAGTTAAAAGAACAGCTGTATGTAGATGTGGTACCTCCAATAGATCATCTGTATTTGTGTATGTGTGTGTGTGTGCATGAAAAATACAAAGAAAGAATCTGCAGTCGGACACAACCTGAACTCCATACCTGCTCTGGGTTTGTCTCTTTTCAGCTTGGGAGGAAATGAGATTTTTCCGTCGGTCTGTGCTTGTACATTTATCACTCCGATCACTCAGAGTTGTGGAGAAGAGGAAAAGTGGTCTGGCATGAGATCTGTCACTTAGTCCTCCACATTTATGTCACTAAACTATTTGGTGGCCACTGAAATTGGGACCTCCTGTTTAGACTGTGGGAACTGTTGGCAGTTGGTGTAAAATCAACCAATGTTTCAGCTCCTCATTGTGAAATAAACAACTTCTGTGATGCTTTGCTAACATCACTTCACTGACAGCGTCCAACTTGACTGAAATAATTACATTGAAAAAAGTGACACTCGATCTAACAATGTGGCGCAGATTTACCAATTTCTACAATTTAAAAGTAAGCTTTAGTTATTTTTTGATGTTGTTATACATTTGAACATTTCAGTACCAAAACCAAAAACTTCAATACCCGACAATATGTCACTTCTCATAACATAAAATGTGTACTACAGGACCAAGCATTTCTTTCATCATTGCAATAGATATGTACTGTTGTTATATAGGATATATTCACATTCCATCTCCTCACACTAATGGAACAATATGTCCAACAATAGCATCCCTGACATCCTCATCAGTCTTTTCCCAGTGTAGCTATCATAGCATTAATAAGACGTTAGAGAGAACAGAGTGTCAGCAGTGGTAATGAAATGCATCCAAATGACCCCCTTTGGACATGACAATTACAGTCCAGGTGTCCAAAGGAAAAGGTTCAGCTATGGAAAACGCAGGCAGCGTACGTCAGGACTTTGACACGGGAAGCAAACCTGGGGACCCTGGTGGTTGGAGGTAATTTTGTAAACGTGTAGGGCAGGAAACTAGAGGTATTAAGAGAATGGAGACCACTAGAAGCCGAAATATACTGTATATCTCTTTCTTTCGCTTATTTTTCCACATGTACCACTAATTTTAGTGCATTGACTCAGAGGATAAAAAATTCCAATGATGCCACATGCAGTCCCATCCCTTAACTTTCAACATCTCAGTATTGAGTCTCCCATCACAATTACATAGTGTTGGTGAGTAAGTAGCCTGAGATGTAAATGGGTTTCTTCCTTGTCATAGTGGAGCTCGCTTCCTGTCACTGGCACCAGGGCGGGAGCGCACAATGACGAACACCACCCACATTAGCCCCATAGCAGGCAGTCAGGCTGACAGGCAGGGTGACACAGGGGTTATTTGTTTCTGTCAGAAGCACAGAAATAGTCTCCCAACTCCTCCTGGAATGGACAAAGCAGGCGTGCGTTCATTGGCCTGCCACCGGGGCGGGATGTGCTCTTGTTGTGATTACCTGCCTCCGTAGAGGAAGGGCTTTCTCTTAGGACCTATGGAAAAATGCTGCTGTCTGCCAAGTGCCATGATTAGCGCCCCAGCCGGTTCCTGGGTCAGCTCAGAGGGCAAAAGTGTCTAGACCAGTTGGGGGATTTCCACAGGCTCTTGCCTGTGCTGTAATTATTACTGCTTACACTAGACCCCCAACTCTCAGGGCCCACATTCCACTTTGGACGGTTGTACTGCATTACTCCCTTCAGTGTGTGGTGGGAGTCGGATCAGACGTTGGCTTTACATATGGTTTGAATATTGTATAGTTAATGGCTTCAATTTTTCATTGAGTCATGTTATTTGATGTAAGCGGATCAAGAGATAGGAGGGTGGGAACTGTTGTGGTGATAAATATCTCATGTTAAATTAAAGAACCATTAAGTGTAACTCTGAAAAACCCAATTGTTTTATTCTGAGATGTTATTGATTGATTGATTGATTGATTGATTGATTGATTGATTGATTGATTGATTGATTGGCATTGTGCAGTGGAAGGAGCTCTACCCCCTAATGTCGTGATCTTCTAGCTTGCTGCCAAGGCTCTTACAGTGCATTCTGCATTACAAAGTCAGCGCTGCCAGAAAAAGCACAACCAGTTAATGGTTCGGAACTCTGGCTTATCTTGGCCATCGACACAACAAAAGCTATAATTATCTGCAAAGTAAACTCGCTTCCTTGATTGTTAGACAAATAATGCATTAAACAGTTCCAGATAAACTTTGTTTTCCACTGTGTTGCCAGCCCCTGTGGGGAAGGAGAGGCATTCAGGCCACCAATACTGGAAGACCATTTCATTGGGCTACTCAGGAAGTTCTTTGGTTCTGTGTTCCAGTGCTTCATAAAATATGAACACCTTATATAACAAAATTATTATTTGAAAACTCTGTTTTGTTCTCTGTGAAACTGAACTGAAAAAAAATGCCCCTGATGTTTCCCACCTGCCAACAGATTGAGTTTTTCTTGTGTATGTCAGCATTGTGTGTCTCCCAAGGCCTTCTTTATATAGGCCCAGACATTATTTTTGGCATTTTTTTCTGACGTGTACCTCCCACTCCTCCCACTCTCTCTGGCCCACCTCCATGAGGGCCGAGGAAGCCTGGCACTCGCCTGAAGCTCTCAGCCAGTCCTGGGCAGCTGGGATCTGGGGGAGCTCCCTGCAGTTCTGCAGTGTGCTGGCAGCCCCCTTTCTCTTGCCCCCGCCACTCTTAATTCTGCCTTTTTACTTCCAGCCAGCTTTAGAATACAATACAGAGGAGCCCTGTGCTGTGCTGTGAACACAGACACACACCCTTGGGCGTACACACACATCCACACTTTTATAAGCCATTGAAAGAGACAAGACCAAAGGCGGAAAGAGGAGCAGACGCCTCTCAGATGCTGGGCTTGGCTTCATGTGCCTCTTGACACAGACGGCCGCTCACAAGATAACTGTTGTTTATTGTTTATGGAAGGACCCTCTGCCACACTCCACGCTCTCTTCATCTGGAGACTCCTAAAGGACCACGGCCAAGAGCCACAGGGGAAAAGAAAAATGGAACTCACTGTATCTACTGTATGTGTGCAAGTGTGTGCCTCTGTGTGTGAAAGAGAGTGCATGTGTGCCTTTGTGTTTGCATGTACAGTGGGAATGTACACTTATTGTACAATCTTGGACGCTATTATTCTTCTGTAGCTTCCGCATTGAGTATGTGTTGTTTGCTCAGCTGGAGTTGGTTCAGTGTGGAGGGGACGGGGTAACCATCTTGTTCCACTGGGGTCTCAGTCACAATAAAGTCATTAGAGCAGGTGAGGTGTACTTCCTCTCAGATCTGACAGATGATGTACATTCTACTATGTTATGTAATACACTTTTTACACATTTTGAGATGCATTTTCCTTCCTTAGTATTAGATTGAGGGGGAGAATTCAGAAACTTAGTTGGATTTATGCCAATTTATCGCTATCTGACTCTCTGGACCTGTATGATATCTTAAAAGACAGTACTAGTTTTATTACAGTATGAATAATTACTCTTTGTTCTCACCATTACTAGCCATGAAATACTGAAAAACATAAAACAACAGAGGACGTGTACACTTAACTTTAAGTGCAGGTAAGGTGCAGACACAAGAACCATTAAACTGACTGAATCATTAATTTGTGGATTCCATGCAGCTTCTCTGAGGCTCATCATTGTTTGTTTTTACTGATTCCCACCAAAAAAATAAGCAGACTGCATGTTCCACTCTGGATTACTTAATCATGAAAGTCACAAAGTTACATACTCAGACATACAGCTCAAAGTCTTGGATAAATTAATAATTAAAACTGAACAGTAACAGTTTTGGCATTTTTCTAACTGGACTTTATCATGCTACCAATAAGGTATGTTTAGTGTGACTGTTAACTATTATTGTGCACTGATCCTGGTGACAGTGAAGATGCAAAAATAAAATGAATTTTGTTGATATAAGGGCAGTGAATATAATGTCATATGTCAGGAGAGGAGAAAATACACATTATTTGTGGTGATGGAATATTTATGAGGCAACACGATGTCTCTGCAAGCTGATTTTAGCATATTTTAAAAAGCAGTGGGAGTTTGTAGATGTTGGGAAAACATACAGCTCAACAGACAGCAACAGCTTCTGACTGGAAACTTTATTGCTGGGTTTAACCTTTTGATGGGTGTTAATAGTCATAGATTTTTTTTTTCTCTTACCAAATGGATCTCAATCAATGACACCACTCATTGGTTGTACTGTTTTAACAATTTATCCAATTAAAAAGTATTACATGAAATTTTATTTTATGATTCTATTTTATGAGGCTAAATATATAGTATTTGTACTTAAGAAGACTTTTCTGCCCACTCAGGTCTCAGCTCCTCCCTAGCACTCACAGCCATGTGCTGACAGAAACTTGTTGGTCTGTACCAGGTTCTCAGCAGTTAAAACCAATAGAAAGAGAAATTCCTTCCTAATGGTGCATGAAAGTAATGATTCACCACTGTATTATTGTTTGAACCCTTGGCAGATCTTTTCCACATTACCTCAACACTGTACCTAAAGAAAACCCTATTCATTTTCATGCAGTTTTATACATTTTTTTCTCCTGCACAAAGCTTGCAAAGATCTACTCAACTCAGTTTGATGTGTCTCCCTTGACCTTTCATCAAAATGTGCAGTTGGTAGGAAAGAGGCTGCAGCTGGACACTGATCAGGCCTGATGGCGATAGAGCATGAATAGCAGGGTAGCCCTGGGCACTATGAAAACGTCCTCCTGACGACTGTACCGACAGGGTCACAGCCCCTCCATGCTGCCCCGCAAAAGGAGAGTGGGAGTAAACAGGCGTAATAGGGAGAGACTAAAAGAGACTTGGACTGTGTTCTTGTAAATAATTGCATTCATTGTTCTCTGCCACTGTTGGTTATGGTCACAAGCTGTTTGGTAGGCCCCTGTCTGTCTGGTGCTCCCCATGAGCCCGGTGTCAGCCCCTACGCCCCCGAGGGGAGCAACTTGTGCCAGGGGTGAGGATGCCAGCTCCCTGACCCGGTGGCCCCGCGTCTGACGTGCCCACGCCAGGAGCAAACGGTCCCTGGGCCAGCTCGGAGACTCAGGGCGTGCTGTGCGCATGCTGCTCCGCTGTTAAATAAAGCTGGTTCAAAGAGCACATTCCTGCCCCCAGCCCAGCAGCGAAATAGCAAGCTCTCTTGCTTGTAGTGTCAAAGCACCAGATTGTTTCATTTTATTGCTTTGCCTTTATCTCGGCTGACTCCGGTACAATCTGATTGGATGCAGCATGTTATTAGCCTCTGTTGTTGGCTGTGGGAACAGCAGATGGCCTATTTGGACCAGATTACCTGTACTCCTTATCTTAAGTGAAGAATTCATTCCAAGTGCTCAGATGTTTCAAGAAAGCTGCTTGTCCACATTATGCATGCGGTGCAGTACAGTTGAGCTTATCTGGAAGTTAACACCCACTTATACTGTAAAGCTATAATAGTCAGCTGCAAAAAACATTGCTGTGTTCACTATGTATATCTTATGTATTGTATGATTGTAATGATGAATGATGATGATGAAGCCTTGGTCAGTTGAGTCAGAAATTACGAAAGACATATGAGTGTCACTGCAAGAATCTTTAAGTGAAAGGAAAGATTTCACTTGTTCAGCAGGAGCTTCAGGAACTAGTCCGTTGCTTTCAGGAATCAGGAATCCAGTAATCAGGAAGTCTTGTCTTGAGGTTCACTTTTTCTCTCTGAAACTCCCCCACAGGATTTCTCTTTTCTCCTTCCTTACACAACTTAAGTGTCAGCCGGAAGCCTCTCTGCATTACTGCTTCCAAAGTAATATTTGCATAAACAAGCGTGGGAACTAACCCGGCCCAACACAACATCATCTGCAGCCTGTAATGATAGAACCTCAATGACATCATGAGTGTTTGAGTGTGGGGCTCTGGTAACGGTGCCGTGCATCTCCTCAAAATACCAGTGGCTAAGTGGAACACACAAGCTGAGCTCGGCAATGGAAGTCAGATGCTCTCGGGCTCTTTCTTGCCGTCTAAAGTCGCCCCTTTCCTTTCTTCGCCCATTGATAGGTTTAGGAGACTCCGATTGAGGGGCCTCCTCCACAAGGGCTGTGTCTGACTTTACTGTATGGTAAATGTCAGAAAATAAATGCAGGCCTCTGCAACAAAGTGGAATTGGATCTAATCTGCCCCAGGCCACCACGTTTGATCTGCACCATGTTCAGTGCAGCTACCCACGTCTTGAGTAAGGAAAAAAGTGCACAGCACATTCAGGATGTTATGGTATTTTGGCGTATAATAATCTGACATCATAGTTGAGGAAAACTGTTTTCATATGTTGCTTGACATTATGAAAACTTTAGGTCATGCATTCATACATTCATTTGCATCTTATCTTTGTTACCGTTTGTAGGTTTTGTGGGGTGTTTTTTTTCTTTTTTTAATTAACTTCCCGTAAAACTGGTAACCAGGTCCGTATAATAAGTTTGTTTCTTTTGGTTTCATATTGTATACATTATCCTGCTGAGTACTTGCATCTGTGGTGCATTCCTGCAGTGCAAAGAGGATTGCGATTTCTAACCCAGCAGCAGAAATGTGATACAATGCCCGGATTTAATGGAGCTTTTATATGACTCTCAAGATCATCCTGTTGTGAATAACATGTTCTTCATGTGAATTGCAAGAATAATTGTAGGTGGGGAATGTTTTATCTGGTCTAACTGAGGTCAATCATTCTGCTACAATGGAGCAGAGATCAAAGACAGGAGAGAACAAAAACTCCTAGGCCTACAGGTAGTATAGCAGTTAAACTGGAAGTATGAAACACCCACCCACGCACATTCAGTTTCCCAGCTAGAGTGGGATGATCCCTAAAGATGTGAAACTCAAACCATGTTGTGTGTTGGTTTTGATCATGTGTTTGACATCAGATAATGGATAAGTGGGGCGTGCTAAGAACCCAGAGAAAATATGACTTTATTTTATCATTATAATCGCACTAAATCTGGCAACATTAAAATACAACATGCTAATATTGCTGTCAGTTCAACTAATTGTTTGAAACTTTGTCTTGTTATGAAGAAAAGACGTTGCTCAAATATATCAACTGAGCATTGAGTTAATAAATGTTTAAGACATATTTTCATTGTTGCACGCTATTAATTTTGTGCTTACATAAGACATTCCAGAAACTCACTGGAAAGTGTGAGCTGTTAAGTACTTCACTTCCTTTAAAAACCCAACATTGCTCTGCTGTGGCGATGGCATCAGAAAAAACAAAACAAAACAAAAACAGATGCAACTAGAAATCACTGAGAGAGAGCGTGCATACTGTAATTGCACAGAGACTGAAATTTATTGTAATAATAGATAGTTTTAATGTATTTGGATCCAGATCTGCATAGAGACATACACATAGAATACACATAGAGAGATTTGATTGTTTTCATCCAAGTACAGTAGTTCATGAGAAAAAAAATATCAAAAATGTTCAAAAATCTCACAATGTGAATCCAAACATTGATCCAGATCCAGAACGAAAACAAATCACTTCTGTCTGCAATTTATTAAAATCTGGTGACATGTTTTTGAGATATACCAAACAAACAGACAAACTGGCTGCAAACACAACCTACTTAGCAGAGGTAACTAGTCTTTGTGTCTCCGTTTGCCAAAAAGAAAACATTTAAGTTTTCTTTGTATGACTTATGAAAGAGAGTCAGCTAATGCTAGCTAGACCCCTTCCTTTTTGTGATACGGAACGAATGCAACACTGAGGGCCAGATTTACTAAGAAAATGGCGCTGTGCAAATGTGCGCTGCGGTTTTCATTGAGTTTGAGAATGCAATCTGAGTTATCTGATTTACTGAGACAGCAGCTCATTGTGCAGTCAGTTCCTGGACTGAACCTGGCACTGAACCTCCAAGAGGACCTCTGCCAGGGAAGGCGAGCTCATTGGTGCAGTTCAGAGGTGGGATTTCTGAGACCACTAAGCTCAGATAAGTGACCTTGATTACAAAACATAACATCATAACAAACTGTTACTACTTCTCAAAATATTGTGTTATTGTGTTATAATCTCTGCCATATATCTCATTAGGAATACATTTGGAGGCAATAAACACATTCATGGGAAACAAAAAGGAAGATAAAGCGATATAATTAGACAAAATACACACAAGGTACACACAGCACCACAAGCAGTCCAGCTGAGCAGAGTAGGTGGTGGAGGTAGAGATGGTGTTGATATGGATGTTAATGCTGAGGTAAATGCAGCCAAAAACACACTTAAATGTCTGAACAAAACTAAGAAAAGTTTAGTTGCAGTCTGTTGTAACTTTACAGTCCATTGATGGTTCAGTTCAAATTCAAGTTTGATGAACACAAACCACAACATCCGTCCACTATTCAATTGCGTTACAGTAATCAGATATTGTTTTCATTAATATGAGCCTTTTTGCTTCATGTTTGTTTCTAAATAATAAGTAATGACCAGTTTTTAGTTATATACAAGCTTATATTTAATTAACATTTATTTCCACCTCTACAAACTTCCTTGTGTCTCTTGTAAATCCTAGCGCTATGTTTACGTCTCCTTTTCAAAGGCAGAGAATTTTCCCAAAGAACTGACAGTCGCAAATAGCGTGACCTCAGTAAATCCAGCGGAATACATAATCATCCTCTGTTAACATGTCTTCCTCCCTTAAGTACATATGCAGTGAGAGGAGAGGCGTAACTTGCAGACCCTCGCAAAAATGACACTCAAACTGCGACTCCATCCAGGTGCGTCTGTTTGATAAATACAGCACATGTGTTTGGGGTAGAATGCGTCATATCTGCACCTGAAACTCAGGCACAAAGCTTTAGTGAATCTGGCCCTAAAAGTGCCACTGAGCTGCTGTTGACTCAGCAGGTGTTGAAATAACATGAACAAAAAGTAACGTCTAGTGGGAATCAGTGGTAATGTAAGCACTTTCCAAATGTAAGCTTGTTAGCCTAGCTTGCTAGCTTCCACTTCACATGTGGAAAACATGGACAATGGGTGTTGATAGAGCTCAGCACATAATTGCTTTAAAGATTAACACCCCTCAGTTTGTGAAATAATCATTTCTGACTCATCCTGACATCAATGTAGCAAAAAACTACTTTAAAAAGATAAGAATAAAACATTCAGTGTGCAGTCATTTAACATATAGAAACACATAGACACCACATTAGTATTCCTCAGTAGTCTCAACAGTATTGCTAGGTGTAAACATGGATGCTCCTGGATTATATACACAGCTTGCAGCAGTATTGCATTTAGTGTTGATCATAGCTGTTTCCATAGCTGTGTCTCATGCTGTTTAGGAGGCTGTCCTGTAAAACTCAGCCAACAAAACACTAACTAAACTAGAATGGTCTTTGTTTTTTAAGCAAAGCCAGAAAGACAAAGAAGGTAATCATGTCATTTCGCAAGTGCCCCATAGGAAACGAAACGCACGTCAAGCCAGAGGAAGACAAAGAAACTGAGCGGCTGTTTCAGATTAACACTAAATAATCATAAAAAAGTTATAAGTTATTAGCGGTTTCATTGTGCCAAGTATGATTAGTTGTTTCTTTTCTATAGGAGATGAAGGCAGCAGACTGCAGTCCCAGTTTTACCAGACCACCATTGGTTATTCTCTCTCTCTCTGCGTCACTCACACACCTCCTAGCTCTCTAGCCAGCCCCTGGATGGGAGTATAAGGCTCACCACCTCTGCATCACATTTACTGGTGTGGTTTCCTTAACCATTTTTGAAGATTTATGTGCTGATTGTACAGTCTGGTAATTGATTTGCCCTTTCACTTTACGAAGACAATTTTACAGATTTGGAATTAAGCAGTTCAGTATTTTAATTAATTTCACATCGTACTCTCTTTTAGTCTAGAACTACAAGACAACATCATAGCCAACATTTCTTTTGATAAAGTGGAAATGAAAGGAGAAAGGAGAAGAAAAATCTCAATGCAGAGTGCAGCACATGGTCCAAATGCTACGCTTTTCTATACTTCCTTCCTCATGATGCATAATCTTGTACCTCCCTTTCACATCCGTTTGCCCCCTTCCACTGGAACCAGAAAATCAATCTGCAGCATACACGCTGTCAAACAATGATGTAGACCCTGGTCTACCCCATCCATGGGGCCAGACGTGATTGAGTCAAGATCTGGTCTGGGTTGTTTGAAAATACGGTCTCAATTACTCAGTGCAGGGCTCCCACAAACCCCCAGCTTTATACACACATACGAGCACACATGCGTACACTCACATCCCCATTTTACCGGTTAAATTAAAGTCAGATTACTATCAGTGCATCCCAAATGTGCTTTTCAGTAAATACAGCTCCGCTTCTTCAGCCAGTCTGTTCACATCCCCCACTGGGAGGCCCCTTCAGAAGCCTGCTTTGCGCTCTCCATGCTACGTACTAATTGACCGAGCCTGTTGGAGGTGAGGTGAGGTGGATGGAGATGGAGATGGCGACGCATGGCAGTCATATGTGACTGAGGCCACTGAGAAAGTCTGATGTGGGAACCATTAGCGCACGGTGTCGGTAGAAGCATGGAGGCACACACGGGGTGTGCGGCTTGAACAAATAAGGCCCTCTGTGTTTTGGAGTGAATACCCCTACTGCCTTATTACCAGTTAGAAGTGTGGTTTGCTGGCGATGACATCAATGACAAACAGAGCGCTCTGGTTTCCTCTTCAGGGATGGAAACTGCTGCTTTGAACTTCAACAACTTCTCCATTCATTCCTTATGGATGTAGACACTAGGAACTTAGGCCTGCATAATCTGTATGACAGCCTAAATGCTTCCAGTAATGTGTGACTATTAAAATGCCGCAAAATTTACAAATAAGAATGCTTTTGGGTGTTTTACAGGTTGCGTTGAGATAGCAATTAGATTTGGCTATTACCTGCAAAAATTAATATGACTTCAAGAATGTGGATTTTTTTTACAACAATTTCAGTCAAATTTCACCAAAATTATTACACATGATTGTGCTCTACCACATGACGATCATCACAGCCAGTTTATTGCAGTTAAGAATATATTGCTTAAAGCTCTACTTTTGCCAGAAATTATAGAAGGAAAGATTTGGCTACTTAAAGGGGGTGCACCAGTGATTTAGTATTGCATATCCGTAATTATGGGGGAGTCATATAAAAATATAATAATGTCATATATAAAAAAAATAATGGTCAAAATCAGAGCCCACTTCTTTCAAACCCCACATCTCCAGTTTGTAACACAGGCTTTCTATTAAAAACAAACTTTCAAACCCAAGCCAAGATAACCCTGATGACATCACCAGGGTTATTTTTTCAAACTTTGGAAAGCTCCTCCGGACCCGCAGAAGACATTATACAACTGTTTTCACTGGCTTAGTACTGCTCCTCATGACGAGTAAACTGAACTTCATGTGTAAAATCCATGGAGTGGCCCCTTAAATTCCCTAATTTGGTGTGGTGAGGATGGGATTGGTGATCCTGATGGGGACAGTCTTGTAAATATGAGAGAAAAGTATTACTTGCTAAATTTCACACAACTGAGTACACTGTGTGTTCTTTGCACAGTTGTCTCTACCAGAGTCGTGTCTAGTGTAGCAGGCTTAAGTGTTCAAAGTGGCCATTCTTTCTGCTTGAGATGACTTGCAGGTTTTTCAAACCTCACCGCTTGGTTTTGCGTGTAGTTCTTTTGTAAGCCACGTACTCTGTATTGCCTACAGGTTCATGGGTTGTCATAGACACACACTGACATATATAAAAGATGTAATTAAAATTTGTAGAGTTTATGGTGGTAATAGTATTGCAGGAATTGGATGGTATTGCACATACAGTACATTACATGCAACATTTTGACCTCAGAAAGACATTTAAACAGATGCTTTTAACACTCAGACTTGGGGACACCAGTGTCGTAGAT
This sequence comes from Oplegnathus fasciatus, assembly GCA_003416845.1. Classification (NCBI taxonomy): domain Eukaryota; kingdom Metazoa; phylum Chordata; class Actinopteri; order Centrarchiformes; family Oplegnathidae; genus Oplegnathus; species Oplegnathus fasciatus. The sequence continues at coordinate 357,659 of NTHP01000065.1, read as the reverse complement.
CTTTTACTGCTCACCTGATATGGCTGATAAAACCCTCAAATTATAGCTGACATTCTGCATTTTTAACCTCAAGACAATTCATTCATCTAGTTTCGTTTCCCACATAATCTTTATCAGGTTCACAGGGGGTTGCAGCGTATCCTAATATTAGTAGATAGTTTCCAATCCACATGAGAAGTGTCTTTGGACTTTGAGAGGAAACATGTAAACTACTAACTGCTGACAAACTGCTAAGCCACCTTCCTGATCAGAAACTCTCACTTCACATTCAGAGTTATAAGTACTGACTCGAACCATGAAATAACACTCTCGTGATTTTTATTTCACCTTGTTAAGGGGACCAGACCATACAATGTCAGTGTAACCCATGCCATTCACATTGCTGTTTCCCTGATTTTGACATTTACTTGTGCAACAATCATCTATTATTGTTCAGCGGAAACAGTACCACATGATGCTGATACATTTGTTTCTATTTTGTATTGTATGATGCAATGGAATGTGAATAATTTTAGGAGTCAAATCCAAATCTCCGCAGTCTGTTTCCGTCGTCCTGTCAGCTTTGAAATTCAGACACTTTTCAAAAGCTTGAATGCCTAATTTAGCATCAGATGGAAAAGATTATTCTGTGAACAATTTAGCTGTAGAACAACAAAAATGATCTTGATAGTGTAAATACCACCAAATTAATGATCGTAATGCATAATTTCACAATAATGTATTAGACGTGAAATTGCAAACGCATTTAGATCTAATTCCTTGAAAGTTCTGTCTGAGTCATACAGTACTGGGTACAGTACTCTACAGTTCAGTGTGTGAATACATGGTACTGGTACACTGAGCTGTCTTATGCAACCTGCTCCAGTGTTCAAAGGCTGCTGAGTGCCCTCTCCTGCTTTGTCAGGCTCACACAAGGGTTTATCAAGTGTAGGGTGGGAAGGCATGACGCTGGAGGACTTTGGAAGTGTGTGCTTGTGTGTGTATGCAGCAGGTTTGCCTCTCTGTGCGTGTATTCATCTGTGTATTGGTTTGTGTGTAAGATGAGTCTGCATCCCAGTGCGCATGCCTGTGTTTGCGTACGATTGCATGTGTTCACTTGTGCTCCGATGCGCATGCTCGCCTGTGTTTTCTTCTGTTCTCTCACTCAGGGACTTTGTCCTCTGAAAGGTGTGCCAGCCAGTCAGCTGAGAGAGAGGAAAATAAGATCTGAAGCAGGCCGTAGTGTTAGAACTGGGACAAAGACGAGAGAGAAAACAAGGGAGAGCGCAAGAGAATGAGAGGCAGGGGCGAACGCAGAAAAGTGGCGCCGGAGTGCGGAGTGTGTCGCTTTGAACCGTGTTCCAGATGTTTGTGCATTGCAAATATCGCAAACATAACATAGCAGGCACGAGCAGGATTAGGCTAGCATTTAGGTAATGGCAGGTGTATTATGCTCAGGTAACTTTCATTCACCGTCTCTTTGATCTTGATCACTGCTTCACTTACTCATGGATTGATTATCCAGCTGAGTCACAATAGCTGGATAATTATATGATGATAATAATAATAATAATAGTAATACTACTACTAATAATAATTATAATGTCTTTCACTTTTTTACAATGTAGTGTGTGACTCTTCATTGTCCAGGAGAATCAAGTTAATTTGAAGGGACTCCTCCTTGATGATAAGATTAAGTGTACATTTACATCTACATTTACTACAGGCCAAATTAAAGTCCAGACTAAAAACCCCACATATAAGGATGACATTCTGTGTCTCTGCTGCATTGATTAGGTGACTGACTGACAGACGGACTAGCTGTCCTGCCACCCACGCTGTTGACAAGGCAGGGTGCCTGATGACGTTGTCATTCGGTAAAGTACAAACAGGAACGGCACTGACCGACCCGAGCACTCTTTGAACTCTAGATGAATTGCGGGTCTATCAGCAGCTGTTCCGAATGACCTTACCCCACAAAAATCAATCAGCACAAACACACTGGGAGGGTTGGTATAGCGGAGCAGTAAAAAAGGGAAGTAAGTATCTGTGTGTGTGTGTTGGTCTCTTTGTGCACAAGTTTGCGTGTGGGCTGGTCCAATGTGTTATGTACAGTGGTGATGCAGGAAAAACAGGGATATTTCCAGAAAGTCTTTTGATGTTTTCTCGTATTGTCATAGTTCAACATAGTCCTCCTCTCCCTTTCAAAGCTGCTTTTTCCACTGACCCAAGTTCAACAGATTGGACTAGTGGACTCGACCCAATGGAAAACTCTCCCACAAACCAGCCAAACACACACACACACACACACACACACACACACACACACTGAGTTTCAAGGTGTTCTTTTCAATGATTGAAAGGTGCCATTGCACTTGTTAACCTCTCACTCCCATCCACATATATGTAGAAACCCAATACAGGACAGTAGAAGACAGGGTGGCGTGGTTTAAGAAGCATCAGGCAGGCCTACATACAGTATAGCACTCCACTTGTCTGCCAGGTCGCCACACCCATCTGGGCACTGGGCAGGACACACTGACTGACTGGCCGTCTGACTGGCCGGTTGGCATTATTACCTCAGTTGGCAAAGCTGCACTCTCCAGCCTCATCAGATGTTTGATGTTTTTTCATGCCTGTGTCTCTCTTTCTGCCATATTGTGTGTCTCTGCCTGCCTGTTGCCCCGGTGCATGCAAATGTGGGCCGAGGTATGCGTTGGTTATCTCCTTCTGGAAAAGCAGTGCCCTTGTTGCTTCATATAGCCCGGCTCTAGTGACCGGCCATTGATAAGGCTAATGTCTCCCGATAGCTACCAAGCTTTCAAGTCCCGTCACAAAACAGCCGGCTCCCTTTTATGTTGTTTTCCCAAGCCAAGGACAGACAGGCCTCCCTACAGGACCGAGCTGGCTAATCAGTAATCACTAACTTGCTGAGCCCAGCAGTCAGACGGGCTGCTTTTTCACCCCTTCTTCTTCGTCATCGTCTTCCTTCGCTTCTCCTACTGCTTCCTTTCCTCCTTCTTCCTCTACTCTCTATTCTTCTTTTTATTCTTCTTCATTTTCCCCTTCTCAGACTCTAGCTTCCCTGAAGTCTAAAGCTTTTGATGATGATGCTTTTCTTCTGCATGGTGGGCAAAATGGACGGACCACCATGCCTTTCTTTTTCTGTCTTTGTTTCTTTATGTCTCTCTTTCTTTCTCTACTCACTTCTCTGTTCTACTTGTTTCATCCCTCCCTGCCTCCCGCCCTTGTTCTCTGTTGCTTCTTTGCTCATCTTCTCTCCCTTCATTCGTGCCCAGCCGCAGAACAAATGCCGCCCCCTTAGCCTGCTAATGAATCAAGATACAGAAGGGGGGATCAGGAGGTCTGGGGCCATAACTGTGCCGCAGACACATGGTGTTATATTAAAACATTAGTACCACTATATGACTTTATTTAGGACTTGCCAAAGAAAATTGATTAGGTGACAGAGATGGAACAAAAGGGGAATCATCCTCGGCCACCCTGACTGGGCTTCTCCTTTCAGAGCCAACAGCAGCAGTTCCTCTCCAAACTTTTGCTGAGAAGCGATCTGGCCATGCTTGGCCTCTTGTTCAAAGACACACCCTCCCCTGTCCCTCTGTTCAGTCCTACAGTCTACATAGTCAATCCAATTAGCTCTACACAGTTTGTAGTCCTCACCTGCACCGCACGCTGTACTGTGCACATCAATTTATTTGTCATTATTTAAATGTATTTCCTGTTCAAATTGGTAACTATGATGTAGATAATCAATGAGAGAGCTATGGAAGCAGTTCTGTGTTTGTAGTTCCTGGCTGAGGCAAACTGCAAGTCAGCAGCAGGGCAAAGGGTAGGAAGTCTATGCTGCTTCACAACAATGAAAAACATCACTTGTTTACAAAAGTGAAGATCTGTGTTAAAGTAAACTGTGACTTAACGATCCCCTGCACACATGTTTAAAGATGATTATTCTGCTTAGAATGATAGCTTGTGTCTTAGATGTTTTTTCCGCAACAAAAATCAGTTATGTCATTAAAATTTCTTAAAATTACTTAAAATTTGAATTACATCCCTCTCTCTAATAAAAACAGAATCTATGAAAATGCAAATGTCCATTTCAAAAGTTTAACAACTGGACACAGTAACTGTACTGCTTCAGCGAATAGTCAGTTCTCAGTGTATGTAGGTTGGAGGAGAAGTTTCCACATCACGCTTGTGCAACTTAGTTGTGATGTCACAAAATCATGCTTGTAGGTACACGTCTTAAACTCACATTGAAGCACAGAGAAACTTTCCCTCTTCAACAGATCAATTTGAAAATAGCCTTTTTGTGTCAAACTCTGCGCATACAATTCTGCACAGTGAAGCTCAACAAAGTGAAGTAACAAATAGAAAAACACTTTTTGAATGGGGACGTTACATTAAAAATTGAAGGTTTTATTCTCTGACACAGCATAAATAGAGAGTCAGGACACATCTTTATTGAGGGAGTAGTTTAAGCCATGGCCAAGAAGCTTGCCGGGAGTGCTTGGTATATAATATACACCATATTATGCTGTTCAACATAGAACATGCACTGTATTGTATATGTAAATCTCTGAGATCCATGATTTGTAATTTCTCTTCCCTGCTGCAGAAAACAGTGGGGGGTTATTCACTAATGTCCAAGGAATTTAGTCTAGTTGCGTTGCTTGCTCTTTACCGAGTGAATGCCACATTCCTTGCCAAATGAATCAGTTCCTATTTCTTCAATTTCTCTCTTGTTCTTTATAAATTAATGTTCCATGACGGACAGCAACCCTCAAAAATTTTACCTCTGTGCGCCCACCCCTTCAGAGTTTACTGAAGGCAGTAGCAACATTATTAGTTACTACTGCGATATTATCTTAATTGTTTTTTGAAGTATCTATGTTATAAGTTTCTGCTACAATATAAATCTCCAAACAGAATCTTACGGATTAATTTCCTGAGATTATTATGTTATGTGATGTCATTTTTTTCATGCCGTTGTTACAATTTTTACTGTCAAATGATAATGTATCACCAGGGTTTGTGTTGTAGATTAGTGCCATTGGCTCAAATATGACCTCATCATGTAATGAGATGTTTGGCTTCTGAGCCTCACTATCTGGTCCTTTCTTGTAAGTTGAAATAGTTAGTGACAAATTTTCATGAACTAAGTGTCTGTTAAAGCGTATCATCAACAAAACTTGAAAAAAAAGATATTAGCCACTTGCTCTTATAGAGGTATGATATTTTTACATGAAGCACTGTATATCTTCTCTGAGGGTTTGCAGGTTGACCCCACTGCTAACCCACAAACTAGTTCACCAGCTGGCCCAGATGCATTGTGGGTAGAGGAAATGACCTCAGTGATGAGGAACGTGTTATCGGTTCTGTCCAGGACATCCTTCATACAGTAATGTCACCCAGCAGCATGACTGGGAGATAAAGGTGGTGCAGTGGACACACAGACAGGACAGTGGACAGTGTGCAGGCATAGGAAAGCACCACCATCGCTGCTGCTGTCTCTCCGTTTCTATCAGTTTAGCTCACTTTTTCTCTCTCTTTCACACACAGACACACACGCACATACACACATGACACACTATTTTTCTATGCAATAAAGAACAGCCACTTTAAGAAAAGTATATATCATGTAAGTATTATTTAATCACTGGTTTATTTGAAGTGATGGTAAAGACACAATGGGTGTACATGCAGATCAGTTGGAGCCGTGTGCACAGATGAGGATGTTATGTGGCCAAGTTTTTTTTTAGCGCTGTTCATATATTTGTCAGCATAGATGTTTTCATGTCAGGCAGTGAGAATGACACTTACAGTATGATTTATATATATATGAGTATATGTGTCGATTGGATAAGGTAGAGAATGAAGTAATTGAATCATTAGTAAATCTCAAAAAGCTGCAGACACTATACTTCAGAGATGTGGTAACTGTCGCCAGAGTGTGTTTGTGCATTTTGAGAATGGGTGATGCTGACAAGTACTCTACGTATGTATGTATGTATGTATGTATGTATGTACTCTGTTTTCAATGTGATATTTATTGTGTGTGATATTTATGCTTGCACCCAGACTTTTGATGAACATACATCTTATGGGATATTTAGAAATCTCAAAAATCTGTGACAGAAGGAGTATCTCATTTGAGTCGGGTCACTAGACAAATCTGAGGGGTCACAAGATGATTTATATTTGCTTTGTTGGCAACCTCTGCTTTATGGTGTGATTCATCGGATTCCAAAACTGTTCATCCAACAGGTTGATAACCCAAGGGTGGAGTAACTAAAAACTAGAGAAAGTTGATGTGAAAGATTCTTTTCTCAGATCTTTTTGCTAGATCAACCTGTTATTCAAAGTTCAGAAACCCAAACGGGACACATTAAGGTCTTCCAGACATTGCTTATGTGTCGTTGCGAGTGTGTTTCACAGTATTGTTGAGTTATGTAGGCCCAGTTACATCTGTGTTCTTTAGTTGGTTCTCGTGGCCCTGTTAGTTAATTTTAGAGGGGAACACATTCTGCTCTGCCATCCTCCTCTGCCCCCTCCTCCTCTCCTGCCTCCACTGCTTGGTAACCAGACCCAGATGGTACCTGGTACAGACACCAGCAGCTTGTTTTTTGCCTTTTGTGAGTCAGACACTGCAATCAGTAGCCAGGAAGCCCAGAAGTGAGGTGTGGGCTTCATGAGGCCATACTGGGGTGAACAGAGGCTTAGGAAAGGAAAGACAGGAGGGAGGGGGCGGCTTAATGAAACAGTAGTTTAGTTGGACTCTTTCACAACAATTTAACTGAAATATAGAGAGCAGAGTTATTGACAGAAAATCTGAATATTATACAGCAATTTTGTTTGAATATGGATTGTTGCAAACATTTTTCCCACGTAATCTGTGAGAAGAGTGTGTGTGTGTGTGTGTGGGNNACATCCCAGTCTGCCTATCATGTAGTAGAACTTGGCGATTCAATATCCGGCCTGGCCAGTGATACTGTTGAGGCACTGCACTTTGGCCATTAGTATTATTTTTCAATGCCATACTGTCCCAACTGGGAAAGAGAGGGGATGACTGTGAGTGTTTGTGTCTATGCGTGCGTGCACGGGTGTGTGCGTACAGGCGCTTATGTGTATGTATGGATTAAAAAAAAAAGACAGGGGAAAGAAACGTGGTATTGTGCATGTTGTAGGTAGGTGGCAGACAGTGTGTGCGTGAAGATGGATGGGAACACCGGGCTTTGGGAAGCAGGAATGTCCAACAGACAGACATTAAAGACATACGATATGAAACCCCACTGTGCTTCACCCTTCTCCCCACCTGCCCTCGTGATATTAACTGTGGCCCTGCCAGGACCCCACATTCCCAAGAGCCCTCAAGTAAAGCAACACCAAGAACAGGCGTGTTACCCATAAAATGCACGTTAACTGATGACTAACTGTTCTTGCTTTTTAAAAATTCCACACAGCTCTTTTATAGGCTTCCTTGCATGAGACTGGAAGGTTTCACTGATTCTTGATACAAACATGTATTACTCACTGGTAATATCATCTGAAATATAACAAGTATTGATGACTTTTATCTCAACCGGTGTGTTTTGAATTACAGAAACCGTTGCCTACCAATGCTTCTTAGCAGATGTATTCAGGTCTGAAACACAGCAAAGGGGGATTTTTTTTACTCTGCTATTTTCCATTTTGAAGTAGTCACGTTCCTCATTTAAAGCACTTCATTCACACTGATAAGAGCCCACCATTCCCTGCCATGGTCGATGTGGAGTGGTCATGCCACTGCAAACACTGGTGTGAAAGAGTGCCAACGGAAATAACACCAGCCGTCCCTCCTCTCTTCTTCTCTCTCCACCCCAGCTGATAAGATTAGGCCACCGTGGCCTGTATCAACTCTGGTCCTAATTGTTAAGCTCCGGTCTCGTGCTTTGGAGGACTTAATTATGATTTTTTTTTTTTTTGTTGAAGGATAGTTCATTTCCAACACATGCATGACAGAAGTTTTTGTCCTGTGTCTTTGAAACATGTGTTGCTTGTTGGCCTTTACACGTGTCGATTTTAGCACATCTTAAACACTTCATAGGTTTGAAACAACTACCAGCGACCACACCCGAAAGCTGGTGAATTGTTGACTCTTTTCGGTCTTGTTTCCTTTTCTTCGTAAGCATGGCTATTAGCCCCCAAGAACCATAAAGTTCCCTTTACACATGTCCCGGTCCATCATGCATAAACAATTTCAAATGAATGAAAATCAGGTTTCATTTTGAGTAATTTCATACAGAATAACCCATGTAGTAAATTTCCCCACCTACTTTGTTATGCTTTAGCCCCAAGTTTTTATTGGTAGCAGGCGCCTTTGATAGTCTGTAGGGTTCTTTTTATAAAATTGAGAGTTTGCAGAATTGAGGGTTGTATTCAAGCTAATGTAAACAGAAGATGAAGTCTTTTTATTTAAACCATAAAAGTTAGGGAGAATGGGGTTTTGCTCTTAAATGCCTAGAAAGTGAAAACACAAGGTGCGACTTGACAGTAACCAGGACATGAAAGTATGTACAGTAATTTAAAGTTAGAGAACAGAAAGAAAGAAAGAAACCAAAGCTACAGTTCAAATGACATGCTCTAGTTCTTGAAGTGTAAAGTTGTGGGAATGCTTTGTGTATGGAAAAGACAGAGGTGTTTTTTTTTCCATTACTAAATTGATTTTGATGTTCAAATAGGGTGCTGCTTGTAAAGTTTATAAGTTGATTGATGTTCTAGACTTTTATTTTTATATTCAAATTCTCTCTGCCTCAGTGTCCACATGATATGGTTTTCTCTGTGTTGTATAAGTTCGGGTTTGTCTTAGCTTTTTGCCTGTTTTGAATTTGGTATTTTTCACACTTTAACACCTCCACTTGGTCTAAACCTCATCTACCACTGGTCTGAATGAACACATCCTGGACTCTGCTTTGTGCTGTTGTTTTCTTGGCTGGTTGATCTGTGGTTAACTTGTTCGCAGCTGGCATACACACACACACACACACACACACACACACAAAAACAGAAAGAACCCACAAAACAATATGAGTGCTGGCTGTGTGAGCTGTATGTGACATAAGCTTTAATTCAGATGAAACGCAGGCATGAACTTGGCTCATAACTCACTGAGTTCACATTTTGCACATGCTTGCATCTCAACAAAATTAATTCACTTATCATTATTATTTAATAACGTAAAACACATTCTTAAGCCATATAAAGAATGATTCCAGAAACCTTACTCCATCCCGTGTCTGTGGTGTAAGTGTGACTGATAGCAGAGCAGCTGTTTCCTGGGGGCTGCACCACTGTCTCTGCCATGAGTGCTGCCGGTGGCCATGCTGCACTTGTCCCTGTCCAGCTGCCTGCCCTGCTCTCTGGTTTCTGTTCTGCAGGAACATTTAGTCCCTACCACCCATAGAGGGTGCTAGTCTGACTACAGCTGCTGGAAGGCACAGAGGAAAGCGCTAGTGAGAGCCTGCTGCTGCTGAGAGCTGCAGAGGCAAGCAAGACATACAGTGAATTTACACACATACACTCAGTTGCAAGTGTATTAGGCACACCTATCTTAAACCACTGCAGTCTAATACAACAACCCTGCGTTAAATCCTAACATCATGAAGGTTATAATGTTCAGAGAGGTGTTTGTGTTATTCAGCCTACCCTCGTTGATATATATGGGGTGGACAAAATGATAGAAACACCTCTCTGTATAATGTTATACAATTTAACAGCACTACAAACTACTGTACATCCTCCAGAGTTACCATCAAGTTGAATCAACAGCTCTCTAAACAAGTTTCAACAAAAACTGAACATTCAAGGCCAGACTTATTGCAGGGCTGTTGTAGTGGACTGCATTAGTTTTAGCTAGGTGTATCTAATAAACTAGCAACTGAGTGTATTTGCAGGGCAAGTAAGAGGAGAGACAGACTTATGTCTCGGATAGATGACAGAGATCAACATTCGTAACATCTTACACTGCACTCAAAAAGTCATCTAGCATTATATTCTGTGTTAAAATGTTGTTTGAATTTACAGATGTATTTATTGTTTGTTTCCTTGCTTGCTTTCAATGCTATTTCACTCATGCTATTCCACACATAGTATCAGCATCTTGAGACCATCCAGGAAGAATTAGATCATTTAATCAAAATCATGACGGGGCAATTGATTTCACAAGAATCTAAAAACAAGAAACTGTCCCAACCCATTTCACTTTTTTAAAGAGATACTAATTGTACATGCACCAGACTCAAAGCAAACTTTGTGACTTACTGAGATATTACTGCAGAGTGTTACGACACATCTCCATTGTTTCTAGACAGAACTGTATAGAAGTCTTTTATCAGCCAGTCTCAGCTCATGATGCAGCAGAAAAGTAGTGTACCAACATGCTGAGTCAAAACGAGAGCTCTCAGCTGTTCCAAACCTGCAGCCTGCCGCTCGCCACACCTCACATTTCACCTTTTGTTTCACATCCTTCTCTGGCGAACCCAAAGAAACATCCTGTTTGCTGCCGATCAGAGGCTATCAATGTATCATTATGTCAGCTTACCTCCGTTTCACACATTTTAGCAGGCAGTTAGCTGCACAGCATATTTACAGTATCCCTGCTGGCCCACCCTTTTGATTATGAGTCACAGCAATGGCAGTTAACACAAGTCAAACTGTGACTAAATTGAAAGCAATGAAATGGAAACATTTTTTAATTCTTATCAGTGTTAAGGGTGTTAACTTGTGCATACTTTTACTTTACTTGCACAATTATTATCTTTTCTCAGGAAAGGCAAATCTACCACTAAGGTGTGTGTATGTGAACAGAGTGACCTACCTCTAGTCAGTTAGGTGATGTATTGTTTCTGGATCAGGGTTCACCAAAGGTAGAGTTAGTCTTCTAACATATTGGCTTCTGTTAATCAGTGATACCGCCTTTCCCCTTTCATGTACAGTAAATTGCCCATGAACAGTGGCGACACAGATTTCAAAGAATCTTTCCATCATTCCAAACATGGCAATTATCAACCAATCACATGGGAATCAGTCCCCCTCCTGTCACATGGACTTATTTTGCCCGACAACAGTTAAAGTTTAGTCAGATCCCTCTGGGATTGAAGGAGAGTTCTTCACAAGGAGCTCCATCACAGGACCTTTTTCAAGTGGCTAAATGAAGAGAAAAACAGGCAAATACCTCAATCCAAAATAGAAAACGGCGGTGGAATGTTTTGAGGCACGGGGAGGTGACGTAGGAATTAGCCATAATCAGAGAAACACTTGGAGAATGCTGCTGCTTTGTGCCAGAGAGTTGATCACTGTTGGAATAACACAAATGGAAAACTTTTTTTTCATGTAATGATATAATTCTTCACAACCACAGTGTTCTGTAAGAGCGAGAGTGGATCGATCATTACAGCTACAGCATGCAACTTTCTGACATTAAGTAACAATGAAGAAAGATATCATACCTCATCAGTCTGTGTCTGTGACCTTGTGTTGACATGTTCTATTACCCCTTTGTATAACATTGGCTTTATAGTATACAGACTACTGTGGGTGGGGCCAACATTTAGCAGACGTCGTAGCAACAGTAGCGACAAAGAGAAACGGGTAAAAGTAAAATCCATTCACACACAGGTAAACGTCCACATAAATACAAATATGGTTTTGGCGAGGTCTTTCCTAATAATGAAAAGATCAATTTTTTAATGTTAAGAGAAGCTGTGAGAGTCGAGAACAGCAGGCTAAAAGTGGAGTAAACCAAAAGCTGGGATGATGAAATATGAATATGGGACAGAGAATTCTGTTTTATATAATTTATCTTAGGTCGCTTTCACACCTGTAGTTCGATTCACTCGGTCAGGACCAAGGAAAGAAATTATACATTGTTGCCTTTTAGTTCTGGTCCGGTTCATGTTCACACTGGCTTTTTAAAAATGAACTAAGAGCTGTAACCATTAAGTTATACAGACTGACAGGGGACTGTCGTGCTGCAAATACATGAAGTAGAACAAAGATTCAACACACCTTTTTTAACCTCTTTTTCACTTTCTGATTGTTCAGGGAAAATCCTCCTTCTTACCATGGTTACCGAATGATTTACATACAGATTGCTTTTACAATCGCTTTGTTAACAGTTCACCATCAGCAGGTGGATTTAATAGTTTAGCTGTTTAGCTTTTGAATTCATACTAAAATCGCATACCTACTATCACAATATCCTATGGTTGTTTTCCTTTGCTTTCATGCCACAAACAAACTGGACCAGAGTTCTCTCAGAAGTGGACAGAGACCAAACAGGTTAGGTGTAAAGGCACCATAAGAAGCGTAGATCTTTATGCACCCAGGTGAAATCTAGTATTTTACCATTCAATGTTGAAACTGGACAGTACGTCAACAAAAAAAGCAGATTTGTTATATAGAAAATGAATTCCATTGTTTCTGTTGACTTTTTTACTGGGAGCCCGACAACACATTGTTCAGTTAAATAAATACAAAAATAGACTATTAAAAAAAAAACCATGCACAATGCATCAAGACTTAGATGGCTATTCTGTTAGCTAGCCAGTTATTGGGAGAAAGCCTGGGTGATGAGGGGGAAAGCCCTCTGTCAAGATAAAAAATGAGGTTTGTAGCATGAGCAGTTTCTGTATTTGTTCTGCTATTCGGTGCATTTCTTTTGGCTTTGTGTGTGTGCTAGAAGATATCTAGCTGTAGTTTTGATGTTGGATCCAGGGGTGTCTTTTTATCCCATATATATCCCAAATATTTGGCATGACTCTGAAATAAAAACTCTAACATAGCCCTTTTTCATTTCAGATTATCTGTAGACAGCACATATATAGTATTGAGTATTGGTGCAGGAACTCAACTATCTGAGAGGAAGTTGGTAATAACAAACCACTGCCTATCTTTACATTAATAGTTCCATACTGTTGCTATTCTGTACGTTTATGTCGCTGTAGTCGAAAGAAAGATTTTACATGAACCAGGCCCTGTAGCATCAGCTGATTGTGGCCATTTTGGTTTGTCTCTCTCAACTTCCCCTTTTTAAGTTAGCTTCATCCAAAATTCCCTTCACGATCATGAATGAGTGGAATTTGAAAGTAGAGCAACAAACCTCTGGTCCATTCATCATTGTGACACTCACAGTCTCACTCGCTCAATGCAATATTTTTTTACTGGTGTTAAAATAACCCTATATGGACGGATGTCTCTTTTGAATATTCTGCATGTCCAATGGCTGAATCATTCAGAATCCAGGCTTGGTTATAAAATAAACTTTTGTCACAACTCATAACGTCTCAAACTTTTTGACCTTAAATGTACCAAAGATTAAATAACCTGTTAGATAAGAAAACATGGTGGGATACTTGCCTCAGGTTGTATTTAAAGAACAAAACATATTTATGTGTATGCATGACTGTATGTGCATACATGTGTGTCCATCCATATCTCCCTGCCTTTTATATCACTGAGCTCCTTTATGATTTTGACTGATCTGTGGAGTGTGTTCCCAAAAGGGACCAAGTCCCAGGTGTTTCAGACACCATAGTGCTCTCTCTCTCTTATTTGCGTACGCAGATGTTTAAGCTTCCACCTTCTGTATACATGCTGCAGTTCTGCAAAATCCCCCAAGCCTCATTCTAAACCATACAAGCTAACACCCAATAACAAAAGTGTTTTTTTGAGGAACGTGCACATTTGACTCTTCTCTTTTGCATGAAGCAGATTTAAGTCATTTTGTCTAGGGAGCATATCTGTATTTGTGTGAGAATGTCTGTGTGTGTGTGTGTGTGTGAATGTGTGTGTGTGAGAATGTGTGTGTGAAAGTGTGTGTGGTGGCCGGTGGAGGTTATGAATGAGCCACAGCTGCATGGCCCACTGGTCAGTATGGACAGCTGATGAATGAAGTGGAAATTATTAAAATAAACTGCTGGGTGATGCAGCAACATTCATGTGACTGGCCTCCATATCTCCCCATTGATATATTCCTCACACATCTGGCTTTACAAAGATGCACACCCTGTTGATGCAACGGACACAAATATTTAAAACACCAAAAGGTCGTCGAGTTTGTTCATGCACTTAGCAGGAACTCCCACGAGATTTTGAATTGATGCTAATTTTGTGCGATTTCATATGAAACAAGCTTGCTTTGCATAAATGGAGGACAGATATGTGAGCAATAGAGGGGAGTGATGATAGTGACAGATGGACAGAGATGGGGAGGTGACAGCGAGAGAGAGAGACAGGGCTGGTGATGGATAGACAGACGGATAGAGAGAGAGAGGAAGAAGAAGGGCAGCAATAAGGACAAAGACATCAGTCACGTTTAGGGGTTTTTCCCTCCTCCTCTTTGCGAGTGGACCTTGATCCAAGCCACACAGACTCTACTGTGTCATGGCGTGTGTGGCCCTGTGTCTGTGTGGGCCTGCAAGTGGTGACTGGACAAATCATGACTCAGCAGAAACAGAGCCACATAGAATAGAATAGAGCACAGCTTTGGCCTCACATTAGCCAGTATTCAGAACACAATAGATTTGACTCTTTTCACAAAACATCAGTTTTCTTCCTCTAAAGTATCACTTCTATCAGAAGAAGAAACATGTGTGTGAATGTCTTTAAATGCATGATTATCACTGCATTTTACAGAACCTTTAAAGTGAGCCTGAACATCACACACTGCAGCCATAAGTAAAGTTATGACACATATGCTAATATATACTATAACATAGTGCAAGAGTAGCATAAGTATAGAGGAGTCAAAAAGACAGTCAGTCCTGAGTTACACAACACATATCTAAAGTTTGCTAACATAAGCTAACATTAGCCACCAAAAGCTACTGGTCATACCAGACCAAGTAAGGTTACAGCGACAAAACCCCTGAGTGTATGGAGTTGATGAATGATGCATTTTATTGCTTATGAACTCAACTTTTCATGTGTAAGAGGAAGAATGTGTTATATCTTGACAAAGATGCTTTAAACTTCTTTTCAACAACATATTTCTGCATTTGATCACTAAGGATTAAGTAACAAAACTCTGTCAAACAGTCAACAGTGGCCCGAAGGAAAAACAGAACTCAGTCTTTGTTTGGTTGCAATGGCAAAACTCATGTTTGTTATGGTGATAATGAATCACTTCTTAAGAAATGCAACTCCTAATCTCCCTTAGTGATCAACAACATTATCAGCAATCTAAAATATTTCGATCAAGTTCTGCAAGTAGACAGGAGTAGCAGCTGATTCCTACCAACAAATAAAGCCTCAATTCACCCGTTGCACTGGGAAACCTCACTTTAAGTACCGTTAAGGGTAGGTCGACTTTCTGTTGAGCTTAAGTGGTCAGATGAGCTTGGAAATGTGGGGCAAGTAGCTCAGCAGAGGTGGGGCTTTACCAAGTCAACCAATTTGATCCTCTTTGCATGTCATTCAACAATGTTCTCTGCACATACACATTCAAACATGTACTGTATGTGTGTATAATTCACATGCATGTGTGTGCTTTCCTGCATCCCTGTGTATGTGTGTGTGTGTGTGTGTGTCTGTGTGTGTCTGTGTGTGTCTGTGTGTGTNTGCGTGCCTATGTGTGTGGATACATGTGTGCTAGTATGCATGTATGTCTGTACTTGTAAGTGTGTCTGTATGCAATGATACGTCTGTGTATGTTTGAGTGAGTGTATGCATTTATGTATGTACAGTATGTATGTCTGGATGTGTGTGCATGTGTACTTCATAGTTCAATATTGCAAGCAGAGCCTACAATGCTTCTTTCATTTAAATTTGGAGATTCTGACCCCTCGAAGTCTTCTCCGGTCACATTCTCCGTCACTGAGTGACTGTGAGTGGTCAGACTGCAGGTTGAGGACAG
>NTHP01000065.1:305233-341200 GCA_003416845.1 Oplegnathus fasciatus | reverse complement strand
CTTGTTCCCTATTGTTTGCTCTTATGCAGCAGACATATTTGTTTCCAGTGCAGTAACAGTGTAACGCTGAATGTATTCAGCATCCGGCCGTGTGCTCCAGCTCAGTCACGGCTCTGTCGCAGGATAAATGTAAATTTCAGAAGCCGCATTTATAAAATAGTTTACAGTTGTTTTGTTGACATTTTTTGTGTTTTGCCAGCATAAATCTACGTTTGCAGCTCATTTAAATGTGGTAACAGATGTTCTTTGGCTGTACTTATGACAACCTCATGTCCTTACTGCTCAGAGCCCAACACGCCATCACTGTAATTACACACGTAAAACTGAATAAAATAGACTTTAAGCATAAAAATATGCTTCAGGTCGTGTTTATATGTGTATAGTGTAAGTGAAACACGAGCTATTACACGGCCATGGTAGACAGCTGGATTGTTCAAAATAAACGCCTATCTGCTCTGTCAGTCGCGCATGAGACGGACGAAAAACGTGGTTGAAACTCTTCCTGTGTAGACGCACCGTAAGGCACAGGATATGGCTGTGGAGGTCAGGGGAGGTGGTTGAGCATACAGTTGAGCTTGATCTTGACTTTGGATGGCTGCGTTCACCTGCCATCCCATACTTCTTTTCAGTGTTGACTTTTCCACAATTTAACCATGACAGTCATTTTCCGCGAACCTTCAACTGCTTTTCGGTGACTAAACATAACCATGAATACCTTAATCAGAATTTAAAAGCCAAACACAGTAGGGCTGTAGGTGTATGACAGCATAAATCATAAGACTTCTGACTTGTCTCTTTAATACTTCTGGTTGTATTAGGACTACTTCTCCGCCTCATTGATCACCTTGATCTTAAAGCTGGCGTCAAAACTTTTTCTCAGTGGTGTAGTGGGGGGGTGATGGCCATATTATTGTTTGTGATGCCAGAAAAATCCAAATTCCAAATTTCAGTTTGTAAAATTGAATTTCCAGTGTTCAAAAGAGACTCTGAGTCTTTGAACATCACTACCTCAAAGAGCGCAGGCTGCAGTTGTTGTGGATGTGAAGTGCAAATTTTCATTTTAGTGTAACATTAGTCTTTATGAGCACCAAAGTTAGAACGTTAAGAAGGATGAGGAAAATATTAGGCTACCGTATCGCAGTCCCGAGAGCCAACAACAACATGGTATTGCAGTTCCTGATCTAGCTTTAGTGCTGTTAGCAATATTATCATAGCCTCAGTGAGAGAGGTAACAGACTTAATATTCTTGTTCTTGCTTGTCAAGGCTGTTCATTATTTAAAATTTAACCACCAATTCAGAGTGTCTAGTTCTGTATCCAGTGTATGGATCTGTAACACCTCCTAATTAGAAAACTGTTTGACACGAGTAGAATTAATTGATTGAATGTTCAACTGAGGCAAGTTTCACTCCCTAAATTTGAGCATGCAGTAAATGTTTATTGAGCTCCTTATACACATAATGGCATGTCAAAAAGACTGTTCCCTGTAAAAGACATGCTACATAAAAAGAAATGACAAAACAATGGAAGAACCAGACTTTCATGTTTTCTCTGGGTAACCTTCTGTGGCTTGGCATCCTCTACTGTTTTGTTTACTCCCGTTGATGCCTGTTGCCAAAATCATGACAGCCGGGGGCGGGTCGGAGGAGTAGGCTTAAAAAAACATAAATGGTGTCAGTTGAGACTGCAGAAGGTGAGGCCAGTACTCCTAACCTCTAGTCCAAAGTCAGAAGATTCACAAGATCAGGACAAGTCCGAGACAATAGGGAAAACATCTCGAGTAATAGTGCAACAGTGCAGCACAGGTCTGGCATCGGGAAGTCATTTTTTTCCCTCTTCTCCTCTTTGAGCACTCTTTGCTTCTTTGCCCCCATCGTGGCCATCTCCCCCAGCCTCAGGGAGAGACTGACCCATGGCAACAGATGTAGACAAATTTGTTGTACATGGTGAAAAAAACTTTGAGATTCTTCGACAAGTAAAAACATGCCGCTTCCACTGCAGCCGCCACCATCCATTTTGTTCCCTCGCATTTGAAATGCATCGTCTGAGTCGACCTTTCCCCTCCATGGCCTTGTCACTTCCTCTTTCCAGTGGTATCCCACTCCAGGGGGAAGGGGTAGATGGGTCACAAAGGTTAGCAGGTTGAGCTGTCAGCACAGGTTTCATGTCTTAAGCGGGGCATGTGAGGGATTGGGGTGGGACACACAGAGACTGCGGGACACTGTGTGGGGTCACAGCAGATCTGATTTATTACTGTTATCACTGTGAACTCTGTGTACTTTAACTCCATCACTTCTACACTACGTCTCCCCTCTGTCTCCTTCAGCTTTCTCCCTCTCTGTAAGAGTAGTTGCCGTCTGTACCATCAGGCCTCTACACACAGCTCACCTTCTACACGTGAGTGTGCCATCCTCATCAGCTATTATCAGTATGATCAGTATAATGTTTCAGTTCCATTGTAAGCTGAAGTTGTCTTTTATTATTGTGTTGAGTTCCCACACACCCACACAAATAACTACAAAAATGTGGTTTTGTTTGTTAAAAATCATGTTAGCATTCAAGATGCTGCCAGGGTTCCTTTCATTATGCACATACCAGCTGAATTTCAACATTACCCTTGTAGTTACACGCCCCTGTAGCTCTCTGTTTATCGCCTGTGTGTATTTACAGTTAACACATTTTCTAATTCTACTGCAAGGTTCACTGGTTTTAGGTGGGGTTGTTTCAAAAGATGGGTTGGAATAGATATAACTTGACTTTTTCAGCTCCCCTAACAGCTCCCCTAACAGAACGTAATGCTTTATCAGAGCCATCCGTTTCATAGTTTAAGTGTGAGTCAAAAAAAGAGAAAAGCCGGCATCTCTTCTTCTCTCTCAGAACAAATGATGCGAACCTGCAAAAACAGGGCAGGAATCCTCGGCTTTGTCCTCCTCTATCAAGTGCCTAGAGCTCTTCCCCTCTGTCTCCATTCTCTCATTCTCTCTCCCCTCTTTTCGTCTTGGTTATCTATTATTTCTTCTTTATCTCCCCTCTATCTTTGATGATCTGAAACGTCTCTGTCAGCATTGTGTGATTGTGTGTTTTTGTGCATTTATAAGTCGGTGTGTGTCCTGACCTCTGTGAAGGAACATCTGCTTGGTCATGCGAGCGAGGGACAAACAGAGGGGGTGAATTCTTAACAGGCCTCAAGTAAACCGCTTCACAAAGGGGACTTGGGAGGACACTGAAGTCTGCCAATCAACTGATTTTTTCCAGTTAACCCGGGGCTGAAAAGATGGGTGAACCTCCTTGAACAAACGCTGAGGAGACCAAAGAGTTGACTGAAAGTTACTCGCAGTCTTTTCTTGGGTGGCGACGGGACTTGCTGTTTACTCAGGCTTTGGACTGACTCACAAATCAAAGTGTGTGTCAGAATGGAGAGATTAGGGAGCCAGAATAGGTTTGGGATTCTACCTGCACCCTTGTCTCTTTGTTGTCACCCACCTGGATGAACTGTTAACATTGCGTAACACATGCACACACACACAAACAAACGCACACACAACAGAGAAACTTTCTAATACCCTGATAAAATGCAGCTGTTTATCTCCTGCTGCAGAACTGAAGATGCCCAGCAAAGGCTGTTTGAAGCAATAATGAGTGTAGCATTGTTCATAGTGGGAGATTCCCCTTCCACTGAAGCATTCGGCTGCTCTCAGTGTGGCCCGTCCCAGCAGCTGCTGTCATTTCAGGACACGACACAGACCTTAAAGCTGGTCGTACACTGTCAGCACACTCATGCATGGGGCTAAAGGGAGAGAGAGAGAGCGATGGAAATACGCAAAAATGATGTTTCAAAGAGAAAGGGGAAGTTGCAGCTCCTCTGCAAGAGCTGCATGATTTGTTTTTCATCAGCTGTAACACATATTCTCAGATGCCATCAGACAGGTTTGGATAGAGTTACAGCACAAAGCACATAGTCAAGTCGGGTTCTACTGAATTAAATTTCCCGGTGTAGTTGTCTTACATTTGTTTATCAGGAAGCAGGTAACTGATGTGCTCTGCCAGGAGCTCAGGTTTCAAAGACAAGGCTGGATAATGGAAGACGTTTAAAAAGCCATCTCAGACAATGCAGGATCTTAAGTCCTGGATGTCTTGCTCATCATTCATCTGATCCCATTTCCTGACTTCTGAAGATTGAGGGATCTAATTCAAACCTCTCTGCTTTTCAGCTGCTTTGTATCCTCACTATATTCACTCTGTTTGAGGAAATATGTGTTTTGACAACTTCACATTTCACTGGCTTTCATGCTACAGCTTCCCCGCCTCCCCTGCTCCATCACTCCTTCACTCCTCTCCCACTCCTTGCGTTCCCTCTAGGTGAATTCAACCTTGTCTTACTGTTAAATGAAGCTAGGCAGGAACTCGGGAGAGCGGGGTGGGACATTACCGTTCGGAAGTGAAGCTAGCTCTCTGACCCGTCGTGGTGAAAGGCCCTTAGGCTTCGCTGCATCGCTCACATAAGATGATCTCTGTGGGGAAAGCAGGAGATTACACCTGATAGGAAGGAGACTTAGAATAAAGTCAATTGGCTCCTTTGTGGAATAATCCGCTCTTCTCATCCAAGTCATTGTGATGAGTGATAAGGCCGCAAGTGCGTGACAATGAGTGGAGAGAAAGAACTAGCAGAGTAATGTATTAAGCCTGCTTCTGTTCTCATGTTACATGAAACCAGTATTATGAGATTTTGTTTCATGTCATGAGACGCATTTTTGCAGTACTGTGAATTTTTAAAAACTTTTTTTGTACAGCCCTGTGCAGGAAATGTCACATCCACTTAAACTGTAAAGATATCTATTTGACAGGACACTGGAAAGTATGACACATCAAAGATCTCTCTTTACAACAATCAGAATGTGTCGCCTTTTTTTATCTGACTGTCAGTAACAGGAATTTCCATTTTGTTATCATCATTTTATCAAAATTATGACAGCTGACTGTTCAAAGAACTAAGCCACAGCCTGTCACCAGCAAAGCTTATGTGTTTAAATGTCATTACCTGAAATCATTCATCCTCATCACTCTGCCTGTCCTCATACGTCTCTGTATATTATGTCTTCTAGGAATGGGATCCTATCAGTGGGATACGCTCAGGACTAGCCTCAGGAGGCGATCTCAGGTAAGATGAATTACCTTTTTTTCACTTAGCTCACGTGAGCTGCTGATTCATGTGAGCAACTGCTCGCCTGCGTGCCTCATTTCTGTGTTTCAACTCGCTGGATCTCAAGCCAAACTGGCCTGAATGATCATATTCTGAGTGACTCATGAGCTGTGCATGAACAGACACAAGATATGTCAAGTTTGCTTTGGCTGGATGTGTGTATCTTAAGAAAATGTTCATTGCATATCCTGAAACATTACACAGCTCTGTAAGAGAGATACAGATGATACGTTACAGTGGAAAGAATCAATTAGACGTTTTGGAAATGCCTCCAGAAGACAGTATAGATTGTCTTAATGAATACCCCTGCTGTCCCCAGATGCCACCATCTCTGTTAACAGTAGATCATAGCTGGGCTTGTAGTTTTGTTTTGATTGAAACCAGTCTCGCTGGCTTGTCTGTCTCGCGCGGGAGCCTGAAAAGCTTTCTTCTGCCTGCTTATAGTCTTCTTCTGTCATGGTTGTTTCTGAAAAAAAAAAACATTATGAGGGAGTAGTGGAAATTTTTGCTCATTACACCCTAAGTGATCTTACTTTAGAAATGAAACTTAATGTAGCTGGGATTAGTCTGCCTACAGTTGTGCTGATGTTGACATTTGTTTCACAATCGCATGTTTGAGTAGTTACTTTACTAATGCCATATTGGTCTGGTTTACCCAGTTCGTGACTGGAGCTGTACTCCATTGACATACATCTACTCTCAGACTTGCTGCAGGTGTATAAATCCCTGATAATGGGAAATAGAAGTGAGGTAAAGGTCAGCAGAGAATCTATTATTGACCTTGTTACTGTCATTTTCAGTATCACAATGATATGATACCACTACTGTGTCTTTCTCTGCTATTGAAACCCCACGAGCATTGATTCCTGTAAACGTTAGCTTTAGGTGGTTTCTCTGCCTCCATCATTTTGCACAAGATGACTGATTTGCTTTTTAAATTGCTAATCCAATTTTCTTTTGCTGTGAAAAGTTACAAGAGAGTGTTCTCGCATGCGTGTATATCAGAGGTGAGCTTCATGCGAATGTACTGTATGTACTGTCTTGGCCAGGAAATAAGAAGACCCTGATTACAGTATATGGCAACCGCCTCCTTTTGCAACACTTGGTTTTGACTTTCTGAAGATAAGAAGCACTCTGAATAAAACAAAGTGTACAGATATACCATATTTGATATGTTTTAAATGTATTATTAGATAACAATAAAAGGCTAAAGTCAACAAAAATGAGATAACTCCATTAAAACAATTTTTAGAATACAGTAAACATGACAAACTAGGGCCTAATGGGATTTCTAATTTCATTTTATCACCTCAAAGAGAATAAGCATTGAAGAGTGCAAACCAGTAACAAACCATTATTATCTCTCATGGAAGTAGCAGGTGGAGATGCCTTCACAAGTCACGGCCGCTGCTGTCCTCCTCTACCCCAACTAAACACACAGTGATAGTCAGAGAGTGTGAGAGGCAATTAGAGAGGCAGAGATAGTGACAAATTAAAGTCCAAAACACACCAACGTCACAACGCCACTGCAGGGTATAAGGAAGAGAAAGCACAACAATCAAAAAGAGAAAAGGACAATTAGAGAGTCAGACAGAGAGACTGTTGGATGTGTAATGACACGACCCCAGGATTTTCATATGTAATCTTCAGGGGAAAAAACAATATTTTTATAAATCTTATATCCAGGCCAATACAGTAAATGCTTAAACAGTTGGCATGTGACCTGTCATTTGATGCAATGTTATGCATACACTTTGAATTGGTTGGTGCTAGTCCAAGTTGAGTTGCAGTAGCATTTCTCTACAGATGTTGGCACATGCAGGGTTGGCTGTGTTTCATCAGGCACAGAAGTGGGGTTTGATAAGTGACAATTAAAAAGACACCTTTCATAAACTTTCACCATAATTGGAAGAGACTTGACTGTCATCACTCTTTTCGCACTCTTTTACCTCACTGTACAACGCTAATTGGCCACAGTCTGCGAGGGAAAAAAAAACTGCGTACAGTGTAGTCCAGTGTGAGCGTTCCTGGGTCAAGTGGCTGCTCTCAGGGTGACTCGACACTTTTGACATGTGGTTGGCTGTTCGGCAGCAGCAGCAGCAGAACACTTGTGTTCACAACGTTTGCCTGTTAGGATTAGCGCTGTGCAGCTGCTCTCCTCCTCACAGCTGACCAAAACTGGGACTATTAGGACAGAGGTGGAGCTCAGTCATTCAATCACTCTCACACACATGTTCATTCACAAACACTGTGTTGACTTATTGTCACTGGTAGGTGTAACACAAGGTGTTTTTGTGCAGGTTCATTGTGAGAATGAGAGGATTCTACACACAGACGTGATTACTCAAAATGCACAGCAGTCGGCACACCGCTAACAAGTGCGAGTGGATGTATAATATAGTGATAGAATATCATGATCTATCATTACTGAATTGCAGTCCAGTTTCAACAATTAAATCTTGTGGAGACATCTTCAATATCAGCTTCTTTATTCATTGGTTTTGACTCAGTTGCTGTAGGTATGATCAGTGAGATCCTGTCTTCTGAGTTAGGCTCTTGTTTTTCTTCATGTTCATGTTCTAGGGCCAAACAGAGGAAACATCTGCTTTACTGCTGTTCTAACTGCTCCAGATCTACACACACACACACACACACACACACACACACAGGCAGGCCTAGTGGTTGGGCCTGCCAGAGGAAGAGTGTTACTACACAAAGCACACATGCATTGATACTTATGCACACACACCAACACACACCCACGCACACACACACACACACACAGATGCTGCCTGTCTTCCTCTCATCCTCATCCTGTCACAACCACTGTGCAGTTTGTCCTCCACTGTCTCTGCCATCAGGACCTCCTCTGACAGCTGCTCTGGCATCCAAATCTATCAGTCCCATTTTCTATCTGTCCTTATATTGGTCTGTCTGTTCTCTTTCTGTTTCTCTGCCTTCTTCTTTATCTTGACAAGTAAATCATTGGATTGTGCCATAAACAATTTTAACGTTCGCCCAAAGAAGTAAAAAAAAATTAAATTGTCTTGTTATCTAGCACATTTAAGTCCTTACAGCTGTTTGGATGAGGTTTACACGAGTATTGAACTTTTGTGCAAAACCATCACATCAACATGTTTTCATGAAAATAATTGTTTGCATTTTTCTGTGTACGTTTGAGTTGCAGCATACTAAGTATTAGCAGCATACTAATACTTAGACTTTTTTTTCTTTAGTCCACAATGACCTCTCAAGGAGGTTTATGTAGAGAGTTACGCATAAAAAACTGTCGAAATAAAGTAAGTAGACAACACTTAGTTAGTTCTTAGTTTACACTAAGTAAATCAATTAAAAAACAAATGAGCAAACAAGCAGATTCTGGCACAGTAAAAATACAGTAAATAAACTTAGTAAGAGAGCAGGATATTTTTCAAAAACAAAATCAGTCTTAAAGAGTGTGTAGATACTATGGTAAAGGAAATACACAATGCTATAGTTTTGTTTTGTTTTCTTTTGTTGTTGTTTTTTTCTGAGCTTTGAGATAGTATTTATACTGTAGGTCACTGACTGATGTGTTTTTACTGTTTTGTACATAGAGAACTGAAACAAATTCCTCCAAACTAAAAGACAAAATCTGTTGGTTGTAAGTTCCTTCCAAAATTACCCATATGAGCAAACAGCATTGTTCCTCACAAATGTTACAAAAATAATTTGTTTGAGCGTTAACTGATCTGCCTCCACGGGGTTTGGTTAGGTTTAGGCACAGAAACTACTGGGTTAATGGTACAGAAAGAATTTGGTTTGGGTTAAAAAAAGCCAACATCGTATGTTAATAGGAAAGGCTATATAAACAGTGGTCTCCTGTGCCAAAGTAACATCCACCCATTCTTCTCCTGAAGAGGCTTTGTGGTTTTACATCGTGCTACTTCCGCCTTTGCATCTCAGCAACAACTTTCAGAACTCACACGGCCACTAGAGGTCCTTGTCAGAAAATCGTACTGTAGGTCGTCTGCATTCGAAGAAATGACCACTGCTGTTATTTTTCTTGCAAGGATAGCATCAACAAATTGTGTTTAGACAGATCGACAGCGCTTATGAAGATTAAAATGACCCCCAGAGGT
Source organism: Oplegnathus fasciatus (assembly GCA_003416845.1). NCBI lineage: Eukaryota > Metazoa > Chordata > Actinopteri > Centrarchiformes > Oplegnathidae > Oplegnathus > Oplegnathus fasciatus. Next base: position 331,880 of record NTHP01000065.1, on the reverse strand, counting down.
CAGGAAACAGTCTTGGGAAGGGGAGGCTGCAACAACGACTGTTTGTTGGTGCTTCAGTGGATCAGACTCTGGCTCTCTAATGCCTCGCCATCACTGAGACACAGAAATAGCTCTTGTGTGGGCCCTTTCAAATTTTTTAGGATAATAACCCTCGTCACCCAAAAGGGAAAAGGCAAGGTCTGTCATTCCCAGAGATTATGGTGGGAAGAATCGATGACTTCCTCCATCTTTCTCCCTCAGGGGACAGGGGGACAACGTCTCACTGGTATTAATAGTTGTCCTCCAATAAGCCGGCCAGTAGGCTGCCTTGTGGTGTCACAGCCTTTCGTCTCGTTGTTGTGAGAACCTCTTGTTATAGTATCAAAGAGCTCTTCCAGTATAGAATATACATTTCCCTGCCTTCCTGTTTTTGTTCAGCTCTCTGTGCTTCACTGTACATCACAACCTTCTTACAGTACAATGGGGGACACTTGAGTGTCCCATCAGTAGACACTTGACACTGTGTCTTTGACAGTTTTCTCTTCAGCTCTCTGTTGGGGCTGTGATGCTGCCCGCTGCCCCAGAGCTGTGTTACTATTGGAGCCTTGTGTCGTAAAATACTGGGAGCAAAGGTGATATGCCTCTCTCACTGACATGGCCGTTATCCTGAATGGTAGGTTGTATGTTTGCCTCAGGGCCAGACGAGCCATTCACCCCGACACGTTGGTCACAAAAGGAGCTGTAAATGCAGGCGCTCAGCTTTTCGATTAGCTCGTTGTTTCTGAAAGCACAGGAAACATCATGTAACACTTCAGTATATAGTTACAGAAAAAAAGAGGGTTGTTTTGGGAGAAAGTTGTTTAAAAAAACAGCGTTTTTTTAAAGACGTATGATACAAAGACATGAGTGCATTTAGAAACAATAGTGTGGTTAAATTGAGAAGTGATTTGTATCCACTGAATTGATTCTTTTTTTGTTCCTTGACTTCTCAAAGAGTTATTTTTTCATTCTCAGCTGGTTTGATAGCCTCAATGCCCCAAATAGGTTCCCTGAAAGGAGAGCATGGGAAAAATAGCTGTCGTTGTGGAAACTGCTGGGAAAAGGCTGAGTTCTCATTGGTAGCAGTGCAGGGCATTGTGGGATGTGAGTGAGCTGAGAAAGACTGTTTTGCTCCCTCTGAGAAGGAGGAAACATGGAAACATGGACACAAAAAGCACCGAGATTAGACCAGACCAAGCAGAACTAACTCACTGCCGTTTATGCTCTGTTGGCTTCACTTCAGTGGGAAGATGGGAAGATGAGAAGTGGATGGTCAGTGATAGTGGCAGTGAGTGTGGTGAGGTGGGCAGGGAGGCCACTCTTGTTTCACAATCGTCTGCACCAGCCGATTTAAAATCCCCTGACGTCGGCACGAGCAGTGGCGACCCGCATACCGACATACCAGGCTGATGGCTGCCGGCCCATTAGCGAGGCCCAAGTGGTGGAGCCCACCCAGGGCTGCCGACCCTCTCCTGCCCACCTTCTGCCTTCCTGCCCAGCCCTGGCTCTGGATCAGAGGCAGGCCGCACGTCGGGGGACAGGGCTAATGATGGCCGCAGCCATGCCATCCCTTTCATGCCCCAACCCAAGAGTACAATTCTGGCTAATGCTATTTCCTGCAGATAAGATGCAAACAAGCTCCTTTTACTTCTTTTTCCTCATCAGAGGTTTGGGAGGTGAGGGGAGGGTGAGCGGTGGCAAAACGCACAATGAAGTCCGTGCTCTCTTTCATCATCAGCTGGTTGGGTGTTGCTCAGCTTCACCGCAGCTACCGTGCCTGCTATCACATTGCATTAATTTAAAATATGAGAGAAGTCATTAATGAAGTGGAATCAGTGGAATGAAATAAAGATTGGCCACTTAATGTGCACAGGACCAAATCTAGTTATCCCTATCGAACCATTTTGCCCTCCATCAGTCCCTAAGTGGCTTAATCAAGGCTTTGTTACGTGATTATTTTACTCACCCAAGAACTTCCAAATTGTTTCCAGCTTAAAAGGAGATTGCTGGAGATATTCATGCTACATGGAAACAGTCTCCTGTTTCGCCGCTCTGTGGTCACACATTATCTTTCTGCGAGACATCAGATTAGAACTTTTACAGTCAAAAATGGCTAACAGAAACTGGTGCTTTTGACTGATTTTCACTGTTAAATACCCAAAATATTAAAAGAAGCATCTTGGTCTAAACAGCCCTGGATTTTATGTCCTAATGCATCCAAAAGTTATTGTGTTTTCTGCTAAAAATCAGCATCACATCTCAGGAAATGTTTTCAGGACATAAAGAAAGAGTGTTTTTTCTATAAAGGCATTTTTTAAAAATCCGATGATTTTCATCTGTATTTAGTAAAATCAGTTTTTTGAAATCTTAAATATCTTTTTGTTTTCTTCAAAATTGACACAAATAGATTCCTAGATTCTTTTTTAAAAATAGAAAATTTAAAAAATTGATTTATTCTACAGCACTAAACCTTGTGGTGGCACAGATAACTAAGACAGGAACACATTAGAGGACTTTATAAATTACTTTAAAACAGATTTGCTGTCGCTCAGTCGTAATTATTATCCAGATTGTTAGTAGATTAAGATCACATATCATCCTACTGCTGATACATCACTGACAGGACCCAGGTTTTCGAAGGAACTCATGTATTCCGCGATTGTGAATCGATCCAAAACAACAATAGAGGCAGACAACCAACCTTGCTCCGCCTCCTCTCACTATCAAGCCGGCTCTCATTAAGATAAATCATTGATTCCACACACTTTAAGATTTGCTCTAGATGTCACGTTCTAAATATCAAAACTGTGTGATCAGTCATATAAATGATATCACCAGAGCAGCTCAGATCAGTCTACAAGTTACGAGAAGTTGTATGACGACACAGCGCATTGCAGCGTCATCCAGCAATACACCGCATCGAGACATTTTGTACATTAAAACCACCACGTGGTTTCTTGGCATTTAAAAAGCTGCATCTTTGATCTGTAACACAACATCTTGCTTTGTTTTGCTGTAGTGCCATATTCACTCAAAGCTGTGTGCTTGTGATGTCTGTAAATGCGATAAAATGCTTCGATCTACCTCTAAGAAAAAAAAAATACAACAAATGCTTCCTCCATCAAGAATCTACGTCATCAAGACATGCCAGCTGAGTACAGTGAGGGTGATTGTGGATCCTCTTGGCATTTGGTCTCGCTCTCTCTGTTTGAGGACAGCAGTGTCGTCAGAGGGGCTGCGTGATGGCCTGCAGGGTCTGAGCGGAGCGCACACATCCGTCCACGTGCCCCTCTGATCCCAATCATTCATAAATTCAGCCAGAGAGATTTGTATCCGCCATCCGCCCTGCAGTGTCTGCCATCTCTGTCCCCCACCTCCCTTTGGCTATTAGGGAGGAATGAGATGTCACAGTACATACGCACACAAACACACTCACATGTCTGATGGTGATGACAGCTGTCTGTCTCTTCTGCTCATCTTGCTCTGGCATTTCTGTCATATCTTGTAACTTTTTTCCCTTTTTATGTCCATCATTTGGTTTGTTTCCACTTGACTGACTTCGTCTTTTATAATAAATATGCGACTTTACTCATCTTTTCAATCTAGCTTCAGTTTTTCTTACTCAGTTCTCACTCTCTACAGTATCTCCACTTTCTCACCATTTCTCCCTGTCCCTCGGCCAGAGAAAAAAAACAGTGAAATTTCCCCTCAGTCATTTAGCCCAGATTCAACACTGCAGGCAGGCAGGCAGTGTAGAGGCTGTAACTTACCAGAATGTAAATAGAGCAGTGTTTTTCACATTACTTCACCGCTTATTTTTAGTAGCTGAACAAGAGCAGGCAAGGGTGTGCCTTTTCAAGCTTCGACTGTAAGCCTTATCAGCTGAATACACAGAAAAAAACGGAGAGAAATTATAAATCAAACAAAACAACAATGACACAATACAGGAAGTGATGTGTTGATTTATGGTTTGGCTTTTAACTGTAACTGGCAGACAATACTGGGGCAGCTTTTTCAAACAGGGAAAGAATGTTGTCTCGCTGTCTCTGTTTTTCTCTTTCGATCTGATGCACTGCGCACGCACTCAAGGTGTAATACGTTTTCATTTAAGCTTGAAAGTTAAGTATGTTATATTGTATTGTTTGGTGCTGTATTTATGCAGTATTAAGTGATCAGCAGCAGACGCCAGGCTTCCGTCATTTGGATTTTCCCTCTCAGTGACACCTTTAAAAGGCGGATTACTTACAAATTTTTTGTTTACATAGTAATAGGTTTTATGTCATGTACTCCCGCCAACAAATACGCTTTCCCAGCAGGGTCAAAGCACAAGCTGAGACACAGATCAGTTTCGGTAGTTTGCCCAAAGGCTCTTCAGCAGCGTTCTTCAGGCGTAGCTGCCAGCCATTCCTCGATTACTGGTCTACATCCAGCTCATACCTTCCCTTTACTTCCAGGGATCAAACCAGCAACACCAGTCTGTTTGAGCAGACACGGCGCCTGCAGCAGTGGGGAAGCTAAGTGGTGGACAGTGGCTGTGTCTCACTGCCTCTGTGCCTGGCAGTGTTCCTCCCAGCCGCCCCTCTGCTCACACCAGGAAATGTCTTTTTCCAACTCATTCTCCAATGCATTTAATTCCTCCCTGCTCTCCAGCGACAAAGCCAAAAGCAGAAGAGATCTATTGCTGGCATGTGCTAGCACTCCTCTAGCATTCACTGTCTTCCACCGCCACCGTCACACTTTGATTTTCCTTTTGCAGAAATTACGTATATATCGCAGAGACAACATTAGCACTTAATATGCTCGCCGCATGCTGCTTTGAAAATGAGACTGCTAAGCAAAATCTGCAAGGTGATGCTCTAGGCCGCTCTCACGTTGCATAGGTGAGCGACTGTTTTCTCAACTGAGCGGAGCGTCATGCAACTTTTCTCACACAAAAATGGATGAAAGCAGGCTGGGTTGAAGTGAAGTTTGTGTGTATGTGCATGCGCTTATACGTGTCTGTTGTGAAGAAAGAGGTGCTAAACCCCCCATGTTCAGCGCAGTCACTGAACATGATGACTCAGTTGAATTTCCACTGAGGTAAGCTGTCACTCTCTGATGAACAGTGAACTCACAGAAGCACTGAGTCACACACACCACACACACACATCTAATGTCCCCAACTAGCCTGGGGCCAGCTAGGATTATATGCTGAATATTTTCAATGGAGCCATCAATAAATACAACAGAACACAATTCTCTCCCTCTCTGTGATGATCTTGGTGCGCAGCCATAGACGCACGCACACACACAGACACACACACTTGTGCTTGGCCTTGTCCCTGTCCAAACAGCCCTTCTATAGTGAGAGGCTCCAATGGAGTGGATCAGCTCCAGCTAAGACACCCTTTCACACTTCCTCCCTCCCTTTCTCCAAACCCTCCCTCCTGTGTGACCGCAGGGCCTTCCTTCCTTCCTTCCTTCCTCCTGACATAGAGGCCTGGGGGAGTCGCAGGGGAGCCAGGATGGCCGGATGTGCCCCTGATCAGACACACAGACAGACAGACTGACAAGGAACAGACATGCAGACAGGAGGATGCTGCGGCTACTGCGGACTTTGGGCTCGGTTTTCTTCCCATCCGGAGCTACAAGGAGAATGACATCATTCCTGTTTTGATAGGACAACAGGAAGGTGGAGGGAGACGGGGAGCAGCGGGGTGTGTGGGTGAGAGCGTGAAGGAGTATGAGGAAACAAAAGGAAATGTAAGTGTTGATCAGAGAAGAGGCAGAGCTATGACCATGCTGGTGGAGGTGAATTTGACCTCAGGTCTGCAGGAGGCTTTGATGTGCCCTGTGGACATTTTTATTTCCAGAAACATACATGATTTTTTTCCACTCTTCCTCCTCCTCTTGAATCTAATAAAGCAATAAAATCAATAAAGTGAATTAAGACTAGAGCCGGACGTGCCTCACAAGAGTTCTTTTATACGTCAGTCCAAATACAGAGTGTAGAGTTTGCAGGCGCAGGGCCCCGTGTCTCACACAGGAAGAGCCCTGGCTATACAAAGCAACCTCACGTCTTAGTGTACAGCTCTGTACCTGCAAGACTTATTGAAGCTTTGTAGTTTCAGAGCACTTCTTCTCAATGCAGTTTATCTCCTCTGTGAGACAGCCATTTCCTCCACCATTCTCTGGGGGAAGAGGAGAAGAGAAATGATAGCAAGTGGCTGAAAGAGCAGAAGAAAGAGGGGAAAGAAAGACAGAATGAAAGAAAGAAGGAGGGAGGATCACAATAATAGCAATCTCTCTTCTCTCCCTTCCTCTATTTTTTTTTTCTCAGAAGAGGATACAGTGAGTGCCAGCTGTGCTCTGCTGCTGCTGTACACTGCACACTACTTCAGAGAAGTCAACCTCACTGCACTCCATCCACCCCATTGAACTGCCAGCTCTGGTAATCAATTCTGAGCCTTGTGCTGTCACTGCTGGCCTCTGGACACAGCAGCTGGCTGCAGGAAGACAAGCGCTCTTCCACAGAGACTGTCCACCGATCAGCTGCACCCAGCTGTCTAGCAGCAGCCCCGCTATTCAGAGCACTGCCGCTGCCGCTGGTGAGGAGGGCCTCTTTCACTGCTGTCACCGTCGCTACTGACTGGAGTCCCCTTCACCATACTTTCTTTTTCACTTCTTCCTTCCTAAATTTTCAACCGTACAGACACATCCGCCCTTGAGCCGCACAGCAGGCCTCATATGTCTGTCTGGGCCGGCTTTCTGTCTTTCTTTTTCTTTCTTCCCAAGTCAAATTGTCCATCTGTCTCTGCCTTTACCAACTTTTACTCCACTATTTCCATCGTGCTTTCTCTCTCCCACCCATTCTCCTCCTGTCTTCCATGCGGGGTCTTTAGATGAACTTTCCTTCTTTTTTTGCTGTTGTAGCCTTTCTTTCTATTGCCTCCATCCATGTCCCTTCTGTCTCTCTGTTTTGTGGTACCCATTCCTCTTTTCCTTCTTTGTTGGTTGCCATGTCTCAGTTTCTCCACTCCTTTCTCTGCAGTTCTGTCCCCTTTTTTTGCCACTCGCTCTTATTTCCGCACAATTTCCATCTCATTCTTTGTCGCTCTGCCGCAATCTAAACTATGCCCCCTTTTTCCAAATGTCACAGTACTGTATCTTTTCTTCCCCTTTTTCTTTAGAGTAACTTCTTTTTCTGTCCCCCTTTCTGCTGTATTTTTTTTACAGGTGTCTGTAAGGCGGGGATTTACATTTTCTCAGGACAGGCAGCCCGTGGAGAGAGGCCTGCTGGCAGATCAAAGGCTCCGGCTGTAAAACGATCTGAAAGAGTCCAGCATTAGCATCCATCAGGGTACCTTGAAAGCTCCCTGGTCAGCCGAGAGGGAAGCTGAGGGCCCCCCAAAGTGAAAGCCCAGTCTGGAGAGGGGCGATGGGGGGGTGGGGGGGTAGAATGGGGGTGGAGGGAGAGAGAAAGAGGTGGAGGGATGAATAACAGGCTACTCGGCTAAAGACATGAAGGAAATATTTCCACGAGGAAGGAAAATTCCCATAACAAGCTGCAAATGTTTTTATTTCTCTTTTGGATTCAGCCCCCCCATCTCTTCCTTTAGCTCTTCCTCTCTTCTCTTTTTTCCTCTATCTTTCTAATTTCTTTTTACAGTGTTGAGGCTGTAAGGGGAGAACATCTCCATCTGTGCACCATCTCCACTCAGCTCACCGAGCCCAGACTTTTACTACTCCACCCTGCAGTCTACACATAGGGTCATGTCTGGTCCAGGATGGGAAGTGGAGTGAAGGAGGGAGGGAGGGAAGGATGGAGTGTGGGAGGAAGAGAAACCTGGATTGGCTTTATATATTGTATCTCTTTACATCAGAATTGAAAGTGGGAGAGAAGTAGCGATGGCAGGACTATGGGGGCTGTGTGTGTTCCTTCTTTTATGCAATAAGAATGATTCACAGTCCTGAAATGGATAGGTACCTAACATGTGTGATAGGGATCAAAATTAGACCTGCATTCCTGGTGTGTTCCGGTGCCTCCACATTTGTGTCTTTTTCAATAACAAAACAGCCGCATTTGTCACATAAATCAACAAAATAAGTCTGCATCCTTCAGGCTGATCTTGTGATAGAATTCCCTCAAGAAACAAGATTTATTGACCCTGAGACCTGTGAACACTGAGCTCCTTTTTTCCTGGAAAGACTTTTAGCTATGTTAAGTCGTGATATTTTCAAATGTCTGCAGTTTTCAAATTCCCAAATCTCCAGTAGAATCAGAACCACTGCTGACTATGAACCTTTTAGCACTGACTTCCTCTCAGCACTCTTACTGTTGCACAAACTCAGGTCGGGCAGATTTTGTCCATTACATGAATGATTGATCTATGAATGGATCCAAATTTTAGGGAGGTTGTGGTTCAGTCTGTGTTTCCCACTGCTCTACAGACTGCTGTCATCATTCATTGGTCCTGGCCCAGTGTGCGTTATGGATGAACAGCTCTCCTGGAGGACAGTGTGAGAGGATTTTACATTGTAGTTTCTTTAGTAACAGTGGAAAATACAAGTGTTACAGGTGCCTCTACAGGGACATGCTGGACTGGGAAGAGCGGACCTAAGACTTAAAAGCGTTTTATGCATTTCTATGAATGTTCCAGCAGAGTATCCCCTTTATGTTGCAAGGCGGAAAGCAACACAATGACTACCCAGGATGCGTAGTGAAAGCATCATGTTGGCAGTGCAGCAGCTTCAGTCTTCACAGGATGCGTCCAGTAGGTCACCTGCATTTTGGCAGCGCTCAGAGCCCAAAAAAAAGCAATCACAGTAACACATGTAAACTGGAGAAAATCATCTTGAAGCCTAAAAGTATGCTTTGGGTTGCGGTTACACACGTATTGTGTGATTAAAATGCAAGCAGTTACGCAGCCTGTTTAATCAGTTGTATTGATTAAAATTTAAGCGCAACTGTTCTGTCAGACTCAGGTGATACGGACAACTAAAAACCCAAACTGAAACTCCTGTGTAGATGTGGAGATCGGGGTGGTACATGGGCATGTAGCATATCTAACTTTCATGCAGGAGAGACTACAGGAGAGTTTGCAAATAACATTCACTATTTTATTAACTGTAACCACAATATTTCTTTAATCTTAACCATACTGGAGTTACATGGGCAGATATTGTAGTAAAACATAACATAAAAAAACATTGTCATTGAACATAATCCAGAGTTTTCTCTGATGATTGGGTTGAATCTTTTTATAAAGGTTTGCTATTTAGTGGTCACTACTTTTTGACGCTCCTCTCTTTGAAAAATGTAAATACAAATATTTATTATTGACTATTTTAGGAATGATATGTTGGGGCAAAATTTATAATAATAGAAATAAGAAAATACTAACTTTAGTTGAAACATTGCTTTCAGCAAGTAAGAGCAATAATTCCAATGTCTTAAAGTCGTGGACACTAATTGGCTGCAGTGCCCTACAGGTGCGCTGGAGAGCTAAATTGTTTCCTTCTTGTTAAAAATCCAGAAGTGGTTGATGGTGGTGAAGGTCTGCATTGTCGTTGGGGACATTTGGCTGTCCACATACAAAGTGCTCTCTTGAGTATTACTTATGCAAAATACTTGTTAAATCTCCACTGTGTGAAAATTGAAGAGAATTTCACAGTCCCAGTCTCTCTTTTAAAAGTTTAGTAATTTAAACACTTGCATTGATCACTGGATCCTGGAGGATTATTGCTCTGAAGATGAAGTGATTTGATGAAGAAGCAGAAGTAAGGATTTTAGCCTCCTCAGTGAATAATGTTGGAGATCTCATCCACAGTTATACTACCCACACACAACATATGAGTGTATATATGTAAACATTCATGCTCATTAACAAAATGTTATAATGCAATACATGCTCACACATATGCTGAAGCACACACACACTACTCATGGACGCTAAGTACTTCCCGCATGGATCACCTAAACACACACACACGCTCTGGCTGTGTGTCCCTCAATGTGCAGCTTGCTGACATGTGTGGAGGCTCCTGCGTGCGGGGCCAGGGCTGCATGCCACTGTCTCAGCTCGGTAATGGATGTCCCGTTTGTTGCACACACACACACTCACACACACACACACACACACACACACACACATCGAGACAGACAGACAGACAGTGGCGGGGCTCAGCTCGGCCGTCCTGTCCACCCAAGGATGAGTTCCTCCTCTGTTTAGGGAAGAGGATGTGATCTCACTCGTTAAAAATCCAACCTATGTCGCTTGCCACTCATGACTTAATCCAGGCTTCTCCTTTGTGCAGTGCGCCCTCCCCTTCCCCTCTTCTGCTCTTACTCTCTCTTGCTCTCCTTGTCGCTTCCTATCACCTTCCTCTTCCAATTCTATCTATATATCTATCTTTCTTTATTTCATATTGATGATGAAAGCCTATAGAGAATGATGCATGTGTAATTTATGGTGGCTATTGTAGACTTTTATGCTATTATTTGCTGTCATGTTTTAGGGTGCAGATTCACTGTAGTTAGTAAATATGTTCCTCAGTGTCACCTCAATTATGCAAAACACATCCATACTGGCCTTGTATTATATGTGAGAATAGCAAATTTGCCAAAAAACAGTAATCAAACACATAGTAAATACCAGCAGCAACAATGCAGGAGTGTAAACGACGCACATTCAAAAACGTACCAGACAAGCAAAACTCAAACTGGGTACCATATCAAGGTAGTCGATGAGCATTTTGCATAAACGTACAGTAAAAGTGAGAAAAATAATTTATTTTACATGTCGTCTATATATGCATATATGTGTGTGTTTGTGTGTAATGATATACACGTCATGATTGCCGGCAGAATTTCTTTGTGGCCGGCTTGACCCATTGTTTGTGCTTGTGCTATGTGAGGTAGGTGTGCAACCACAAACCTTTGCAATTATGTAACCAAAAGACCCACCATGTGCCTGTCAAAATTGGAAACATCACGGTCTGCAGCCGCGCCAACTGCACACGGCTCCCTGTTAATGATTGGCTCATTGGTCTGCGGGAACCCCCGAGCTGATCACTTCCTCTTCCGCCTCCTTCAAAAACTCACCGACTAACAGATGGCCGAGGTGGCAAGCAGAATAAAATAACACATGTGCTGGACAATCGCTACATGCATCCACTGTAAAAGAGACGTCTTTTCGTCGACTTCAAGAGTGGCTTTCCTATGTGCTTGCTCGATTTCACTTTGTCCACAACACCCCCTACAGTGTCGGAGAGCAATGGCATCTCCGCAAGGTGCGAGTATGTACAAATTACTTGGCACACAGTTTGGCACGGGGAACTTACTTAAACCTTTATTCTGTATACGTGTTTTTGTGTGTGTCTGGCAGTTGGCATATGTGTGTGTAACTACATGCTCATATATATTGAAAAACAACAACTATAATCCCCCACTAACTTTAACTAACAGATTGTGCATCTGTTATTGTTTTTAAGCCACTTTATGTGGGACTGTTGTTTCCAGTGCAGCATGTTGTTCCTGCTTTCCTGTTCATAAACATGTACACTTTATAGTCCACAGATGTATATGCTCTGAAACCCTTCTCTGTGTTGTCATGATGCTTCTCATTAGGCTGTGTTATATAGGGGTCTGTCAGAATGACAGTGGTAACAAGAACTGAACATATGGGCTCTTTCTGAAAACCAAATACAATGGGCTGTTGTAGTCATACAGTGGCCTCTAATCTGTGTCTTTCATGGTCAAACTGTACAAAAGTAGAGAACTAGCCAACAGCTTGTTGAGGGTTTTTTTTCTTTTTTTGTTCTTTTTTATTTTCTGTCCAGACCAGCTGTGTGTGTGTGAGTATGTTTTTGTGTACATGCACATATGCAGTATGTGTGTGTTTTTTCATTCTGTCCTGTGCATGTTTAAGATATTCATATGTGTTATCAATACTGAACCCCTGTCGCCATCCTGGCCAGTGATCCTCGTCTCCTTCCAGCAGGTCCTGCAGCCCTCACTTCATACACTGTCTAACTTGCCACAGTTTGCCAGGGCAGCTGTCTGCATGCAGCAAGTGATTGTGGCACCTCATAACTCAAGCTACAGGGAGAGAATGAGAGAGAGGAACTTGATATAGTTCATGCCAACAAAGCCTGTTGGACTGAATTGGCTGAGAGAGATTATTTTGTTCAAAACCTCTCAAACATTTTCATTTTCAAACATCAAACATGTTCCTGTGAATTTGCCGTGCATTTCTCTTTCATTTTCTTTACCTGCTTAATACGTCTTGCAGTTGAAGCAGGCTGGGGCTTATCCCAGCATGCATTGGGCAGACAGTATTAAGACACCGTGGACAAGTCGTCTGTCTACTTTGGGGATTCATAGTCACTTTTTCTTTTCTCTTGCATATGTCCAACCAAGCTCCTTCCCTTTCTCTTCCCTCTGATATGAGCTATGAGTGTGGAGTGTGCTGCTTGCAAAATGCCTCCTGTGGGGATGGCGACAGAAAGGAAGGTTCCTCAAGGCTACTGTCCAGGAGAGCAGGATGTAAAGAAAGAAAAAAAAAAGAAATACTGAGAATAGAAGTCGTCTCATCATCTGTTTTTCTAGATATCTATTTACCTATCTAGCTCACTTTTTTCAACCACATATTTCTTTACAGTTAAAATAATCCCACTATGGTGTCATTTAAGGCAGTCAAAACATGGCCCACTCTTATTTATTTAATATGACATTTCATTACAGTAGACCAAGAGGTTCAGATCCACTAGAGGCTGTAGGGAGTCATAGAGGCCCACAGGATCAAAGAGAGACTCTAGCAAGATGAGATACAAGATAAGATAGATCCTGGACAGGTGACATGAGGTGCAGTAAGAGATATGGAAATAATGAAGCTGCCCCTGTCCTCACAAGAGGCTGCTGCGAAGTAAAACACAGTTATTTACCTCTGCATTTGCATCACCTGGGGATATACTGGCATTTCCAACTTGCCTACAAAAAGCCCAGGGGCACAAACTGCCAGGAAGTTCACTGACAGCTGAGTACTGCTAAGCCACCCCAACCACCCCAAAATGACCCGAGAAACTAGACCAACCAGATGTCTGCTGTAGGAAAGGTAGCACAAGGATGTCTGGAATCGTCTTCCTGGTTCCAACATTTGCATTGTCATGTTTATTAGATTTACTTTAGCGTTAAAGCACTGACAGGATATGTTTTAAACAAGTAGGTCAAGTAATTGGAAGTATTACCTGTTGTAATATAATTTAATCGTGGCACAATTTGCCATGATGGAAATGCAAAATGCAAAATAAAATACAATTCTGGACTTCTGGATATGTGGTCATACTACATAATACTAATCTAATGTGAATACATACTGTTTATCAGAAATGTTATATAATTATTGGTGTACTCTCGTCCTTCTTCAGCAGTATATAGTGGAGATTTTTTGTGACTTCTTTGTGCGGCCTATTAGAAGTAGGAAATTCAAAGATGTAAATAAGACAACTATGTAGCAGGACACAGGCTGCTCTAACTGCCTCCCCACACCTCCTGATACTGATATTGACCCATCGTCAAATTGCTGTTACGACAGTGAACAAGCCAACCCCCAAATTGTCAAAGTAACAAAGCATTACTGGGATTAGCAACTTAATCTGATCTGAATTTCTAACTGTAATCTCTGATACTACTCAGTACTGGAAAAAGTAATCACATTACTGTAACATATTACTAAGTAGTGTGTTACGGCCCGCTGTATTCAGGAGTAATTATTATCCAATCAAACCTCTCCCCAAGAATTGCTGACATTATAAGTAAAAATTGTATCTACAGGACCTTTTTGGGTAAACTTTATCCCTTTTAGAATGTTTCTTAAAGATTTCACATCATACTGTATCATGAGTAGAGTTACACCATCTGTAGAAATCCTACAGGGAGACTGAAAGTTTCTGTATTGATGATAAGCTTTGTTATTACCTACCTGTGTGACATGTTGCTGCAAACTCTCTGGGGACTTGGATTTTTGGTATCAGTTGTGTGAGCGCTGTTGACCACACAACGTGCCCTCATCGGCACACACCCATTCAGCTGAGGAATGTCTCTCACAATCAACCTTATCGGGTGTTTTGTCTGTTTTGTCTGAGGGGCATCCGAAGAGGGCTTGGCGTTACGACTGATAGGCTTTTTGGAATACACACCTCTCTCCTCTTTCCTTAGACATCCCCCTCTCATCCTGTATCATTCCCTCTCTCACTCTCTCTTCCTTTTTCCCATATCCCTTGTTTGTTCCCATTTTTCTTAACTTCACCCAACATTAAAGCAACCTTCTTTGCCCTCTCTTAAGGTTAATTGAAGGAGTAATATCCGAAGTGCCTCCTTAGTCTTTTCGTGCAACGCCTTTCAAGAGTTCAGGTATAGCATTAAAACATTCTTGATTGGAACAAGGCCTTTTTTCTGTCAGAAACACTCTGTAGCCGATCCCTCCTCCATGCAGGAAGAACGTTGTTACCTTGTTCCCAGGCCGACCTCCTGCAGTACCCGTACCCCTGACCCGTAACATCCAATTGATTTATCCCTGATTGTTAGGAGGCCTCTGGAGCTGCGTCTCGATTGGCTCCATATGAGAACAGTGCCGAGAGGTCATCTATAACAATCATTTTCAGTGGCTCATTATTCCCAGGCCAAACAACCCAAAGACCCAATTTCCTACCGTACTGTTCATAAAAGTGACAGATGGCGAAAACCTGGAAAAGCTTTCCTATAATCGTTAGCCCAGTGAAGTGCTACATACAATGCTCTTTAGTATGGTTGGACTCTGTTCCCTCTCTCTCTCTCTCTCTCTCTCACCCACTCCTTCCACCTTCTCTATCCTGTTCATTTTTTCCAAGGTGAAGAATGTGAAGGAGGAGAACGCAGTGTGTTTAATAGCTTTAGGCCATATTCCACCCAGTTCAGCTTTCCTCCTCTTCATATACCCCACAATATTTGCCAGGTAGTTTGTCTCTCTCTAAAGGCTCACTCTACCTTAACGTGGGACAGCACTTAAAGTCACATGGACAGACAGAGGCCAAGACAAGGTCTCCTTTCATCCCTCAGACCTGCCACTCTCTGGTATTCAGGGTCATCTAGTCACTTGAGCAAGTCTGCACCCCTCTATGGCTGCCTGTGAGGGTCTTTTCTTGCTGGGGAAGTGCCTGTGTGATAAATGTGTGGCTTGGAACAACAGCTGAGACTAAGACTTGGCTCAGCCTTCCCGCTGCCTGTTTCAGACACAAGTGCGGTTTCCTCATATCTTGGCTCTTTGTCATGAATGACCTCTTTCATTTTTCCCCACCTCCAATAATAACCAAACTCCTCTACTCAGCATTTAAGAAAAAAAATCCTTCCATTTTTCTCGGAGGACTTTTTTTTTCTCATATTTGTTTCCACTCCTGTCTTCTTGGCAGAGTAAAATGCTAGGTCATTGCAGAAACTGTATCCACTGCGTAGTGGCTTGCAGGCTTGTGTGGGGTGGTGGGTGGGCAAATGGGTGGTTTAAAAGATGTTCAAAACATACATCCTCTTGCCAGTGAGGTTTCTCATTCACCAAAAAGCAATTTCTTACTCCCACTCTCTTTTTTTGGGTTGCGCTTGTCGGTTTGTTTCTTTCTCCGGCAGAGACAGCTTGGCCACTGAGCTCAAAAATGTCACAAAATTGCGATATGATACATGTTACAAAACTGTCGCCTCCTACATTTGCTTGGTCTGCCAGTGGCTTGTGCAATATCCAAATCTTTTATGTTAAATAAGTCCAGTCTGCTCACTTGAGCCACTTGCGGATTTTTACCTTCAGTGAGTTCAATCATTGTGGTGTCACTTCAACCACCGATTCATCTTATAAAAATAGGGGGCCTAACCCCCATCTCCCTCAACCATCTTTCATCCTGGTTTTGTGGCCCTCCCATATGTGCCTCTAATCTCTCCCTTGTGTCTCTGAAATGTCAGTGCGGAGGAGCGAGCATGTACTTGCTCGCTATGGATTTCCCATGGAATGCGCCATTTTCGGTTCACCCTTCGTACGTTGCCTGTTTTGATAGGCGGTGATTATGGAGTATTTATTTTCCTACTGGGTGTGGGAACCCAACCTGTTGGTACAGTACCATTGTGAGGCGGGTTGCTGTTACTTCTGAAGCTGTGACTCACACATGTTGACGCACACAAACACACTCTGTCAATTAGATTAGATAAGATTAGATCACATCTGTAATTAACATTCAGGCCCACACTGAGAGCCACCTTGGGGTGTTTTGTTGACAATGGAAGCATAAAAAATGAACTGGACCATCAGAAAATCAGAAAACCTGCCTCTAACTGGAGAGGGATGAGCATCAAACCGAATGCAGGACACAATACTTAAAATGTGGTGCATTTGCCCGAAATCGAATTTAGTTTGGGTTTCAGTCTTGTTTTGTTTTGTTTCTTTTACAGTTTATCTTGAGATTTAAGACGCTAACATGTCTGATTTTTATATGCAAGTTCTATTTACATGCATGGCATGCACACATGCAGAGTGTGCATGTATGTTCATGCATGTGGGTACGTGAGGGAGTCAGGGTGTGCATGCCTTTTCCTGTTTGTTTGTGTTTGAGAGAAGAGAGCCCTAGCAAGTCACAGAGGTTAAGCCCCAGCTATCTGACTCATTGGTGAATGGTGGAGGTCTGGGATCGGGGCTTAGTGGAGGAGGGGTCAATAAGACGGAGAGAGTGAATGATGGAGGGAGGGAGAGAGGGAGGCCCATGCAAGACAATTCCCCTGACGTTGGGTCACTCACAGACACAGGAAATGCTTGACCTCACACCCTGAGAAATGTCCACAGCAGCCCACTTGTGTTAAAGGTGTAATTGAGCATAATTAGGAGCTGGCAGAGGGAGAAATAGGGACGGACTTGCGTGCCCTACATGCCTTCCTTCCCTATGCCTGCCTCCGTCTGGCAGCCTGCGACACACCGGAGCCAAGCTCTCACTGCACAGATTTACAGCAAATACCATCTCTAAACAAGCAAGGGAAACTTCACAACAACAAGGATCCTTTCAGCTCAGCTGCTTATTTTCAGGCTATAGCAGGAAAGGTCTCACTCGCAGACTTTTTCTGAAAACTCTCTGCGTTGTGTAATCGTGACAGTCAACTGCACGCGTCTTAATTTGTTTGCCACGCTCTAAACTAGAAAAGAAATTGTCAATGAGATTGCTTTGACACAGACATGTGAGACATGTTTGAGATAAAGAAATCAAAACCATCACAGCAGATATTAGCTCTGCGTTCTGACCCTTCACCTTGACATCAGCTTCAATTCCTCCTTTGTCCTGGCCTACAGTTCACAGGAGGAGCAACCTCAGGTGGTGTGGCAGCATTTCCACAGCAATTCTCTGCACGTCATCCTCCTGGGCCCCATTTCGTGTTGTTGATGTTCTTCTTGTTCTGTTTTTCTTCTTCTTCCTCTTCTCTTTACTCTCATTCATATGCTTTATCTTATTCTCCTGTGTAGAACATGGATGTAAAACACCAAGGTCTGACATGAACTCACCAAACAGCCAGCTGCTTCCTCTCAGAGCTGAGACAGGAATGCACTTTCGTTTGGGCCCTTCATTCATAAGAAATAAACCATCAACCCGCATGCAGGGGTTTTAGTGAGAGTAAGGGCTGTCAGCCATTAATGTGATAGGGGGGTTGGGGTTGCAGAGGGTTGTTGGGTGGGTGGGTGGGTGGGTGGGATAAGGCTTGGGAAAAGGAGCATAATGTATGGAGCATGGTGCAGACCTCTCTGCAGAAACACCAGGCTAATGAGACTGATCTTGTTAAAGGTAAAATGACAGTGGGAGTGAGAAAAAAAAGAACGAAGAAATGAGGCAATGCCAGAATTGGAAATGGAAAGAGATTTAAGACAGAGAAGAACTTGAAACCAAGAGGAATCGAGTGAAGGTGGGGGAAGACCTGGAAATGTATGAGAGCTGTTGGGGCTGGGAGCGGGAATGGATGGGGGGGGTGGGAGAGCAGGGAGAGGGTTAGCAGAGAAGTCAGTGATCACTCAGGAGGTCTGGAACTCTGACCTCTGACCCCATAGCGGAGCGGATGCCACCATGGTGAAAATGTGAGAGGTGAGGTATGTGAGCCCCCCGAGCCCTGGCGGAAACCATTCTCCCCCATGATGAATGGGATGTTAGCATTGACACAAATTGGCCCATAATAATGACACAAGGCCGCTAAGCACACAGACACAGAGTGACAGAGTGGGAATTACAGAGTGAAAGACCAGGCAGACAGAAAGAGAAGGAGAGGAAGAAGAGAAGGAGAGAAAGACGCAGAAGAGATGAAAAAGTCGTGGAGGAAAGAATTACCTTACCCAGTGGGACAGACAGAGAGGGGGGAGAGGTAGATTTATGGCTGAGGGTATCTTTGGTGTTTTCTCTCCACTCTCCTGAACGGTGGGATTGCAGAAAGGCCTGGAGTTTAGAGGGCCCCTGACACACACAGACACATGCCGACTGAGAGGCTGATAGAGACACACACACACTTGGTCTGTGGGATTGTTAGCTTTGCGTTCTTTCTGCATGCACCCTCTGTTGTATCCTCTTTTCTCTCCCTCACTTTTTCTTCTCCTGTCCTGTCCAATCCAAATCCGACAAAGTGTTTACATCACTTCAGGCGCCACATACAGTATACTTCCTGCTAAAAATAGCTGCTGACTTCCCAGTCTGAATCAGAGGAAAACTGTGGCATCCCTTTTTATAGTTTCGGCATGACACAGCATGTTGCATGCTTCTTTTTTTTGCTCCTCCTTCTACCAAAACAAGGCATCCCTCTGTCTTTTAGGAAACACATGTATTAGATTAGGCATGTTGGGAGGCAAGGGTCACACTCCTGTCAGTAATTGAAATGCGATTATGTATGAGCTAACATGATTACAGGGGTGAGGGGCCTGAGCAGGGGGGTGATTGAAAGGTGAATGCCAGCCTGTGATGTGCGGCTGCTCCCTTATTCAACAGTGGACATTCCAGAGGTAATGGAACATGAATGAGTCCGCCGACCAAAAGTTGAGTTCATGTGTATTCCTCAATCCATCTTCCCAAGGTAGAAAACTTGGAATCAATCAAATACTGAGGGATTACTTACTTAGGTTGGTCCCTGGAAATAGAGATCTTCACCCGTCCCAGTGACGAGTGGCCGAGACCCGAGCTGGGAGCTGAGTTGCCAACCAAGTCTAATGGGTATGGTTAGGGTCCTGTTGCATTGCTGCGGGTCTTGTCTGTCTGATACCTGAATGGACCGGTGGACCTGTTGTCAGCTCTGATCACATGTGGCGTCATAATCATTGTAGGAGAAAAATGTGTTTCTTGACACGAGATGGAGGGTGTGAACTGTGATGAGCAACTAAAAATGACAGGTATTGTTACACTTTTTGCTTCTGCCAGTGTTGGTGTTTGACCACATTTTTGATCCTACAAGTCCTCCAAATTAAACAATGACATATGTGTTTGTAATTGCCCTCCAGAACTATCGGCAAGGAGACATCATCTCAATGCCTTCCGACAACGTCACAAATCACTGTTGGGAAAATAAGACAGTTTTCTGATCTAACACTGCTGTGGTTAATGTTTGGTTAGGTTTAGCCACAAAATGGCTTGGTTAATGTTAGGGAACGATCGTAGTCATGGTTGAAAGAAACCAACATTGAGTGTCGGTACGAAAATGGGAAGCAAACAGCGATCTCCCTTGTCACAGTCTGACCTAGTCTGTTTTGTTGACCCATCCGAACACCCCGACCCCCTCCCTACATGGAGTTTGTGGCTCTATAGCAACGTCACACTACTTCCTCCTTTGCTCCTGAGAGTAAGACTAAGAGTCTTAATTCCAATAGCCACTAGAGGTCTTCGTCTCTTGAATGTTAACATGTGTTGTGTTTGGGAATTTGCTGAAACAACTGATGCTGTCGCGAACTGACTTTTGGAGCGGGTATAATTATTTTTTGATCTGTTTGGATCAGGTCTAGCTGTCCTGGGGTCTCTGTCAGATTGGGTCTTCTGTTTTTTAACATTCATTTATGCACTTCAGATTCAGCGAGTTTTTTCTCGGGTTTGTTTTAAAACCAACATTTTGGACCTTTAAAGAACTACGAAAAGAATACACATCCAGAAATTAATTTCAGTCATGGAGTACAGATGTTTAGTTTAACATTTCAAGGACCTTGAAAACTGAAGTGTATAATTAATGGGTATAAAGATCTAGAAAATGCAGCCATTTTGGAGCTCCGTCGTATAAGTAGCATAAGTTAGGAGCCTGGAGACTAGAGTTGGTGGGGTGGTGGGAGAATTAGCATATGCTGTATATGTTAACAGATAAGGTAAATTGAATATCCTTCAGCAACGTTCATCATTGGTTGACTGTGTTGGAGACTGTGAATGTACCTCAGTGAGCTCACAGGACAAAAACAAAACAGGATTAAAAAATTGTTATTGTAAATTATAATTGTTTCCGTGCTTCAACTTATACTAAAATCTTGATTAGTTAACACTTTTTCACATGTTGTGCAATGTAAGCCATATAGAGCAATTGACTGCTAAAGGTGCTGTAGAGCAATTATTTTGACCAGCACATCCCTGCATTGTTTGTATCTCCTGCCCCGTCATGCCATGTGCACAGAATACAAATTTCTGTCGACTGCAGAGGGCGTAAATGGCAGTAGCAGTAATGCACCTAAAAGAGAACACTGTGCCAATAAAAGAGAAGAAGAAGAAGACCGCATGAGATATAAACAGTGCAGATTTCAAAACATACAAAAACTGGCTTTGCAAATGTCTTATGAGGTAGGAAATGCATTCAGCATGTTTGTTAGCCCTAAAGGGTACGCACAATACATTTTGGTGGGAAAAATTGAATGTAAACAAAGCACTGTTTGTTTACAATGAAAAATCTGCCACATACCTTTAACTCCAGTCACAGAGAAAGCAGGGAAAAGGGAAAAAACAAGTTAAACATGAAGTAGTCAGTGGTCATCAAGTCAGTAAGGTCTGATTAGTGGTAAAAGCACGCCTGCATTTCTCTTAGTTGAAGGGAGGAGAACGAGGTTCGGGGACATTCAGACACTCATAGCTCACTAACTGAAAGAGAAGAAAGACGTCACCTTATTGACACAGAGCTGTCAAAGGCAGGATGGATTTTGAGAGATGTCTTAATTGAATCTAATTCGCTGGAATATGAACAGTATCTATCAATATCTATTTTCTTGGAAATCATGTTTGTTTTGTTTTCGGAGATGAATGATTTCAGTTTGGAGTTTTATGGCTTCAACTCACCTAACCAGTATATTAATGTGCTCTTTACAAACACAGATAGATGTTCCATAGTACAGTAACATCCTTGTGTAGACTGGGGGCTGAGGCTGTTATGAACCTGACAAATTTCAATAAAGTGGTGTAGAAACTGAACTATAGTCAAGGTTTTTTTTTTTTTGTCACAGTGTGTGTGTGAAAGACAGGGAGTCTGTGCCCTTTGCACATGGACATGTTTATGTGTATGCACATACAACAGCAGTCAAAAGGCTATTTGACTGTGCCTTACAGTTGTGCAGCATAAGAGCTGCACCTGATTAACCTGATGGCAGACTCCCCACTGGCGCTCAGGTTACATTGCTCTAGATGTGGCACAAAGTGCACCTTTGCTCATATCCGGCGCTGTCAGAATAAGTACCTCCAGCAGACATTTGTAGCAGGTTTCTCTAATTGAGTATGAACAATTGTCACACTTCCAAACCCAGAGGGAGCACGCCTGCAGAGGCACTGCAGATATTCTGATAAGAGTAAACTCATCACAAGCTGGCACACAACAAACAGGTGCAACCAACAAACACAGGAACTGGTCGTTTCTGAATTACCCCGAAACAGGTTCCAGCTGTCATCAGTGTTTTGATTAGTCAATGCCACTGTGTTGAGTTATAGTAAGTCACCTATCTAATGCATTAAGGATGGTGTGTCATTTGCAGGAGTGGAATTCCCTCAGTGGTAAAGGGTATAAGCAAAAATCCCCAATGTTTTAATGGATAAATCTGAATGATTGAATGGCTTTTAAATCCTGTAAAAACTGTTTACCCGTATGACTAAAGAACCATAGCAAAATAAATTATTTATCAGTGCTGTCTTACCTCTTCTTTATCTTCACATCAACCAAAACGTCTCCAAACTGCTATAAAGATACGCCCTGAATTTGAGTTGTTGTTACCCATGAAATGCATTACTTTCCGTTTTAGAAGTGGGGATTTCCCTCATAAATCAACATGGAACCTTTTTTTGCCACCCTTTTTTCTGCACAATTAAGTAATTCTGGTATCCATCTGTCATGTCAGAAAGCATGTGATTATCTTTATTTGGAGGGCATTTAATGTAAATATATAAAGACAGAGATAAAATACAGGGAAGCAAGCAGGGGTGTTTGGGTCCTCTGCCAACACAAGATGTATCCCTTCATTGTTGTGTCTGTGATAGAGGCAACAATCACACCAACCTCCATCTGCCATCATTCCTGTGATGGCCTTTATTTCCCAAATGGACCCAAACAGTGTCACTGGACAGGAATTATTTTAATACAGGAAATTATTTTATTTGTTTGTTTTTATTTGGCTAATTGGTTGGTGTGAGTGTCTTACCATTGATAAAAATATTGTCATAATTTTAAATAAATAAAACATATACAAATAAATACAAAAACAATTAGATATCTGTTTAAATATTTAATGTACATAGTATGTAATCAATAAATAAATGGAAAAGTGAACAGTATTGAATAAAAATTAGTAAAATTAAATATCATTTTAAAATAAAATAAACTATACCTTTTTATACCTTTTCATTTATTTCTCTAGCCATTTTCTCTGTTTTAGCATTCACTGATTTCTGTGTTCCCTTCTATATATTAGTCTAATTATTGAATTATTAAACTGTGTTGCTCTCAAACAAGTATGGTGTATAAATGTGTTAAACACAAGCTACATGTTGTAATGAAGAGCCTCATTACCATATTGCAGAAAAACCTTTCAGAAAATATTTGTTTTGAGTATATTTCCATATTTATTATGCAATGATTTTATATAGTTATTTAGTTTTTGTATTTGGTTCTTTAATTTTGGTTACTTATCACTTCTATCTGTTGATGCTGCCCTGACACTGAGGCAAGTGATTTAGGAGTCTTATATTGATTGGTTATGTCATTTAAGCTCCTACTCTTCTCTGACTGGTTGTATTCAGCTCAGCATTGAGTTGAGGTGTTTAATTGTTCATCTGTATTGATCCCAGACTTACATTTACATGACTGATCGCTTGTCAGACAGCCTGAAGTCACACTGAGATGTGTGATGGCTCATTGTCCCTCCAGTTGGTGATGTCATTAAAGCCATTCACTTTTCTTGGCTTATTGTTTCTGTATCAGCTACTGTGTATTTACTGATGGCAGAATATGTAGAACTAATAAAACTGTCCTCTGTCTGAGCATGAGCAAAATTAATTTAAGAACGAATAATTGTGTGATGGTTGCAAGACTGAGTTGTTTGAAGTAACCAATAAAGTATATTAGATTTTAGGTTGCAGCTAACCATGAATTATATTCTTGATTAATATCAGACATATCCGATACAGAGAAATTTTATTGAGAGTGATATAAGTGCATCAAACTGAGTTCACATTGAAAAGGTTCTCTTGTAACGTGAATAAGAAAGATTTCTGCTGCAGCGTTTCAACTTTTTATAGAATCAAAAATGTGCTCTTTGGTGAAGGAGATTAAAATGACCAATATTTAGGAATAGCAGTAAATAAAGTAGAAAGTGAGAGTCATTCTTTGCACAGCAAGGCTCAGGTTTGTGAAGTGAAACTTATTCAAAGCGTCTATTTACTGTAGATGATTTACCATCACATTCTGGCTCGCATGCCTTTACCAGGGCATCAAAGCACGGCTCTCTGGCCAAGGCAAGTAGGTCAACAAGCGTCTAAATCCATCTAAACAAACTCTTTTAAATACTTTCACATCACAGAGGCCTGCCTTGTTTGTTTGCAGAATGTTTTTGTGTCTTTAATATTTTTTTGTTTGAAATAAAAGCCATTGCAATTAGCATGAACCCTAAAGGATTTCAGTTTCAACTTTCAACCAGCTTTTATTCGCGGCTGACCAAAAACATCGCATAAACATCGCTTAGTGAAAGTTTGAAAATTCATTTTCAATATACCGGAGCATTGTCATCTCATTTTTCCACAATATTTTGTCAACATCATACAGCTCTACAGCTGCTGCTCCCCGAAAGGGCCTCTGAGTGCGAAATCTGACTTAACCAAGTCAGTGGTAGCCCACCTTGCAGTTGTCCAGCGTTATCATAGGATGTACATTAGATATAGATACTCTGACCCCTACCACTGACTATAGACTGGAGATTACTGGAGGTGGGCCTCTTTCCTGCTCCCATTTATCTTTCTTTCTTTCACCTCCTCATACGCCTCCTCCCCCCCTCCACCCTCCCCTCCTTCTCCCTCTGTAATGTCTCAGCTGTTCCCTGCAGGCAGGGCTCTCTGACTGAGTGCCTGCTCTGTTATGGGTTCATTGGGCTGGTATGTGGCAGGAATCTTTGGATCAAGGTAATTTCACACTGTTCAACTTTTTCCCAGGCTGTTAAGCTTCCTTTTACCTTTGTGCCACTCAGAGAGCGAGATAGGAAACGACACATGTAGCCGTTAAACACACACAGTGGCTCAGGGGCTGACGCCACCAGCGGAGCCGAGGGAAAGACTTGAAAGATACGGCCTATAAATTACAGTCCAACACCTCAGTTTCCCAAAAGGATCAGATTATTGCAGCCTGATCCAGAGTGGTGGGGAGGATGGTGCACATTCATGTGTGATGCTGTAATGAAGCTGCACGTCTGCCAGGGGAGCCACTGTGGTGGGCCCCACTCATTTGTCTCTATCACTGATCACCAAGAAGATCAGATAGTGTTTGTTTGTGTGTGTGTGGGCGGGTGGGTGTGCAAGTGTTTTCTCTGCTCGTCTATTTTAAAATGTGCCATCCTTTGTGCATTTCTGATCAGGTGTTTCTGCTTTCTGTCGCTACATCCAGCAGCTTCTCTTCCCTCAGACACGTGTGTGATTTCTCTATTAAGCTTTTCATCCCAGAGCAGAGCCCTCAGTGTTTATTATTAGTGACAGCAAATAGGTGAGCACCTGATGCAGTTGCAACAGGAGGGAAACCCTCTATAATTGTTGAAGTAATCTTGTTCTCATCTCTTCTCTGTGCGCTTTAACATCCTACGTGCCATCTGTTACCATCTGCAGGCGAGATAGGGAAACAAGGGCAACAGTAGCACCACTTAGTGCACACGTGTGCATGTGTGGGCTGGTATACGCTCAGGTGTTCACTATGTTTGGTGTTTGGGTTTATTTTTAATAACTTGGGTTATTTTGGGAACTTTAGGCATGACTTGTTTCGTGTTTAGTTTCTTTTATGCATCATTGGGAGCGTTATATGTGAATCATACAAGATTTGTATGAATGGCTTGACTTAATTTTGTTGTTCTGCGGCTCAATCACTCTGTGCAACTATGTTTCTCATATCATCCTGTATCCCTTTGTGTAGCTGTGATAACACTTTTGAATAAGTTGTGTGTGATGAGATTAGTTGATTTTCTGATTGCTGCCATTATTCGAATGAAACTTTTTTGATAAGCGAAAAAAGCGTGAGATCTCTTTGACCTCAAGTTCAGTGTGTTTTAGTCTGAGCTTGTTGTGATTCCAGGTGGAAGTCCTCAGGATGTTGATCCTCCCAAAGCACCAACAGACACAATTTTCAAACAATCTGGAGAGTTTTTTTGTGCAAAAATGTAGTTATTGTCTTGGCGTACACAACCTCTCCCTAGAAGTCCTTGCAGTCTGCACCAAGGACTCCGCTGGATTAACAATGGCTTTGTTCTTGGTGTGCGCAGTGAAAGAAGGGAGAGCAATAGGCTGGAACTGTGGTGTGGTATCAGCAAGCAGCTGTTGCATGAGTGACAAAGTCAAGGGCTAGTGATATGAACATGGGAAAATCCTGGAGGAGCTGGAAGGGAAGAGACAGCAGCAGCAGCTGAGCCACTCTGCACTGTTTGGAGCGAGGCAGCCTTCACTGTTGCTGTTATGTGGAGAAAAAAGTGTGAGAAACAGAAAAGAAAGCAGTTTATCCTCCGTTAGGGCAAGGAAATATTGACATTATTTAGCAGCCAGTGCCCCAAATGCACCTCTCTATCTGGCTCATTTGGCCCCAGATTTGATGACCGCATGAAAGGTTGTTGGTGGAGTTCAAAAGACAGGGTCAAGCATGTGAAAGAGGGGAGGGATGGATGCAGGGAGGAAGGCAGGGATGAAGGAATGGGGTGGAGGGCTAGAAGAAAGGTAAATGAATACCAGACGGCTTGTTTCTTGTGTTAACTGAAGGTTTGGCCAGAGCTACCAGACCTTATTGTTCCAGTGACGCACCTTCCACAACACGCACTCTGTGAAGAGGCTCATCTGTCACTCAACAAGCTGTCGCTAACGTATGTGATGGATTGAGACGTAGCACAAGGCTGCTTTTAGTTATTAATGATGCTTTCACTTTGCTTTTTTTTTT
>NTHP01000065.1:277006-305217 GCA_003416845.1 Oplegnathus fasciatus | reverse complement strand
TTTAGCTCTCCTGAAGGGCTGATTGTGTGTGAAAAGATGCACACCCTCTTTGTCAAGAGCGTGAGGGAAAAAATGTTGCCACAGTTAGAGATGTGGACCTTTTGTCCAAGAGCAAAGTGCAACAAATGATTCAAGTCTTGTGTTCCCAGGGGCAGCTGCACCTGCAGCGCGGTGAAAACCAAAGAGGAGTGTAACACAGTAGCGAGACCAACACACAAAATCGTGGCTATTTAATTTAATTTGCTGTTACTTTATCTCATTGCTTTAGAAGAGGAGGCAAAGTTGAAAACAGCCACATGTTTGATGAGTGTGTAACCTATTCAAATTCTCAGACGATGGACGTTTAAGCAGGAGGAGGGAACAGAAAACATTCCTCTCAGCAACTGTTGTCGGAGTACTTTTCAGTAAGTCCCCACTGCTGCACTTACTCATCGGCCACAGAGGCTTTTATGGTCCATGCATTGTCTTTGGCAGTAATCTCCAAAACGCCAGGCGGCAGTACAGACAAATTATGATGTGAAGCAGCAAGAAGAAGAGTGTTTACCTGAAGAATACACCAAACATGGCGGCACTCTCTATCACAAATGCTGAGTGAATTATTGTGCTTTTGGTTGAGGAGGAGACAAGACAGAGGCAATGGTCTGTCTGCCGAGCACATGCTTAGAGACACACCAATGGTGAATGTAGCCAAGCCAATGCGTTGTTTGAAGTAATGCCCTGCTTATGATACAAGAGTACCAACAAGTGACAGAATGTGATATTATTTTAATATAAAAACACAGCCAATATGTTGTGTTTCATTATGAACATTTTGTGAAAAGACAATGCTGATCTCCATTTAAAAACAGGTGAAAACAAGCTGCGCATTAACACATGCTGTAGAGAGAAAACATGCCTTTTATTTGCACCGTGAACAGTCCGAGAACACTGAGTCACCTGAGGTTTTTTAGTAAAATCAGCAAACTACTGTATTGTTTTTCTTTTTCCTTTTAAAGGTTGGAGACACAAGATATCCCACATGAACACAAAAACACAAAAAGCTAACAGAAAGTCCTTTTCACAGAGAAGTGCCGCAGCTATGACCGAAGAAGAGCTACTGTTTTAGATAGTTCTTCTCTACCTCAAAAAGTCTAGAGTATAACTTTCACTTTATTTCTTTAAGGAAAGCGCAGCATATGGGATGAGTGTCCAGTCACGACACGACCATGGGTGAGAGCCAACAATGTCATCAATTTCACCTCTGTGTGTAAAGCATAAACTGGGTATTACGCTGTCTGCAACTGCTCTTCTGTCAATTTAATGCTGTTAGGTAAATTAATGAGGATTAATAGATCCTCACATATTCATATTTGTAAGCCTTGCTGCCATTGAAGGCAGTTTAAACCCTGTTAACATCATGCAGCGGATGCATTTTGACGAGAAGCTCTGAAAGGCATCTACGCGAGTTAGATGTCTTTTTCAACAGAGAGGGCGTTCACCTCTCCCTGGCATCACGCAGTCAACATCTTGTCCCAAAGACGTCAAAAGACAACAATTAAGACTTTGTTCTTTAAATTTTTTTGCTCCCCCTCGTTTCTTTTCCAGTTAATGAGATAAGGGCATGTCTCAAAGAATTCGGGAGGACGTGTTTGCATAAAGAATTTCTGAGGGAGTCTGAGGGAAGCCTGCAGGGCGAGCGCTCAATGCCAAAGCTGCATTGTTGAAACATCAGTCATGGAGGAGAATCAGAGAAATCCCACAGGTGGTTAGTGGAGATGTCAGGGACAAGCTTCACACCACTGCTGGAAGCCCTCACATCATACAGTATAAAAACAGAGGGAATGCTCCCAACAGTGCAGGAGGTAAAGACGTGAAGATTCCTTCATTTTGATTTGGAGAAAGCATTAATCCAGCTGATTGCCGGACAGATATTCGTCTCTGATTTCTAGAAATTCTAATCGCATATTCACAAGTTCACCACTTAATCAAGATCCGAACTTTTTCATAAGACAGATGGCAATTGTGTGACTTCCTTTTCTGTAACAGTGTACGCCTGTTCATTTGGCACACATGGACTTGTCCACATGGACATCCATCCTGGATGTGATGACGAAACATCCATGTTTGATTGATCTTATTGGTGCCGCGTCTAAACAGCCTTACATGCAGAATTCCAGTGTAAAAACAGAATTTGGAGTGTTGCTCTGCATGTAATTGGCTTTAGATTAATCCAGGGTGCATGGCCATTTAGATTCTGATTACAGCAGAAACACCGGTTGTAACCATTGAAAAATTAGGGGAGAAAAAGGGCAACACTTGTTGATTTTGTGTTTAATGACTCACACTTTGTATATCATGGCTGAGTGAGATGCAGCAGAAGGCGACGAAGCAAATGAGGCAAACGAAAATGTTTCTACATGTCTACATTTTACCAATAAACTGTTTGTGATGTTTCAAACTGTTCGGTTGGAGATAAGTTTTTACCAGAGAAGTTTTGCATGAAGTGTGGTGTTTTTTTTATCATGGATGAGTAAGTTTTCTCTGTATTGTTGTTGTTTGACACACACATCTGCAGTTACTGAACCAAAACCAGAATACAGCATAGAAATGGGGAAATGTGGGCATGATAAACAAATTCTATGTATGTATGAGTGATGTTTTCTTGTGAATTAAATGATGATTCATTAGAGGCCGTCGCCCAGTAGATCGGTGAATCATGTAGAGCATCT
This sequence comes from Oplegnathus fasciatus, assembly GCA_003416845.1. NCBI lineage: Eukaryota > Metazoa > Chordata > Actinopteri > Centrarchiformes > Oplegnathidae > Oplegnathus > Oplegnathus fasciatus. The sequence goes on along the minus strand of NTHP01000065.1, from coordinate 302,509 downwards.
GAAAGTTATTTTCTCGCTTTAGAGTTTTATTACATGTCTTAGCGCTTGTTATAAAGCCGCCTAAAGAAACCATGAGGGGAGCGTGTTGCTGCTGTTGGATGTTGCTCTCTGAGATGTTCCTCTGTGTCCTGCTCTTTTTTCACCTGGCAGGAAGTGACCTGAGAGGTTTAGTTTGCAGGTGAATCCCCAAAGTATATTGGAGCTGGAGCAGGAAGGGAGGATGCTGCTGGATGTTCATGTCAGGGCTGTTGTAGAGGTCTGATTGTTTGAATTAACTGTTTTCTTGTTCATCTGCTTCCTTTTGTCACACTGTGAACACCTCTATTATGATTGTGCATAAGGAGACATATTTTTGAAGTAAAGATTTCAACGATTAATTAACTGAATTCGTTTTTCCTGCTCTGATTTCTGCCTTCATAAACATTCATCCCTGTGTCTTCTATTTTTTAATTCAATAGTAATACATTTTACATGTTCATAGAATCTAAACAAAACAGAAATCAAGCAGATTTTTTATCCAGAAAACTAAGAAAGGAACACATTTGAATTTTAGAAATGAAATGTTTCACTTTATTCATGTTGTTTTCTCACAAATAATTAAATCTCTGAATTAATTTCAGTAAATAAGTCAGTTCTTCAACCATTTAACAATAATCTATTACAGTTGGAGTGTTAATACCTTCATCAAAAATCTACTAAAAATTATTCTTTGAGGGAGTCATGATAAAAATGAGGATAATATATATAAACAGTTTAAATACGGATATATAAACAATTAATACATAATTCAAACTGAATAGACACAGGTGGAATTTCACATAAATCCACCTAAGTTTCTTTGTTACATCAAATTAATTTAATATTTCTGTTTCTTTGAATGCTTAAAAGAAACATGATGAAGAGTTAGATCATGTCAGATTATAATACCACACTAGTGATCTTTTATTTTCATTTAATTTAATTGTGTGAAGAGGTGTATTTCCTGCATGGCAGTTGCTGACCTGCTGATGCAGGTGTGTCAGATTGTGTTTGAAGGAATTTCTTTTCACATACCTGAGGAGATCTTATCTATTTAAACTAGTTTAGCTACAGTTTGGGAAAGCTTTGTTTAAAAACAAATTATCTTCATAGTGCATTCTTGTTCATTTTAGTTTCACTTTTAGGTTGATGGACATGTATCCTAACTGAAAAACCTGAAAACCTGCCTCACATGATGATTGTTGTTTTAATATATAGATTTGTACATTTAGTTTATGTAAAATTATTACATAAAAATGCATTATTTGTGCATTATTTTTTAGCAATAAAAATGATATGAAAATAATGTCCCCTCTGTTTCCCACTGCTTAGAAAATGTAGCCTGTAAGGTGCCTGAACAAGCCATAGGAAACAGACCTTACACACTTCATCTGAAAGAGCTGTTTAGTTTGTCACCCTGTGTGTTTTGCTTCCAAACAAACACTCAGACCTGAGCTGCTGTCATTTCACAACTGCTTCTGACAAATTCCCCTCCGACACTTTTCTTGTCTCACGTGGGACATTTTTCTCAGCGTCATGATTCCCATGTTGATGTCGGTAAAAGACGAAGAAAAAAAACTCTCCTCATCGGCAGACACCCCGGGGTGTTGCCTGCTTGTCACTGGTCGTTGTAACGGTGATTTAACTGTGAAAGGTGCGGTGATGATGAGTCACTGGTCGATCCTCACTGCAAAAAGTGACCGGCCTTACTCTTTTATTCACGCCTTTAAATCTTATTTTTAATCCAAACAGATAGGGGAAAAAATGCACAAGAAGGGGTTAATAATTAAGCTTGTTTTTGATGCACTAATTTCGGGGTGTTTTTTAAATCATCTGTCACTAAAACAAAGCAGAATGAAGGCAGATCCCTCCGCTGGTTTCCAGAAAATAGCACCATTTAATAAGCTGCGAACAAGTGCACTTGTCCCATGCTCCCTGACTGATTTTTTAAACTTTTATTAAAGAAAATAAGACTTCAAAACTCGAAACTGTATAAAATAATTTGACCCGATATTTCTTGCAGTGTGCAGCGCAGGAATTTCACCAAACTTCTGAAACTTCAGTGTGTGTTGACTGTCCGCCTCCCAGTATACGTTTCAATGTGTAATGTCATAACTTGTTATCGTTTCTAACCTATGGGGTGTGTTCCGATTTTATTCTGATACGGTAATTGAATGCTTCCGGGGACAAAATGCGCTGCCGCTGCTTCTGATCTCACTCAGAGGAGCCGCTGGCGTCACTGTTCCGCTGCAGGAGCAGCAGAAAAAAAGCGTCTTGACAAGTGTGTTAATACTGCAGTATGTAGTATGACATGTTGTTGTATCTAAGTGTTTGATAAAGATGAGTGAATCTTGTTTAATAATCTCTTGATTATATTATCAGCCTTATTTTAAGATTTTAATTGATGGGGAAAAAACAGCTTAAAACTGCGAATTCATAATTTCACCAAGCAGACTTTTAACTCACCTCGACGCTTTTTTTTAAACTTCTTTTAAGGAAGCAAGATTTTCAGATTGAGTGTGTCCATGTGGACATTTTGCTGGGCATGCTGCTGAGGGTGATGTTGAATAAACCTGCAGCACATGCTCACTGTTGTTTTGGGTTTTTTTTACTTTAAATCATTCTCTTGCCTGTAACAGGGCAGAAGTGAGCCTTACTGAGCCTCAGCCTGTGGTGAAATGCTGGAGATGGTGGCTCTGAGATGCGTAATTGCGCATCGTGGTGAGCTGGAGGCATCTGATGATGGAGCTGGATGGGGAGGAGGATTTGGAGCACCTGCCTCTCCACCGCAGCAGCTCGTTTGAGTCTGTTTGGCTTCTTTAAAACTCTGTGAAGAAGTCGATTTGATCAGAAATAGCACATATCTTGGTTTCGATTAATTCAGAATTATTTGTTCTCGTCTCAGCCTGCTGTGCATCAAAGTGGAAACATGATCATTTAAAGTGTATTCTCATCAAGAGAGGATTACACGTTTTAGAGCCTTAATGAACAGAAAACTTTCAATTTTGATCATTAATGTAATCCATTATACAGTGTAGAAATGTATTTATTTTTTCAACAGAAAGTATCTGCTATTAAGTTTGAAATAATATTATTTTTTTCCTACTAAATTCGAACTTTCATACATTTTCTTAAATTATGAGTCCTGTTGTTGATGTCAGAGTTGTGATCTCATTCTTGTTTCAGCATGCAGACACTTGTTTCTAGAAATATCATCAGTTTGCACTGGAAGAGGAGATGGGTCACTCCAGTCTCAAAGTTTCTCTCCTCTTCTATGAAAAAGACACTGCACATGAGACTGAATTAATATAAAGACGCGCAGCCTCTTGTCTGACCGAACAGGACTTCAGCAAACCTCAATCCTACATGATGCCACTCAGGACGCTCTGATGTACGTGTCAGAAAGGCTGTTTAAGCAGCAGCAACACTCTTTAAGGGGTGAGACTGATACATGACCACTGCAGTGGAAGGAGGAGAGAGAGAGAGGAAGGTATAGAAGAAGTCTGCCCAGTAACAATCGCACAGCCTCGGTCGAGCGCTGAGGAACTATTGGCTATGCAAATAGACACACAGGGAGGAGGAAACAACTTAGACTGGAAAAAAACTTTAAAGAGACATTTCCCCCACTTTTTCTCACAAGCATTGCTATACAGCCAACAAGCTTCGGATGGAAATTAACAGCTCTAAAGCTCTGAGGACTTTACAGTCCCCAGTCTTCCCCTGACGCGCTGAAGTCTCATTTCATTCAAGGCTCAGTCTTTGAAGTTGACTGAGAATAGGAGGGGGATTAACATATTTACCCATGCAGATTCTCTTTGTGACTGTATGTGAGGCTAAATCATTTGGCAGTCATTTTTTAATTATCTGCTCAATGACTTACACTCTCAGCTTCGTTTCCACCTGCTTGTTTTTCCATGTAAATTATTGCAGAAGCCTGGTGGAGGAAAACATGGTGGTTTATAGCAGGAAGGAATTGTTAAGTTGGTTGATATTATTTGGGTTGAGCAAAGCCAGTGACTCTCATCTTTGTGTTATCTTTAACAGAAGATTATGCAAAAAAAAAAAAAAAATTCAACGCTGCTTCACATTTCCTAGAAAGCTATCTCATAAACCACAAACAGTTTGTGGCTGCAATAAAAAAAAATAGTTCGTAAGACCATGTGTGTCCGTGTGTGTGAGTGAGTGTGAGTGGGTGGGTGGGTGGGTCTGTCTGCGCGTGTCCAAGTGCGCGCACACGCCTCTGTATGTTAGCATGCAGTGTTTATGGCCGCATACATACAGTGTCTACATGCGTCATGCTCTGCGCGGAGGTTCACTGAGTGTATTTGACAAAGCTGGCAGACAAGTTGCTTTAAGAAGAAAACAATACAAATTAGTCGCTTTATGGAGGTTTTTTTTTCTTTCTTTCTTTCTAATCCAAACTAATATTCAAATTACTTTCACAAGGGGGCACTTGTTGCTCTTTAGCAAGTAAAGTTGATTTCTTGGAGGCTTTTAATGCTGAAAATGTGCGTAATAATAATGCAACAATGAATAAGGCATTCATTTATTTATTTATATCATGTTAAGTGCCAATATCATTATGTCCCCCACTCTGTAATTATCATCACAAGGCAAGCAAGCACCACAGTAAAGAAATACCTCTATTAAAACACAGAAAAGCATTTATTTTAGCTGAAAGCACCATGTTCTAATTAAACCTTAATCAGTCACGTGCTTACTAATATATCCAAAGAATTTATATCATTGGTTTATTTCAGCTTAAAATAGTCAGCAAATGCGAAGCAATCTTTATAAACTCGAGTTTAGATGGGTTTACTCTGCACCTTTCACTGTGTTGTTGTGCATCTGCTTTTGGGAAAGTGTCAGCCTTTTCACATTTTGCAATGAAACGAGTTTACTGAAAGTTGTCTTGCATGCCAGGGTAGAAGAAAGAGGGACAGGAGAGCAGCATGTTGCGTCTGGTCTATACAGAGGTAATGAAGTGAATTGCGTCAGTGGCGCATGCAGGGCAGGCTTGAAATGCGCCTGATCTGGCCAGGCGGATGAAAGTAGAGGCGCACTGTGGGGAGAGAGGAAAAAGTTCTCAACAAGGAGAGGCAGGACTACTCTTACGGAGCCCCTGCAGTCTCACTTTTTATGCCTCGAAAAGACTTTCCCTGCCATCCTTTTGCGTTTTTGCTCTGCAACGCCGCTTTTACGCCTCCGAGAGAGAAATCCTACTTTTTTACTTAAGTGAAAGCACCAGCACCATGGAGCTGCTCTGCCTCGAAATGGACACCATCATACGAGCTCGTCCCGATCCGAACCTCCTGTGCGATGACAGAGTCCTGCAGAGCTTGTTGACCATAGAGGAGAGGTTTCTACCCCAATATTCCTATTTCAAAGGCGTCCAGAAAGATATTCAGCCGTTTATGAGGAGGATGGTCGCTACTTGGATGTTGGAGGTATACCGAAACACCGAGTGCTGACAAGTCTTATTATTTCCGTGCTCGACTTTAAAGCCTCCTGATTTGTTTCATTACTGCTTTACTGAGCGCTGTTTGCAATTTTTGGACAGTAGATAAGACGCACTGCTCTCATTTGCGACTGCTTATTGCTCATATTAACCGAATGTGTCGTTTTCTGTCATTTCCTACCTTTTTTAAAGTCCGGCCATGTAAGAGTGCGTTTATGAAACTTCGAGCTGTGATATCTGTGACACCGGAGAATTTCTTCTATATGCCTCGCGTGTTGTCTGCACGGGCTGCCCGTTGATTCTTTAATGTTATTATTTTAGATAGCCTGAATATTTCCATGCACACGTATGCACTCCCCAATGCAATGCTGCCCTGCGCTGTTCTATCGCCATGTTGGTTTTTTACAGGAGCGCTTGTGCTTTTAAGAGGACTTTACAGTGTCATAAACGCAATAACAGCGGTTAAAACCCATCGGTAATGACAAAGGAGGGTTTTGGGTGTCCGCTGAATATAGAAATGATCACAAAAAGCGTTGCGAACATTTTAGGTATCTATTTTAAATGTCGGAAGGGGCGAGGGCCTTATCTGTGCTTTTGGTCTTCCTCCCGTCGCAATGCCTCACTCTGGAATTATGTTCGATTTTTGACACTTGGTCCAATATTTCCGGTCAACATCCACATGTAAACAATCTCGAGCCTTTGAGCTTTATTTTCATGTAAATATCGTCAGGGTCCGACCGACTGGGGATTTTTAATTAATTTTTGAAATAAATATATCGGGTCGGCGGTGACGCACATCGGACCAACCTCTTGCTACTTGCCTTTTATTTTGACATTTTATTCACATTTATCGCGCGTGGATTTGGATATGAATTGTCGGGTATGATGTGGAAGACCCCCCTGAACATTATGATGCGAAGAAAATCGGTCTAGACAATTTATTTGTATTTTTAATTATTTTATGAAAATATGACGAATGAAAAAAAGTGTGTTTCCGTGTGCTGCGCTGTCGGGGTGTTTTTTGGCTCGGCTGATTGTGACTTGAATTCATTTCTTAGTGAATGAACTGCAGGAATGCGACTCTATTGACAGTATGTGTCTGAGACTTATTTCATTCTTTGTCAAATAATCTATGTCGAATTAATTTATGATGTCGCAACCGATTAGGGCTGGGCGCAGATTCTTGGCCGGCCCCCAACTATGTGTGTCATTGAATTTATATGTGCTCTTTATGTGATTGGACTTTTGTTTCGTTATCTCCTATAAAAGTTTTATATACATTTCAAGTGCTGGAAAATAAGTCAGGTCACCGCAGGGCGGGTTACTGATTCCAAATGCTGAACATTGCTGCATTGTCTGCTGTCTCTTTATTCAGGTTTGTGAGGAGCAGAAGTGCGAGGAAGAAGTTTTTCCCTTGGCCATGAACTACTTAGACAGATTTTTAGCCGTGGTACCCACCAAAAAGTGTAACCTGCAGCTGCTGGGAGCAGTGTGCATGTTTCTTGCATCCAAATTGAAAGAGACTCGTCCATTAACCGCAGAGAAGCTTTGCATCTACACAGATAACTCCATCAGACCACAAGAGCTGCTGGTAAGCAACAGTTGGTTCAACACATTTCACAAAATTCACAGAGGATTCATGCTGTCATCATCAGCTGGTTAAAGCCAAACATAGCTTCATTTGCCTTTTTTTTTCTCTACATCATGTTTGCTTTTGGAAACCAGGGTTTTATTTCATTTGTTTGCATTTACTTTATATATGTTCATTTGAATCATTCAGCCCAAAACATCACATACTAAACACAGGGGCTGCTGTCATTTCACTCAATCTGTTGTCCGGTCTCCACCTGGGACTGCGCCGTCATCAAAGGTGCATGAAAAACGAAAGCCTCAGAGAATTGTTCCACAAGGGCTCTCTTTACTGTACAAGACCCTGTGGGCTTTACAGTATCCATCCAGCCGTGCAGTGGTCTCCATCGCCATCTAGTGGCAGATATTTGCACAGAGCAACGAGGTCAGCTTGAACTCCAGCCAAAGTTCTGACTCTGTTCCTGTCAGCTAGAGAGGGAGAGACACAGAGAAATTCAAGTTTGCCTTTTACAGTTTAGCTTTCATCCAAAAATAACCATGAATGCACACATGTCTGATATTATGTCATGCTGCACTATTTCTGGTTCTCACACGCTTGTCATCGCAGAAATGTAGCTTACAGTCAAAATTGCACATGTAACTGATGATGCAGGGTAGCGTGTGTGTCACTTGGAGTAAAAAATGTCATTCCTCTGTGTCCTACATTTGATAAGGCCGTTTTGGCCTGATAATACCAGCTGCCTTCGCCAGCGCAAACCAATTAATTAACTCAGTTTCACATCAGATAAGTGTTTCCTCACTGCTCTGTGGTGCTACATAAACATTCCTCAGTAAACAACAGCCAATCCCACCCATGTTGTGAAAGAGGCCACATATTATGATTCAGACGTGGCTGATGGTTGTAGACCTGCCTCGCTGCCTGACTGGCGGCTCTGCTCGCTGAGCTGATTGCTGCAGTATATTCGAGTTCCTGACGAGCTGCTGTTGGTTTTGTTGGTTTCAGATCATCCTCTGGAATGTATTTCTGCTTGGGAATATTGTGTCTGATTTAATTTGCCCTCTCTTCAGTGAAGGCTTCAATGGTCAGCGTATTATAGTTGTAGGTTTGACATGTAAACAGAACGTGCATTAAAAGAAAGAGAAAGTGCTGCACTGTTAGCCGGGGGTGGACTCGTATAAAACAGTATGTCATGCTGGACTTTACAAGAAAACTGAGTCCGTCCTACCTTTAGGTTCAGTCTGAAGACAAAGCCCTCAGTCCCTGAACTGGTTTGCTGGGGCCTCTTCTCAGTGTCTCTGTATAAGGCAGTATTTTGGCTGACATGCAGATACAGGAAACAGAGATCAGCTGCTCAGGGCATGTGATCGCTTTTTTTTGTCCTCGTCTTTGGTAACAATTTCTTGTAAAGAGAACCGCAATGTTACAAAGAAGGTGTGACCAGAGGAAGGCAGTATAGCAGAAGGAAGTGGGTGCCTGCCTGCCTGCCTGCCTGCCTGCCACTCTGTCAGTATAGAGTCTGTGTTGCAAGGTTTGTCTTAGCCCTCGCTGTAGGCCTGAATCTTGCTCGCTGGCACTGATGGAACAGGCTTTTGAGAGCAGGAGGCAGCCATGTTGCAAATGTTAGAGCAGCCACAATCAACAAACCCCTGCTGGTCATTATGATTTGCATATGTTCAAATAATTGAATCTCTGAGATACTGGCTACGCATCTCCAAGCAAGCAGAGGAAGATACCTTTCACCTTTAAATCTGAGCTTTTATTTTCTCTTTTCTTCCCACATGAATAGCCTAACTGTGGGTATAAACAAAATCCCCATTTTTAAAAAGCCTTCCCTCCCGTCTACCCACGTCCCTGGCACCAAGGAGATCAGAAAACATTACAAGGCTGAAAAAGGTCACTTTGATTAGAAAACTGCAGGCTGGTAGCAGGGTCAGTGGCAGCCATGTTGAATTGTCTCATGACTGAGTCCATGTGGTCTGTCTGTCTCTGAAAAGGGAAAATGAAGAGCGTCCGTGGTCCCAGTCACAAGGCTGCAGTCCGGAACCAAACCACGAAATTTTTTCCCAAATTAGTCACCAACTCTTCCGTTAATCACCTCCTACTCCAGGAAGTGAAAGTAACAATACACTCTAAGAGAGAAAAGAGAAGAGAACACCACACCTAGTGTCCCCCCCCACACACACACACACTCATCTCCACGAGCATGTGTCATCACATTTTGCCAAAAGATCCACATTCAGTGATTTCTGAAGTTCATTGATTCGAAGCTGTTCACATCAAATGTTGCTCAAAGTTTATGTTTCCTGGGAGCCAGAAATATGTTGTAAACCATTTAGAATAGAGTCTTTAACTATATTTGGCACTTAACATTGTTTATACGAAGAATAACATGGGCTAAAAGAAAATGCAGTCTCGTTCCCTGTTGCAACGCACAGTGAAGGGTTTTGATAGTTTAAATGATGAGTGGAATGAGATTATATAATGAAACACTGTTTAACTTTTTAACATAACACATATTTATTGCTGATCCTGCTCGACAAGCGCAGCCTTCCTATCCATTTTCACTCTACAATGACACACACACACACACACACACACACACACACAGTAGAACCTCTGGTGGGCCTCTTTAGGAAAGTCCCCAGATGCCAGACAGACAGACGGGGAGGGAGACAGTGTTGTGAGGTCACCTGGGTTGGTGGCGCTGCTGGTGTTTCTCTGTCCCAGCGTAATAACAATAATGCTTAACCTCCACACATACTAACGCAAGGGGCCAGGGGCCTACAGAGGCACACTCAACTCACTTTAGGCTGCAGTAAAGTGCGGTGTTGTAGCCGAGTGTAAACTGCTACAGTATGTAAATACGTAGTCGTACTTTGTGTCACTGTCTTTCTCAGTCTCTCATTCTCGGTTATCTCTCTCTGCTCTCTACTCTCTGTCTCTCTCTCTCTCTCTCTCTCTCTGTCCAGGAGTGGGAACTGGTGGTGTTGGGGAAGTTGAAGTGGAACTTGGCAGCAGTCACGCCGAACGATTTCATCGAGCACATTGTGAGGAGGCTGCCGCTGCCCGAGGATAAGCTGGCACTTATACGCAAACATGTCCAGACCTTCATCGCCCTCTGTGCCACAGGTAGGACACAATGGGAGCTTATGTCATGCACATTGGATGTCCTGCATTATTAACAGATGTTTGTCCTAAAGAATTGTGATGTTTAATTGGAAAAAAACGATCCAAAAGATGACCATGCAGAGTGCAATGTCATCTTGATATCATATCTTTTTCTTTTTCTTTTTTCCTTTTTTCTTTTTGGTGTTGCAAGTGACACAGATCATGGATAAGCTGCCAAGTCAAACCAAGCGATAATGGCTTGCATCAACATACTTTCTCATGTTGCAAAATATCTTTATCTGCACATTCTTCTTTCAGCGCCGTATCAAAGCCCTCTTCTCTCGACAACATGCGGCAACAACTCTGTTCAGAGGTGTGCTGTGGGCCAGTCACGGCCCGCCGTAACTTAAGTGAGGTGCATTACTTCCAATGGGAAAATATTCTGCCTAAGAAAAGCATGTGTCATGGAAGACATTTCAGCGTTAAGACTCTTACGTCTGACGTCCATCATTTGTCTTCTCCCAGGCTGGTATGTGGTCATGTTTTAGAGGCGTATCAGTGGCTTCCAGAGCATCCAGTAACACTTCAAAGCACATTCAGCCTGGTTGAAGGGCATTCCCATGTCGCACAGGGTCGAGAAGAGGAATGGACAGGGGTGGAGGCAGGCAGGCCATTGTCTTCCTGCTCTTGAGGTGAATTGTTCCCCCAAGATCAAACATCCAGTGAGTCGTGGGAGGGAAAGGGAGCCTTTAACATGATCTGAGGAGACAGCGCGGTCGAGACGGAGAAGATGCAGGAGGGAACAGGGGAGTTGGGGAAAGCCAGAGGAGTGTATTGTTTTTGCACTGCCAATTCTAAGGCATGTCATGTTTTCATATCTCTTTCCCCTGCCGCCTTCCTTCCCTCTTTCTCTCCCCCTAACTTCTCACGCCTCCCCGCCCTACAGCTGGAGGACATGATAGCTTTCCCATGTTGAGATTCTCTACAGGGCAGGTTTCTCCTGTTTGCGTCACCTCCAACTCCACATTCAAAGCCACAGACAAGGCAGTGCAGGGATAGGAGACTAGCACTTTTGCTAAACATCCTTAAGGACTATGTTAACATTAATCAGGAGAATTACACAATTCACCCACAGCAAGGGTGTTTGACACTCCTTTCTTTTTCACTTTCTGTTTGACACCCACCACCACCAGCAGCTTCCTTTTCTGCAGGCCTCTAACAGGAATGCTAACTACACCCCCTCATGGGAAACAGCTCCTTGTGCTGACATCATTCAGAGGAGTGTGTGTATAGTTAGATGAATAGATGCAAGGGAGGTGACAGGTATTTACAACATAAAGTGATGGAATCCCCTGCACTGATGCAATGGATGTGGAAAGGATGAGAAAAGCTTGCAACAAAAGTTCACGTTTGCAAAGTTTTGAAGAAGAAACGCCTGTTTTCTCTGGTTCTCTGCGTCCTTCACTCTCTCTTGCTATCTCTTGCTCTCTTCCTCTCTCCCTGTCTCACCCCACATCTCTCACCCCTTATTTTGTGCCAGCGGATTAATGTGTGGAATGACAGCGTGTCAGTGATCGGACCTATTCCCAAAGCAACATTGTGAAAGACTCAGCATGCACTTTGTCCTTAATTGCTTCAATGAGGCAGTGGAAATAAATTTACGAGCCTCCTGGAGTCGTCCTCCTGACATTGTGTTTTAGGGGAGAGACTTTCTGGAGATAGCTCTGGATTAGCAACAGGCCATTTATCTGTGTATGCTCTCCTCAGACTTGTATCCAGGCAAACAGAGAGTGAGGGCAAAACAGAGAAAGAGAGAGCGCGAGTGAGTCAACAATTTGGTGCATCTGAAGATCTCTGGGAATTCGAAACCCCATTTGCGGAACGTTCCCAGCCGTAAATCTTTGGGTTATCTGGTGAGAATCCTCCTTGAGACATCCTCTGAGCGGAGCTGAGAAGGTAAAGACACAGCAGAAGGAGGAGATCTCTCAGGAGGATTTACATTTGCAAGACAGTTGACAACAGGTCACCTGTGGCCTTCCTATTTCATACAGTCTCATTCAACCAACCAGCCACCACTACTCCCACCACTGCTGCTCCTACACTGAAAAAGAAAACATGCATAAAACCACGGCTCTCTGTTTTCAAGGGAACAAGAGAGAGAAGAGGAGAAGTGGAGAATAAGGCCTCTCATTCCTAATGGCTCCTCTCTTTTGATGAAACAGTTCCGTTCGGGCCACTCGGTGGGATTTTGTCAGGTGGCGCAGGCTGGCTCTGTATTAATTAATAACATTGGCTGGTCCTTTCAGGACTATGCAAATGGATCGGGAGCTCAGCTAGAGGCTGGGAGAAAGGAGACAAAAGGTTTGGCCCTTACATTTCATATGCAGAGCCATGCGAGGGTCAGCGCTGCGGGGCCACTTGATAGGAAGCACCAGCGTTTCCCTCAGGCAGGCCGCCGGATAATAGCCCAGAAACAAGCTCATTAAGGGAGATTATGAACCTCCATTCCTACACACAGACACCAAGCACTCCGAGCTTCCTCTTCTATTCTTATTCAATTGAGGTAAAGTGGGAGAATGGACGGGGTGCATGGGGCAGACAGATGCACCCCAACCTGTCTGCTGCGGTTATTGAGCTCCGTCTTCTTGCCATATTGGCAGGGATTATGGTCTATTTTTTTAGACCGACTCCAATAGCCCTTTCTGTAATGGTATGCATGGAATGGTGACAATAGTCATAGAAGTCGATCAAAAGAAAATTCTGGATCAGGGCCAACAGTGCTGTCCAAGAGAGAGTCAATTGTCCTGGGGGACACAGTGAAGATTTTGCTACAAGTTGGGATGTAAATAACAAGTGATTTAAGTAACTGAGTACTCGCTCTTTAGTCTCAGAATAGTATTTGATTACTTTTTTTCCTGATGTGTGGAAGTGTCTTTGGACCGTGTGAAGTAACTTGATGATTAACTGGTTAGTTTTTTCTGAGACAAACTAATGATTCACTAGCTAACAACCATGAGAGAAGTCAAGCTTTGCTGCATGGGTTCACATTCCCTCTTGTATAACGTCACTTTTTACCGTAGAGTTGTAACAAAATTGTCGCGAAATAAGTTATTTGACTTTTTTTTAGCTGGGCTTTAATTTTCTAACAAGTATTTATGTAATCTAATGGAGAGTACAAAGTATATAAACCCTGTACTTGTAGATTTTACTCCCACAGTTGTGCCTGGATTCATATACTCACTGCAGAAGTATAAAGTATATTCCACTGTTATGTCTCATCAAATTTTTCTACACGGGTCTCAAGCCGTGTGCCTCCAATTGCTACAAGCAAGCCTACCCATTTTTATGCAACAGTGACCAGTCAAACATTCTGAAATGATTCATAAGTCTTCTTTTCATCTTAGCTGTTATGTCTCACTGGTCCAGAGGCAGGAATGCTCCTTGTAGCTTCCTCTCCAAGTGGCTGCTGCACGGAGAATCCCCTCCAGGCTCAGCTCCGCATTCTAGAGATGAATGATTCATCTCAAATGTGGTCAGTGAAATGGTCTTTGCTGGTGTTTGTTTACATAAAACCCCCTTCATGTTTGATGATTCAGAACCCCTACAAATTAGCCACCTCCTCCGACAAATTATCATCTCTCCGCACGCTTCACTGATGTGAGGAGTCACGTCCGGTCCGGCTGCATCGTCAACACACGAAGCAGGAAGAAGCTTCCTGACAGTATGCGCCCAAAAATGTGACACACAGAGTGAATCATCGAGTGGCATGTCCTGAGTTCCCCCCCCTTCACCTCGCTGGTGTAATCAGCACCACACTATAAATACTGCGGCCAGCTGAGTCACACCAGAAACACAAAGAAAGCAATTTTTGCTTTGGATTCTGCAATTATCCCACCAAGAAGGTTTAGGAATCAAAATGTTTTTAAGCTTACATGTTTACCTTGGAGTTCACGTTAACCACAAAGACTAATATTTGTGATTTGAAGTAAAGTAAATGTTAGTGGCGGCTGCCAGTTTGACCTGAACATTTTTGTCATGACATGAGAGCGTCCTCCAACTTTTTTTTCTGATTAGAGGGTATAATTACTTCTGCCAAGCTCCTAACTTTGTCCAAATCATATCAGCTACGAAGAGAGAGGGAGAGAGAGAGACAGAAATAGTTTTTGAATATTTCACCCGGGCACAAATACAGTTATCAATTCCAATTCTTCCAATGCGGAGAAAAGTGAACTCTCCTGCACCCCAGATCTGATCCAAATCTGTATGCTCTTCATCGCTGACATTACAGCTGCAGCTGTGACAGTGGAGATGATGGTACATGACTGAGGGGAGCTGTCACAGGATGCTACAATTAAGGAGGAATTCTGTTTTCTGGCAAATGAGACGAAATCACAGTTTGAGCAGGGTGCGTGAGTCAGACTCTCCCAAGTTTTGTTTTCTGTTTGTCTCCAGAGTGACGGTCTGAAACAAGAGGTAATGGAATATGACAGTTTCTTAATCAGGAATTTCTGCCCTTGTTACATGTGGAAGAACTCCTCGAGCCCAGTTGGGAGGTTGTTGTTGTTGTTTGTGTGTCTCAAAGAGCTACATTAGGTGTACCGTCTGAGTAGCTCTCTACAGACCTTGTTTTGACTACCAGGCTGTGTTGCATTAGCGGTGAAACATACTGTCATGCCAATCCCAAAATGATGTTTGGTTTTGGCCTGAATCAGTCAACAGGTCCCGGGTCCTCGTTATGCTCCTCCTTTAATAAACAAGGTCAATAAGTGCTACATGTATAGAATACAAGACCCTGATTTATGCGCTGGAAAGAGAGGAGAGGGTGAAAAGGAGAGTTTGGGCTTTTTTTCTTCTTCTTCTTTTGGCCGTTCTTCAACTTTCCAACTTTAATTAATTTACAAGTTTAATGTGCATACTGTGCATTGCAGCCACCCAGGAGGAGTGGGCCATGTAGGGCAGCAGACTGTGTGACCAGAGGCCTGAGGATGAAGTTTCAGGGGGTAGGAGCACGGAGGAATGGAGATGAGGGGGCACAGGGAGGAGAAAGGGCCATTGAAGGGGGTGAGAGGCGTGCAGGCCAGGCCAGCCAGCCGCTGCTCACAGGGAGCTTTCCATCGCAGGCGTCCCCACTCAGCTACATACACTGTTTATCCTCAACATGAATATCAATGAGGGCCTCCTAAAATACGGCCATTCTTCCCCCCACATGCAGCAGCCACCAGGCCGGAGTGTCAGCCCGCATCGGCTGCACGCGCACGTCCTTGTTCTGCTACAGACCTGTCTTGTCTTGAGTGCGAAAAATCAGCTTGCTGCCCACTGCCCGCCACTCAGCTCTCCCACAAACCTACGTCTGTGCTGTGTGTGTGTGTGTTTGTGTGTGTCGGTCCACGTCTGCATCTTAAAGCATACAGGCATCAGTGCATT
The DNA here is from genome assembly GCA_003416845.1 of Oplegnathus fasciatus. Classification (NCBI taxonomy): domain Eukaryota; kingdom Metazoa; phylum Chordata; class Actinopteri; order Centrarchiformes; family Oplegnathidae; genus Oplegnathus; species Oplegnathus fasciatus. Next base: position 286,910 of record NTHP01000065.1, on the reverse strand, counting down.
GTCTCTTGCCTATGTCTCTTAGGTGTCTGCCTCCTTGCCTGTCAGTCTGCGCTCACTACACACGTACAGTAAATCCATGTATGCCTTTGTCCTTTTACCCCTCTATAGAAAGTTGTGCTCTTACAGCAGTGATGTAATGCTGAGGGGCTTTGTGCGCTCTTTCCTCTTGGCTCGAGGTAGCCTTTAATAAATCGCCCCTTGGCAGAGGCCCAGCGGCTAACACAGGGGTGTATAATAAGTTCATTTATTTGTCAACACTGAGCCCACAAGATGAGAAAGCGCCTGGCTGTGCATGTTAAAAAGGCAGTGAGGGGCTGCCTTTACAGCTATCAAAGGGCCTACCTCTTTGATTCCAGATTAAAAAAAAAAGAAGGAAGAAAAATCTCCTTCAGAGCCATCGCACGCAGTTTGCTTTGCAATTGAATATGGCAATATGTTAATGTGCAGGCTGTTTCTATGCCCCCACTGCCCACTCCTCTGGCCCATAGGTGGCCCAGGAACAGAGGCATACTTGTGGGGGGTGGTGGGGGGTGGATTGGAGGCAGGAGGTGAGGGTCGCTGGAGGGCGACTCTTTTCTTCTTCCAAAACCTCACAAGAGTCTGGACACAGACTTTAGAGTGATGTGCATCGGAGTCGTCTACCCCCTCTCCTCTCCCACCAAGCCCACCACCTTCCCCTTCTTTTCTCCTTGTTGCCTTGTCGCCACACCGTCCATCCCTCCTTCTTCATCTTCCTCCCCCCGTCGACCCCCTGTCCCCTCATCCAGCCACACTCTTTGTCCGGCCTGTCTCTCTGAATTGGTATCAGCAGAGAGGGGATGGATGCTGTGTCTCTCAATTGGGTGAAATGAGGTGATGACTCTGGACAATGGAGTCACACTCTTCTGCCTTCCCTCTCGCAGGCCCGCCACTCTATTAATATGCTAAAAGATAGGAGGGCCGCCAATGCAAACCACTGCCTGTTGTAGCAACAAAGACTGGGGCATGTGTGCCATTCACTGGCCCCATCTAAGCAGGCCATGTGTTGTCCAAAAAGAAAGGTAGAAGTTGAGCAAGACATAAAGAGAGAATAGAGAAAGGAGCGAGTGTGTGTGTGTGTGTGTGTGTGTGTGTGTGTCTCTGTTTGTGAAGAGAAAAACTCTCTCTCTCTCTCTCTCCCTGTCTGTCTGTCTCCCTTGCTCTCTCTCTCTCCCTGTATGCCAGTTGCCTTGCCTTTTCGGGCTTCTGGCCCGTTCACAAGCTGTCTCATTTGCATTATGAATGACAGTGAGGGGAGCTAACAAGGTTATTGGTCTTTGAGACGCACGCCTGTGACCACACGTGGAAAAAGGACCTACAGCAGTGAGCATTGGCAGAGGCACTGAGCCTCTTTATTCCTCCCTTTCCAAGCGCTATGGGGCTTTTTTCAGCGAGCACACGATTTACTCAGGAGATGGAAGAAAAGGGGCCGGGCTGGGGAAAGGGGGATTGGGGTGGGGAGTGGGTGAGGGTGGTTGCTTTTCAGCTCCTTTACAAGCCAAGTGAACCCTCATTATCCAGGCCCCTGGTCATTAGTGAGCGCTGCGTTCAGACCTGGTGCAATAGAAGGATTATTTATTAGCTGACTGCTAGATTACCAAATCATATTGTCTCTGGGAGGGACGTATCTGTACCCTTTTTGTGGACCATATGAATTGAAAAGTGCAATTTAGAAACTGCACCAGGTGAATAAAGAATCCAGTGTAAATCAACTGTTGTGGTCATTTATCCACTGAACTAAAGATTTTAGCTCCTTACTTAACGTAACAATTATTCATTTACAAACTAATAGCACTGAAGACACATTTAACTCAGTTGGTATTTTTTCTTCTAACAGATTTCAGATTTGCCATGTACCCTCCCTCCATGATCGCCACAGGAAGTGTGGGGGCAGCGATCTGCGGTCTACAGCTGGATTCAGCTGACCAGTCACAGTGGGGCGACAGTCTGACAGACCTGCTGGCCAAAATCACAAACACAGAAGTGGTGAGTTGGTTTTACACTGCTCTGTCACATCCACAGCACTTATTGCAGTTTGGCTGGGCTAGACATATATATATATATATATATATATATATATATATATATATAATTTATTTATTCATTTTTCTTAAAAAAACAAGGACTGGGTTTAAAACTGTAAATTCCAGTGTGGTCTTGTTAGTCATGGTGAAGCTAAGAGCTTGATACTTGTGTGTGGAACATTTGGGGGCATGCCTCTGAGTAATATTTGAATGAGGAGGAGTAAATGTTAGTATCTCTGCTGACGTCAGTTAGCTGTTCACTGGTATTTATCTAAGTACAATTATTACAGTAACGCTATGATTCAAGGCTGAATCAGCCACTGCTGTCGTCGGAACCTTTTCATCTCTTCAGTCAGTTTACATCTCCAGGGAAATGCCATAATTAACTTATCTTATTACCACTGAAACACGCAGTTTTACAATCTGTTCCTGTTAACAAGCAAATTCTTTTTTTTTTCTAACAGACTTGCTACTTCTCTGAGGGAAAATATCCCTGTTATTTATGTCAAAAGTTAAGAAATGCCACATGTTTGTTGAGATTGTGTGTTTGCAACAGACAGAAGTTGAAATGTTGAAATGTCACACTCAGATTTGACTTCTTCGCTGGGATTTGGCTTTCCACAAACCCGCGTTTTACTGCCAATATTTGTCATGAGACGAAAATATAAAAATAAGCATCAAGCTAAGACCGAAAGTGTCTTCGTTAAAGGAAATCCTGAACTGCATCAGTTTACATGCAGTCTCCTCTATCATACACTTGACTGGATTTGGAGGTGGCATGTGGCAGGTTTTCCTCTCCATCAGTCCGGTCAGGCTGCTCAGGGCCCCCTCACATAAAGAATCCTCTAAATCGAGCCAGGTTGAGAGCATATACAGTATGCTCTGTCGCTGACAGGAATGCTGGCCAGGCCGTTGTGTGGCTGTCTGGGTACAGTGAATGTTGCGGTGGTGGGTGAGTTGAGTCCAAACACAGGCAGGGCCTCTACTGACTCTGAGATGCCTGGCTTTCATCACGCAGATGGGAGAGGGCTTCAGCTTGCTATAGCTCACTGTAAGGGTGAGTAGGTGGGCAAAGCCGCAGAGGGTAAGGAGAGTGAGACTGTGAGATGATAAGTTAAGTTATAAAAGTTATTCTTTATTAGTCTTTCTGGGGAAATTAGCCCTCTTCATTTGACCCATCCTAACTATTCAGGAGCAGCAGGCAGACGCAGCGCCCAGGGACCAGCTCCAACTCTGAGGCCACTGCCTTGGCAGGAGCACTCCTAATACCAAACATGATGAAAAAGGCTTTTAGTTAGTAATAGCAGACTTAATTTAAACATGGACATTTAGAGTTCATGTGTGCTCGCTGCACAGGGAGCAGATCAAAGGGCATGACACGGATCCCAAGCCTCAGCGCTGGTATGTTAAATTCGGTCCCAAAAGAGGCAAAGTAGGAGGAGGAGGTGGAAGAAAGCTGTTGAAGTGTGAAAAGGACACTGGGGGGGTGTCGTGCCTCCCTCGCGACAATCAGCCCTCTCTCGTCTCCTCCTACGGTCCATAATGCATCATTGCTGGAAAGCATGGCTCCCTCTGGTGCGAGCTGTGTGAAGTCTCGCTCAGCAGCTGAGGAAAAACAAATAGCTGACCTCAGCAGCACAGGGCCTCAGTGTGTTTAGGCTGCGAGGTCTTAGACTTGAGGGAATTAAGTCTCTCTGTGTCTCTATGATCAGCTCCTCACATTCCTGGATTCAGACAAGCCATGGCTCGCAGTAAACACAGGAGGCAAAGCAGAGGGCACCCTTCCTAATTCAACATACATGAGAGGCTTTGGAATAAACTGCTAAAGATGCCGGCCACAACTAAACACATAAGAGTATCTTTTGGTTCATAAAGTTACTTAAGAGCTTTCATCAGACTCGTGCACCACTTGTGATACAACGTAAAAAACACGCCCAGAAGTAGTTGTCAGCATTAATAAGTGGCTTCAGTGCTATTTACGCTGTTTGTCACTGGGTGAGCATTTTGGCTTTCACACACACAAAAGAGGAAATGTTGATTGACCGTGTCATTTTAACACTTACTCTAGCTTCTTTTCCCAAAAGCTGAACCACTTTATACGTCAGTTCAAGATGCAAGGGCCACCTCAACCTCAATTTTGACTGCAGTCATCAGGGTGGTGGTATGAACCTGAGTCTAAATGTGTACACATAACATACTGTATTTGGTTTTGGCCGGTTGTGCAGAGGCTCGGCAAGATGGTAGAGCAGTGTCTCGTAGCCAGCCGGCCAAAGAGCCAGGCAAAATATGAAGGCAAAGCAAGTTTCGCCAACCTCTGCAGCTGCTGCTGCCAACAGCATCATGGCCAACGCCACCCCCCTGGCACCCTGCTGGCATCTGTGGTATCCAGAAGCTGTGGTTTTCCAGTGGAAATGTGATATGGCCAAGTCACCATCTTGGGCCGCTGGAAGAATGTGTGTAGCCTCACATGCACCTGGTGTGGCCAAGAGGGGCTCCCTGTTAGGGACAGCAGACGAGGCAGTGTGCCTGAGAGCCGAGTCATAATGTGCAGAGAGAAAATATGAAAATTGTGAGAATGTGTTGACTTTGAGTGGGAGACTGATGAGTTGTGACTCCCTTAAACTGCACAGGTCATCTGTAGTGACAGTAAGACAATGTTGACTAATAGTTGGCCAAGTGTGTAGAGCTTCCCTTTATTCTTGAATGATTAAAACAGGAAACAGAGGTTAGAGAAGTGCAAGGGTTTAAGACCTCCTCTTCCTAGATTTAATCGTTTTGACAATCATTTTCTCTCATTCATCTTTTTTTCCGGTCAGGGTCACACACTAAGACACCGGAAACACATTTTCCCATTTCTCCCTCTCTTCCTGTTTTCATTCCTCTTTTTTTAATCACTCTGGTTTCCACTGTTGCCTAACTACCACTGAGATGGTCTCGTATAAGTTGCACTATGGATGTGAAATTGAAATGTGATTTTTTTTTTGGGGGGGGGAGGGTCAACAGTAATGTGGTGGAGCCAAAATGCTTGCAACAAAGATGCATTTATTAGGAAAGATTATCTCTATTAACACAGCCTGAGGCGTCACCACTTGTGGTGTTTTGGCATGCAGGCTAAAGAAAGAGAAAGGTCACATTTTCTATTGTAACTTGTGGAAATTCAAGTCATGTGGTGACTCCTTATTTCCAGTTCAGCCTCTGGATATTTTGTCTTAAGATTCCCTGAGATCTGTAGTGTGTGTCGTCAGTGTGTGTCTGCTTGTGTGTTTGTTTCAGCTGTCTGACCACCAAGTCCTCCCAGAGTAGCTAACACTGTCTTGTGTGGTACAGTCAGCAGTTAAAACACATTCCATGGCTTCACACATTTCTTCCTTTTGGTTTTGTCTGTCTGCACGACTTCCCCCCTATGCCAGTGTCACAAATGCCGCCCGGGGGATAATGTGCATGCCTTGATTTGTCAGAAAGACAGATTGTTGCAGTATGATGTATTTTTTGAGGTGGGGCAGTGGAGGACTGTAACGACAAGGGAGGATCTGAGGTGGTTATGTGTTTCCGGGTTGAGGCTGCAAAATAAGATGCTTCAGTATAACACTACTTCCCATGGCCAACTTATTCAGTGCTGTTGGCCCTCTCAGTATGCAAGTACCTAGAGCTTCTCTGAAAACAGTATTGGTGTTTCCAGTAGTCACACATTGAAGTCATTAAAGTTTCTCGAATAAAGCCCATGGGGCTTGGCATGGGATCCAAACTGCCGCTCTAAAGAGCAGCAGAGACAGGGGAGAATGTCTTTTAAGCAGTGAAGCCGTGCATTCTTGCGGTAAGACACAGGCAGTTCCTTTACATGTTCTTCGCTTTACTTAATTTTATGACCAATGGGGCACATGTTGGCGGGAAGATTTTGTGTTTTTGTGCGTGTGCACACGCCCATGTTAGCGGCCAACCTCTGGAGGAGATTAAGGGACAGACGCTGGTCGGGTTTCCTCCACGTCAGACTCATTGCTGGGGGAAACGTTCTCCCAGAGGCACCCAGCCCAGATCAGTCCAGCCTCCTCAACATCAAATCATTCTTCACAGATTGTGACCCAAAAAACTCTCTCGAGCTAATCATCAGTAGATGGTGGGGAACTCAAAACAAGAGAGATGTCAAAGCAGGAATTACTTCATGCATACTTCAGGTATCAGCAAAACCATTTTGTCAGTGGTCTTGTAATGTAATAGATTTCTTCTTTTAAAGAGATTCCACTTGTAAAGAAGTCCTCCATAACATTGTCCACATGTTCAACAAATGATCAGTTTTGAAAGTTGGGTTAGAAGTCAGAAACTCATGTAATTTCCCTTTGACAACAGGGTACATGTCTCACCCTGTAGTGTGTCATGCTTTTTGACCTTTGATACCGTGACCTCTTGTCACTCACCCGCGTGCAGCTCCCGAGGTCTCAGTTCTCATTTCATCAAGGCCCAGCGGCACCAGAAGCTATAACACAGGCTCAAACTGTGGCCCATCAGGTTTAAATTAGCTGTAAATTTCTAAAGAATGTTTCCCCACTCCACAAGCGGTACACTTTCACCCATCCCTCCGGCCATGGGGCGCTCTCAGTCATGTTTCCCACAGACGCCTGGTGCTTTAAGGCAGGGGGTTATGCATGTGTGTGCGTGTGGAGAGCTGAAAGCAGGCAACTGGGCCTCAGTTGTGTTATCGTGGTTCACCACCAGAGAGCAGTGTCCTCTCTCTTTCAGCTCTTTCAGACAGGAACTTCATTAGTTTGTTCTGTTGCAGCAGTCTGCTCTTACTTCAGAACATCTTTAATGATTGTCATCGCTGTTCCTCGCCCGAAAACAGTTTGACCTCTCTCTGACGCTCTTGCTAACAACCCATTTAGCACTTCACTCCCTTTACCCTCCCCCACCGCCCCCCCTCCTCAGTGAATTGCTCTCTCTTCATGCGCTACGCTGTCCCCTCTGTCAACCCTCCATCAGAGAAGGATATGAGGGCTCAGCGCTGTTGAGAGGCTCCTCTCCCAGGTGGATTCTCAGGTTGCCACGGCGGCCTTTGATGGTGAAAGGCGAGCCGGCCGGGTCTCAGATGGATCCCCTGCAGGCAGGCAGGCACACAGACTGGCTCTCGTTAAAAAAGCACCACCTTTGTGTTCCCACAGGAGGTGGATGTAATTAACATAGCTTTAGTACTACCTGTGTTTTCAGCCGCCGTTGTCAAGGCTACTTCTGTTTGGGTTTTGTGTGTGTTTGGGAATGGCGAAGGTGGTGGGATAGGTGGGTGGTTGGATGGGGGAGGCAGTGGTGTGCATGCACGGGTGTGTTAATGCATATGTGTGTATGTGCACATGAGCTCTATAGGGGTGGTGTTCAGTGCACAACCCTGGTGGGCTGATGTAATACTTGGGTCTGGTCCGTGTCTGTGCTCAGCCTTGGCAGTAGCTGCTAGAAAGTCGGTGGTCATTTAAAACCCCTGGCCTACACTGCCCAGGGGCCCCTCTGCTGCCACACCAGGGGCCCCATTTCTCATCCACTGACTTAAGTTTTCAGATTTCTCTTATTACTTGTGATTATAGTTGCAGAAACCATTTTCCCCACAGAGCAACGGTGGTTCTATATCTTTTGATTCAGACTAAACCGCTTGATGAAGGACAAGCTGGACAACCTTCTAGCTGTAGCTGTAACTGTTCTGAGAATGAGAATATATTTGAGAATATTTGCTCAGGCCTTTGTGCTAAAAGACCAGATAGAGATCAGAAAACAAATCTTAAAAAGTTATCTCCATTATAACGTGGCAAAATTCTGACCATATCAAACCTGGTGAAAAAAGGAGGATCAATCCTCTACTTTGTCGAAAATAACACAACAGTCAAGAGAAACGAAAAGAAACGTTCTGCCCTCCTATTGGCAGATTAAAACGTATATATTTTTACAGCTTGTCCTCTCTCTCTTGTTACATTGCAGGATGTTCTCAAAGAGTGCCAGGAGCAGATTGAGCGCGTGTTGGTGAGCAGCCTGCGCGAGGGGCGGCAGCAGCAACAGCAGCAGCAGCAGACACAGAGAGGCCCCAGCGGGAAAGGCCTGGACGAGCTGGACCAATCCTCCACCCCGACAGACGTCCGCGATGTCAACTTGTGAACCACCAGAGGGCATCGTTGCACGGGATTTACAAAAAAAAAAAGCATCATGAAAAAAAACTCAATTTTCTTAAAAGCAGAAAAAAAGAACAAAAGAACAAAAAATGTTAAAAACACAAGCCCTTTAAAAGAAAAAGAACAATGCTTGCTAGTTTTTTTGTAGATTTTCTGTTCTTCAAGTCAAAAACACCTGCCCACGAAATAGATTTTCTATGATGTTCTAGTCTAAAAGCAACAAATTTGATACCAGATGACGCTCTGTGGTGCCTTGGATATACAGAAGGGAAGCCAATCATATTTGCATTCTGCCTTTGATTGTATAGTATGATCTTTAAGTTATATTTTAACCATAGCTTGATAATGAGGCTGTTAATGGTAGAAGTTATGGAAACCATTCAGAAATTGCATACATGGGATCACAGTGGCGCTTAAGTTTTTGTTTTTTTCTCTGTTTTGTTTTATGTGAGTATTATCACTATTACATTTGTGGCTGGTGTAAGAGAGCACATGCGTTCGAGCTCCTCGGCCATCAGAAGGTCCACATGTGTGTCGAGGATGAGACAGACAGAGGAAAAGCCGTGAGAACATTATGCTAAAAGATGGTGGGTCCCAATTCCAGGGAGGAGACGGGATGATAATAATTATTAGTAGTATTAGTAATTATTATTATTATTATTAATATTATTATTGGACATATTTTGGAACTGAGTTGTAGAGATCAATAAGCTCCTTTTGTCAGGCTGCTTGTGTGTGTCAGTTTGTGGGTGTAGTGTGCAAGCGTGTGTGTGAGTATACCAGTTTGCGTGTGTGTGTGTGGTGCGGATGCTACATGTGATCCTGTATCTTTATTAGCAGTGTGCGTTCTCTGGCGCGAGGCACTTGAGCAAAGTCAGGTCGTAGACTTACGGTTCTACGTTAAAAGGCTATGAAGCAAGCCGAGGCTACACATATTTTGTCCATCAGTATAACAGGGCATCTATGCTATATCACTGCCTTCATGCATTAACAGTGTATCATGGTTAATTGTTGGTTAACGATAAACTCATGTGCATGGACTATGAGTGAGACAGAAAAAGATTTTAGCGAAGGAAGATAGGGGCGAAGGGACTTTCACTTAGAGCCCCTTATCTTTCCACGAGCATTTTTCCTGAGGTGTTGCACCTCAGGCTCAGAGGTCATGTGAGGTGTTTGTTTATTACTGCCATTCTGTTAATTAAATATTACAGATACTTCATTCTTTTTCACGTTGTTACGATATGGTGTTTCCTTAGTTGTGAAAGGCTGCTTTGAGTCTGGACAGAGTAGTAATGACCTCTCACATGTGGGGAACATGTGAAAACAGGGGAGGGCGATATCTTGAAGAAAGTGAGGCTATGCTTTTTAAAGTCCGGAGGACGTAAAGGCTCCTCTGTATTAATTAGCAGGGAGGGAACAGGGTGTGGCGTGGAAAGGATTAGAAAGAGAGGGACAGTTTGCAACTAAGAAGTCACTGTGGAACTGTGGAAGGCACATGAGTGCACAGCACAGGATGGTAAGACAGAGAGGAATTTAGTGGTGCAGGAGCATGCTGCTGTGTAGGAGACAAGGACAGTAATTGCGCGTAATGGATGTCTACAATGACACAGCTAAGTGAACAAAAATGCTCTGGGTTTCCATTTACATGGAAATGAAATGAGGAACTAAGACTGTATGCTGCCAGATCATGTGAGGATGAACTTTCTTGGGGCGGGGGGG